>JAVJIF010032779.1:0-369763 GCA_038442645.1 Agave tequilana
AAACTTCCTGATTAAGAGTAGAAACAAGTTTAATTAGTAGTAATTGTATATAGAAACTATGTAATACAACTCCTAGCTCTTTAAAACAATGTTCTCTCCCTGTTTAGGTCATTTTCGGCTCTTATAAGTCCTAGTTGAAGCCATCGGGGCTGAAAGAGTGACTTTTAATCAAATTTCACAATTAAGACTAGAAACAAGTTTTGTTAGTAGCAATTATATATAATAACTATGAAATACTACTCCAGCTATTGCAAACTATGTATTAATACTCTTTAGCTCTAGAAAATTTTATTTTCTCCTTGTTTGGGTGGGTTTTATAAGGACTAGTTCAGGCCAATTGAGGCTGAAACAACTTTTGGTCGAACTTACTAGAGACAAGGTTAATTAATATTAATTGTACATAGAAACTACGTAATACCATTGTCGGCCCTTAAAAACTATGTTTCTCCCGTTTGGTCCCATTTGACTCTTATAAGGCCTAGTTCAGGCCAATCGGTGTTGAAAGTTTGATTTTTGGTCAAACTTTCCAATAAAAACTAGAAACAAGTTTAATTAGTAGTAATTGTACATAAAAACACTGTCATACTACTTCGGGCTCTTGAAAACCACGTTTTCTCCTCGTTTGGGCCCTAATCGGCTCTTATAAGGCCTAATTTAGGCCAATTGGGGTTGAAGTTTAACTTTTAGTAAACTTCCCAATTAAGACTGGAAACTAGTTTAATTAGTAGTAATTTTATACATGAAACTATGTCATACTACTCCCGGTACTTGAAAATCTCATTTTCTCCTCGTTTGGGCCCTAATCAGCTCTTATAAGGCCTAATTCAGGCCAATCGGGGTTGAAAGTTTGACTTTTAGTAAAACTTCTCAATTAAGACTAGAAACTAGTTTAATTAAAAGTAATTATACATAAAACTATGTATTACTACTCTCGGCTCTTAAAAACATTGTTTGATCCCTAATCGGCTCTTACAAGGCCTAGTTCAGGCCAATCAAGACTGAAAGTTTGACTTTTGATCAAAATTCTAAATTAACATAAGAAACAAGATTAATTAGTAATAATTGTGCATAGAAACTCTATAATCCACTCTCAGCACTTGAAAATCATGTTTTTCTCCCGTTTGGCCCCATTCAGCTCTTATAAGGCCTAGTTCAGGCTAATAAGAACTGAAGGTTTGGGTTTTAGTCAAACTTTCATATTGAGACTAGAAAATAGTTTAATTAGTGGTAATTGCACATAAAAACTATGTCATACTACTATCGGCTCTTGAAAATCTCATTTTTATCCCGTTTGGGCCTTAATCAGCTCTATATTGCCTAGTTCAGGCCAATCGGGGCTGAAAGTTTGACTCTAGGTCAAACTTTCCAATTAACACTAAAAACAAAGTTAATTAGTAGTAATTATACATAGAAACTATGTAATACCATTCACGTCCCTTTTAAACCTTGTTTTCCTCCAGTTTGTCCCCATTCGTCTCTTATAAGGCCTAGTTCAGGCCAATCAGGGCTGAAATTTGACTTTTGGCAAAAATTCTCAAATAATCCTAAAACAAGTTAAACTAGTTAACACTAGAAACAAGGTTATTTAGTAGTAATTGCATATAGAAACTATGTAATACCACTCACGTCTCTTGAAAATCATATTTTCCTCTCGTTTGGGTCATGTTCGGCTCTTATAAATGCCCAGTTGAGGCCAGTCGGGGCTGAAGATTTGATTTTTGGTCAAACTTCCCTATTAAGAATAGAAACAAATTTAATTAATAGTAATTTTACATGAAAACTATGTAGTACTACTCTCGGCTCTTGAAAAGAATTTTCTCCCTGTTTGAGCTCTATTCGGCTTTTCTAATGCCTAGTTCAGGCCAATCGGGGCTGAAGATTTGACTTTTTATTAAACTTCCTAATAAAGAATAGAAACAAGTTTAATTAATAGTAATTATACATAAAAACTATGTAATACTACTCCTGGCTCTTGAAAGTATGTTTTCTCCTTGTTTGAGTCTTATTCTGCTCTTATAATGCCTAGTTCAGGCCAATCGAGCCTGAAAATTTGACTTTTATACGAACTTGCTGATTAATAGTAGAAACAAATTAATTAGTTGTAATTGTATATAGAAAACTATGTAATACTACTCCTAGCTCCTAAACAATATTTTCTCCCTGTTTAGGTCATATTCGACTTTTTAAGGCCTAACTTAGGCCAATCTGGGCGGAAAGAGTGACTTTTGATCAAAATCTCCAATTAAGGCCAGAAACAAGTTTAATTAGTAGTAATTATACATAAAAATTATGTAATATTACTCCCAGCTCTTGAAAATCCTAGTTTCTCCCCGATTTGGCCCTTTTCGGCTCTTATAAGGCCTAGTTCAAGCCAATCAGGGCTGAACGTTTGACTCTTTGTCAAATTTCCAATTAACACTAGAAACAAGATTAATTAGCCACAATTGTACATAGAAACTATGTAATAATACTCCTGGCGCTTTAAAATCATGTTTTATCTCTATTTAGGTCATATTCGGCTCATATAAGGCCTAATTTAGGGCAATCGGGACAGAAAGTCTGACTTTGGTCAAACTTTCCAATTAAGACTAGAAACAAGTTTAATTAGTAAGAATTATACATAAAAACTATGTAATACTATTCGCTGCTCTTGAAAACTACATTTTCTCCCCATTTGGACCCTATTCAGCTCTAATAAGGCCTAGTTCAGGTTAACAGGGCTTTAAAGTTTGACTTTTGGTTAAGCTTTCAAATTAACAATAGAAATTAGGTTAATCAGAAGTAATTGTACATAGAACTATGCAATACCATTCACGACCCTTGAAAATCATATTTTCCTCCCATTTGGTTCCTATTCGACTATTATAAAGCCTAGTCCAGGCCAATCGGGGCAGAAAGTTTGATTTTTGATAAAACTTTCCAATTAAGACTCGAAATTAGTTTAATCGTAGTAATTATGCAAAAAAACTATGTATTAATACTCTTAGCTCTTGAAAACTTTATTTTCTCCTCGTTTGGGCGGCTATTATAAGGACTGGTTCAGGCCAATTGGGCTGAAACAACTTTTGGTCGAACTTACTAGAGACAAGGTTAATTAGTACTAATTGTACATAGAAACTAAGTAATACCATTGACGGCCCTTAAAAACATGTTTTCCTCCCGTTTGTCCCATTCGGCTCTTATAAGGCCTAGTTCAGGCCAATCGGTGTTGAAAGTTTGATTATTGGTCAAACTTCCCAATAAAAACTAGAAACAAGTTTAATTAGTAGTAATTATATATAAAAACACTGTCATACTACTATGGGCTCTTGAAAACCACGTTTTCTCCTCGTTTGGGCCCTAATCGGCTCTTATAAGGCCTAATTCAGGCCAATTGGGGTTGAAAGTTTAACTTTTACTAAACTTCCCAATTAAGACTGGAAACTAGTTTAATTAGTAGTAATTATACATGAAACTATGTCATACTACTCCTAGCACTTAAAAACCTCATTTTCTTCCCGTTTGGACCCTAATTGGCTCTTATAAGGCCTAATTCAGGTTAACAGGGTTGAAAGTTTGACTTTTAGTAAAACTTCCCAATTAAGACTAAAAATTAGTTTAATTAATAGTAATTATATATAAAAACTATGTATTACTACTCTTGGCTCTTGAAAACATCGTTTGAGCCCTAATTGGCTCTTATGAGGACTAGTTCAGGCCAATCAGGAATGAAAGTTTGACTTGTGATCAAAATTCCTAATTAACATAAGAAACAAGGTTAATTAGTAATAATTGTGCATAGAAACTCTATAATCCACTCTCAGCACTTGAAAACTATGTTTTTCTCCCGTTTAGCCCCATTTAGATCTTATAAGGCCTAGTTCAGGCCAATAAGAACCGAAAGTTTGGGTTTTGGTCAAACTTTCATATTAAGATTAGAAAATAGTTTAATTAGTGGTAATTGCACATAAAAACTATGTAATACTACTCTCGCTCTTGAAAACCTCATTTTTTCCCGTTTGGGCCCTAATCAGCTCTTATATTCCCTAATTCAGGCCAATCGGGGCTGAAAGTTTGACTCTAGGTCAAACTTTCCAATTAACACTAGAAACAAAGTTAATTAGTAGTAATTATACATAGAAAATATATAATACCATTCACGTCCCTTGTAAACCTTTTTTTCCTCCAGTTTGGTCCTCATTCGTCTCTTATAAGGCCTAGTTCAGGCCAATCAGGGCTAAAATTTAACTTTTGATAAAAATTCTCAAATAATCCTAAAATAAGTTAAACTAGTTAACACTAGAAACAAGGTTATTTAGTAGTAATTGCATATAGAAACTATGTAATACCACTCACGGCTCTTGAAAACCATATTTTCCTCTCGTTTTGGTCATGTTCGGCTCTTATAATGCCTAGTTGAGGCCAATTGGAGCTGAAGATTTGACTTTTGGTCAAACTTTCCTATTAAGAATAGTAACAAGTTTAATTAGTAGTAATTTTACATGAAAATATGTAGTACTACTCCCGGCTCGTGAAAAGATGTTTTCTCCCTGTTTGAGCCTTATTCGGCTTTCATAATGCCTAGTTCAAGCCAATCGGGGCTGAAGATTTGAGTTTTTATCAAACTTTTGTGTCCTATTTAACTCTTATAAAGCCTAATTCAGGCCAATCAGACTGAAAGTTTAACTTTTAGTTAAACTTCTCAATTAAGACTAGAAATAAGATTAATTAGTAGTATTTGTGCATAAAAACTATGTAATATCACTACCAGCTCTTGAGAGCCAGTTTTCTCCCCGTTTGGGCCCATTCGGCTCTTATATGGCCTAATTCAGGCCAATCAGGGATGGGAGTTTGACTTTTAATCAAATTTCTCAATTAAAATGAGAACATGGTTAATTAGTAGTAATTTACTTAAAAACTATGTAGTACTACTCATGGCTCTTTAACACTATGTTTCTTCCCGTTTATACCTGTACGGTGCTTATGAGGCCTAGTTCAGTCCAACAAGGTTAAAACTTTAGTTTTTGATAAAACTTCCTAATTAAGACTAGAAAGAAGGTTAGATTCGCCTCTTATAAGGCCTAGTTCAGGCCAATCTGGGCTGAAAGTTTGACTTTTGTCAAACTCCTAAATAAGAACTAGAAATAAAGTCAATTCGTAGTAATTTTACATAAAAACTACGCAATACTACTCCGTCTCTTGAAAACCACTATGAAATACCATTCTCGGCTCTTGAGAATAAAGTTTTCTCCCTGTTTTGGCCCTATTGGTACTTTTGGTCAAACTTCCCAGTTAAGACTAGAAATAAATTTAATTGATAGTATTTATACATAAACTATATAATACAACTCCTGACTCTTGAGAAACATACTTTCTCCCTGTTGTGGACCTATTCGGCTCTTATAAGGCCTAGCTCAGGCTAATCGAGACTAAAAGTCACTTTTAGTCAAACTTCTCAATAAAGACTATAGAAATGTGGTTAAGTGGTAGTAATTGTCCATAGTAACTATGTACTACTACTCTTAACTCTTGAAAATCAAGTTTTCCCATGTTTGTTCCCTATTCGGCTCTTATAAGCCTGATTTAGGCCAAGCGGGGCTGAAAGGTTTACTTTTAATCAAACTTCTCAATTAAAACTAAAAGTAAGTTTAATTTATATATTTGCACATGAAAAACTATGTAATTCCACTCCTGGCTCTTGAAATCATGTTTTCTCCTCGTTTAGGCCCTATTCTGCTCTTATAAGGCCAAATTCTCGCTAATCGGAGCTGAAAGTTTGACTTGATTTTTGTCAAACTTTCCAATTAAGATTAGAAAAAGGTTAAGTAGTCATAAATTGTATATAGAAATGATGTAATACCACTCACGACTCTTGAAAACCAAGTTTTCTCCCCGTTTTGGCCCTATTCGGCTCTTATAAGGCCTAATTCAGACCAACATGGGCTGAAAGTTTGACTTTTGGTCAAAGTTCCCAATTAAGATTAGAAATATTGTTAATTGGTCGTATTTGTACATATAAACTATGTAATACCATTTTCGCTATTGAGAACCATATTTTCTATCTGTTTGGGCCTACTCGGCTCTTATGCGGCCGATTTCAGGCCAACCGGGGATGAATGATTGACTTATGGTCAAACTTCATAATTAAGACTAGAAACAAGGTTAATTGAAAGTAATTATACATAAAATCTTTGTAATACTACCCTCGGCTCTTAAGAACCACATTTTCTCCCTGTTTGGGCCCTAATGGGCTCATATAAGGCTTAGCTCAAGCCAATCAGGGCCGAAAGTTTGGGTTTTGGTCAAATTTCATAATTAAAACTAGATACAAGTTTAATTAATAGTAACTGTACACAAAAACTATGTGTTACTTCTCCCAATTCTTGAAAATCATATTTTCCCCATATTTTTTCCTATTCGGCTTTTGTCAGGCCTAGTTCAGGCCGATCGGGGCTGAAAGTTTGACTTTTGGTCAAACTTCCAATTAAGACTAGAAAAAAAGCTTAATTGGTAGTAATTATACATAGAAACATTCTAATACTACTCTCGGCTCTTGAGAATCACATTTTCTCCCCATTTGGGCTTTACTCAGCTCTAATAAGGCTTAAGGCCAATCAGGCTGAAAGTTTGACTTTTGGTCAAACTTCCCAATTAATACTAGAAACAAAGTTAGTTGGAAGTAATTGAACATAAAAGCAATGTAATTCTACCCTAGCTCTTGAGAACAACGTTTTTCCTATGTTTGTTCTTAATTCGGCTCTTATAAGGCCTTGTTCAGGCCAATCGGTGCTTAAAGTTTGGCTTTTTGGTAAAACTTTAATATTAAGACTAAAAATTAGTTTAATTGATAGTTATTTTTATATAGAAATTACGTAATACCAATTTTGGCTTTTGAAAAGCGCATTTTCTCCCAGTTTAGGCCTTATTCGGCTCTTATAAGACCTAGTTCTTGCCAATCGGGGCTGAAAGCTTGACTTTAGTCAAACTTCCAACTAAGACTAGAATTAAGGTTAATTAGTAGTATTTGTACATAGAAACTATGTAATACAACTCATGGCTATTGACAACCATGTTTTCTCCCTGTTTGGGCCTTATTCGACTCTTATATCGCTTAGATCGGGCCAATGAAGGATGAATGTTTGAATTTTGGTCAAACTTCTCAATTAACAATAGAAACAAGATTAATTGGAAGTAACTGTACATAGAAACTATGTAATACTACTCCCGGCTCTTGAAAATTACGTTTCATTCTTGTTCGGGCCCTACACAGCTGTATAAGGCCTAGTTCAGTCAGTCAGGGTTGAACCTTAGCTTTTAGTCAAACTTCTAATTTAAGACTAAAAATAAGCTTAATTAGTAGTAATTATACATAGAAACTATGTAATGCCACTCTCAGCTCTTGGAAATCACGTTTTCCCTTTGTTTATTCTTTATTCGGCTCTTATAAGGCCCAAATCAGCTCAATCGGGGCTGAAGGTTTGTCTTTTGGTTAAACTTTCTAATTAAGACTAGAAATAAGATTAGTTGGTAGTATTTGTACATAAAAATTATGTAATACCACTCCCGGGTCTTAAGAACCATGTTTCTCCCCGTTTGAGCCCTATTTGACTCTTATATGGCCTAGTTCAAACCAATCAGGGCTGAAAGTTTGATTTTTGGTCAAACTTCCTAATTATTACTAGAAATTAGGTTAATTGATAGAATTTATATATTGAAACTTTGTAATACCACTCCTGTCTCTTAAGAACAAAGTTTTCTTCCTGTTTGGGCCCTATTCGTGTCTTATATGCCCTTATGAACAACGTTTTCTTCCTAATTCAGGCCAATCGTGGATGAAAGTTTGATTTTTAGTTAAATATACCAATTATGACTAGAAATAAGGATAAGTGGCAGTAATTGTACATAAATATTATGTAATACTACTCTCAGACCTTGAGAACCATGTTTTCCCGATGTTTGGGCCTTACTCGGCTCTTATAAGGCATAGTTTAGGCCCATCAAGATTGAAAGTTTGGCTTTTGGTCAAACTTCTCAATTAAGACTAGAAATAAGTTTAATTGATAGTATTTGTACATAGAAACTATGTAATACCACTCTCAGCTCTTGAAAATCATGTTTACTCCCCGTTTAGGCCTCTATTTGGCTCTTAAGGCCTATTTCAGGCTATTCTGGGTTGAAAGTTTGAATTGTGATCAAACTTCCCAATTAAGACTAAAAACAAAGTAAATTGGTATTATTTATACATAGAAACTATTTAATAAGACTCATGGCTCTTGAAAACCATATTTTCTCCCCGTTTAGAACCTATTTGGCTCTTATAAGGCCTAGTTCAAACTAGTTCGGGCTGAAAGTTTGACTTTTAATCTATCTTCTCAATTAAGACTAGAAAGAAGGTTAATTGATAGTATTTGTACATAGAAAGTGTGTAATACGACAACCGGATCTTGATAACCATTTTTTCTCCCCATTTTGGTCCTATTGGGCTCTTATATGGCCTAATTCAGACAAATCAGGGATGAAAACTTGACTTTTTGATTAAACTTTCCAATTAAGGCTAGAAACAAGATTAATTGGTTGTAAAAGTATTGAAAAACTATATAATGATAGTCTCGGCACTTGAGAACCACGTTTTCTCCCCTTTAAGCCTTACTCGGCTCTTATAAAGCTTAATTCCGGCCAATCAAGGGCGAAAGCATGACTTAATATTAGAAACATTCCAATTAATATTAGAAACAAAGTTAATTGAAATTAATTATACATATAAACTATGTAATACTGCTCGTGACTCCTGAGAAGCAATTTTCCCTAATGTTTGTTCCCTATTCAGCCCTATAAGGCCAAATTTAGGCCAATAAGGGCTGAAATTTCGCTTTTGGTTAAACTTCCCAATTAAAGCTAGAAAAAAATTTAATTGATAGTATTTGTGCTTAGAAATAATGTAATACTACTGCTAACTCTTGAGAACCATATTTTCTCTATATTTGTTTCCTATTCGGCTCTTATAAAGCCTAACTAGGCCAAATCGGGCTAAAAGTTTAACCTTTGGTCAAAATTTTCAATTAAGACTAGAAATAAGTTTAATTAATGGTATTTGTATATAGAAACTGTGTAATACTACTCTCGGCTCTAGAAAATGATATTTTCTGCCTGTATGAGCCTACTTGGCTCTTATAAGGCCTAGTTTAGGCTAATCAGGGCTGAAAGTTTAATTTTTAGTCAAACTTCTCAATTAAGATTAGAAACAAGTTTAATTAGTAGTATTTGTATATAAAAACTATGTAATACTACTCAGGCCCTTGAAGACCCCATTTTCACATCATTTGGACCCTACTCGGCTTTTATAGGACCTAGTTCTGACCAATAGAGGCTGAAAGTTTGAATTTTAGTCAAACTTCATAATTTAGAGTACAAATAAGGCCAATTAATAGTAATTGCATATAGAAACTAAGTAATACTACTACCGACTATTCAAAATCTCATTTTCTCTCCGTTTGGGCTCTATTCCGCTCTTATAAGGTCTAGTTCAGGCTAATCAAGGCTGAAAGCTTGACTTTTATCCAAACTTTCAAATTAAGATTAGAAACAAGTTTAATAAGTAGTAATTATATATAGAAACTATATAATACTACTCACGACTCTTGAGCCCCAAGTTTTCCCCTTGTTTCTCTATAATACAGCCTAGTACATGCCGATTGGGGCTGAAAGTTTCACTTTTAGTCAAACTTTCTAATTAAGACTAGAAATAAAGTTAATTAGAAGAAATTAGAAATGAAAACTATGTAATACTATTCCCGGCTCGTGAAAACCATGTTTTCCCCCTGTTTGGGCCCCAATCAGCTCTTATAAGATCTAATTCAGACCAATCGGTGCAGAAAGTTTGCCTTTTGGTAAAAATTCACAATTAAGACCAGAAATAAGTTTAATTATTAGTATTCGTATATAGAAATAATGTAATACTACTCACATATCTTGAAAACCATGTCTTCCCCCTGTTTGGGCCCTATTCAGCTTCTATAGGGCCTAGTTCAAGTCAATCAAGGCTGAAATTTTGACTTTTGATCAAATTTTCAATGAAGACTAAAAAAAGGTTAATTTATTGTATTTGTATATAAAAACTACATAATACTACTTACGGCTCTTGAAAATCATGTTTTCTTAACTTTTGGACCCTATTCAGCTCTTATAAGGCATTAGTTAAGTCTAATCAAGACTGAAAGATTGGTTTTTGGTCAAACTTCCCTATTAAGGCTTGAAAGTAGGTAAATTAGTAGTAATTATATATTGAAACTATGCAGTAATACTCCTGACTCTTGAAAACCACGTTGTCACCCCATTTAGGCCCTATTTGGCTCTTATAAGGCCTAGTTCAAGTCAATCGAGGCTAAAGGATTTGATTTTTGATCAAACTTCCCAATAAAGACTATAAATAAGGTTAATTTTTATTAATTATATATAGAACTATGTGATACAACTCCCAATTCTTGAAAACCATGTTTTTCCCAATTTGGGTCCTATTTGGCTCTTAGTAAGGCCTACTTCAGGCCCAATCAGGGCTAATATTTAACTTTGGTTATACTTCCCAAATTAAGACTAGAAACAAGGTTAATTAGTAGTAATTATATATAAAAACTATGTAATACTACTTTCGGTTCTTAAAAATCACTTTTTCCCTTGTTTAGGCCCTATTCGGCTCTTATAAGGCCTAGTTCAGTCTAATAGGGACTGAAAGTTTGACTTTTGATCAAACTTCTAAATTAAGACTAGAAATTAAGTTAATTAGTAGTAATTATGAATAGAAACTATGTAATACCACTCGTGGCTCTTAAAAATCACATTTCCGCTTGTTTGGGTCCTATTTACTCTTATAAGGCCTAATTCAGGCCAATCGGGCTAAACTTTTAGTCAAACTTCTCAATTAAGGTTGATTAGTAGTATTTGAGCAAAAAAACTATGTAATATCACTACCAGCTCTTGAGAGCCAGTTTTCTCCCCGTTTGGGCCTATTCGGCTCTTATATGACCTAATTCAGGCCAATCGGGGATGGGAGTTTGACTTTTGATCAAATTTCTCAATTAAAATGAGAAACATGGTTAATTAGTAGTAATTTACTTAAAAACTATGTAATACAACTCATGGCTCTTGAAAACTATGTTTTCTTCCCGTTATCCCTGTTCGGTTCTTATGAGGCCTAGTTCAGGCCAACGGGGTTAAAACTTTGGTTCTTGATCAAACTTCCTAATTAAGACTAGAAACAAGGTTAATTAATAGTAATTGTATATAGAAATTATATAATACCACTCATGGCTTTTGAAAATCAAGTTTTTTTCCCTATTTAGGGGCCCTTCGGCTCTTTTAAGACCTAGTTAGGGCCACTCAAGGTTGAAATTTTGACTTTTCGTTAAACCTCTTAATTAAGACTAGAAACAAGGTTAATTAGTAGTAATTGTATGTAAAAACTATGTAACACTACTCACGGCTGTTGAAAACCATGTTTTCTCCCCGTTTGGGCCCTATTCACCTCTTATAAAGCCTAGTTCATAACTATTCGGGCTGAAAGTTTGATTTTTGATCAAACTACCCAATAAGGACTAGAAATAAGGTTAATTCGTAGTAATTCTACATAGAAACTATGTAATACTACTCCCTTCTCTTGAAAATTATGTTTTTCCTCTGTTTGTTCCCTATTCAGCTCTTATAAGACTTACTTTAAGCCAATCAGGGCTGAAAGTCTAACTTTTGGTCAAAATTTCAAATAAGATTAAAAACGCTGAAGTTTTACTTTTGGACAAACTTCTCAATTAAGATCAGAAATAAGGTTAATTTGTAGTAATTATACTGAGAAACTATGTAATATTATTCCTGGCTCTTAAAAACCTTATTCTCTCACTGTTTGGGCTCTACTTTTAGTTAAACTTCCCAATTAAACTAGAAATAAAAATAATTAGTAGTAATTGAATATAGAAACTATGTAATACTACTCCATCCTCTTGAATATATGTTTTCTCCTCGTTTAGGCCCTATTTGATGCTTATAAGGCCTAGTCTAGGCAATCGGAGCTGAAAGTTTGAGTTATTAAGACTAGAAATAATTAATTAGAAGTAATTGTATATAAAAACTATGTAATACTACTCCCAACTCTTGAAAATCATGTTTTCTCCCTGTTTGGGCCCTATTCGACTCTTATAAGGCATGTTCAGTTTAATCGTGGCTGAAAGTTTGACTTTTGGTCAAACTTCCCAATTAAGACTAAAAACAAGGTGAATTTGTAGTAATTATTCATAAAAACTATGTAATATCATCACTCATGGCTGTTGAAAACTATATTTCCCCCTGTTTGGGCCGTATTTGGCTTTTATAAGTCTTAGTTCAGGCCAATTTGAGCTGAAAATTTGACTTTTGATCAAACTTTTCAGTTAAGATAAAACAAAGTTTATTAGTAGTTGTACATAGAAACTATGTAATACTACTCTCGGCTCTTGAAAACTATGTTTTCTTCCCGTATAGGCCTTATATTCGTTCTAATAAAGCCTAGTTCATCCCAACCAGAGCTGAAAGTTTAACTTTTAGTCAAACTTCTCAATTAAAACTAGAAATAAGGTTTTAGTGGTATTTGTACATAAAAACTATGTAACACCAATCCCGCCTCTTGAGAACCAATTTTCTCCCCGCTTTGGGCCTTATTCCGCTCTTAGATGGCCTAGTTCAGGCCAATCAGGGATGAGAGTTTGACTTTTGATAAAATTTCCTAAGAAATAAGGTTAATTAGTAGTAATTTACTTAAAAACTATGTAATAGTACTCTTGAAAACTATGTTTTCTCCCCGTTTAGGCCTCGTTCGGTTATTATGAGGCCTAGTTCAGGCCAATGGATTTGAAAGTATGGTTTTTGGTCAAAATTTTCAATTAAGACTTGACACAAGGTTAATTAATAGTACTTGTATATAGAAACTATAAAATGACACTCACGGCTCTTGAAAACTAATTTTTAACCCTTTTAGGCTCTCTTCGGCTCTTATAAGGCCGAGTTAAGGCCAATCGGGGCGGAAATTTTGACTTTTGGTTAAACTTCCTAATTAAGACTAGAAAAAAGGTAAATTAATAGTAATTTTATGTAAAAACTATGTAAACTACTCACGGCAGTAGAAAAACATGTTTTCTCCCCCATTTGGGCCCGATTCGCATCTTATAAGGCCTAGTTTAGGCCAGTCTATGCTGAAAGTTTGACTTTTGGTCAAACTCCCAAATAAGAACTAGAAATAAAGTCAATTCATAATAATTCTACTTAGAAACTATGCAATATTACTCCCGTCTCTTGAAAACCACTATGAAATACCACTCTCGGCTCTTGAGAATAAAGTTTTCTCCCTGTTTTGGCCCTATTTATGCTCTTATATGGCCTACTTTAGGCCATTCGGGGATGAAGTTTGACTTTTGGTCAAACTTTTCAGTTAAGACTAGAAATAAATTTAATTGATAGTATTTGCACATAAACTATGTAATACAACTCCTGACTCTTGGGAAACATACTTTCTCCCTGTTGTGGACCTATTCGGCTCTTATAAGGCCTAGCTCAGGCTAATCGGGACTGAAAGTCACTTTTAGTCAAACTTCCCAAAAAAGACCATAGAAATGAGGTTAAGTGGTAGTAATTGTCCATAATAACTATATAATACTATTCTTAACTCTTGAGAACCAAGGTTTCCCCATGTTTGTTCCCTATTCGGCTCTTATAAGCCTGGTTTAGGATAAGCGGGGCTGAAAGTTTGACTTTTAATCAAACTTCTCAATTAAGACTAAAAGTAAGTTTAATTTATATATTTGTATATGGAAACTATGTAATTCCACTCCTGGCTCTTGAAATCATGTTTTCTCCTCATTTAGGCCCTATTCTGCTCTTATAAGGCCTAATTCTCACTAATCGGGGCTGAAAGTTTGACATGATTTTTTGTCAAACTTTCCAATTAAGATTAGAAAAAGGTTAACTAGTCGTAAATTGTATATAAAAATGATGTAATACCACTCACGACTCTTGAAAACCAAGTTTTCTCCCCATTTTGGCCTTATTCGGCTCTTATAAGGCCTAGTTCAGACCAACCGGGGCTAAAAGTTTGACTTTTGGTCAAAGTCCCCAATTAAGATTAGAAATATTATTAAATTGTAGTCTTTGTACATATAAACTATGTAATATCATTTTCAGCTATTGAGAACCATATTTTCTATCCGTTTGGGCCCTACTCGGCTCTTATATGGCCGATTTCAGACCAATCGTGGATGAATGATTGACTTTTGGTCAAACTTCATAATTAAGACTAGAAACAAGGTTAATTGAAAGTAATTATACAAAAAATCTGTGTAATACTACTTTCGGCTCTTAAGAACCACGTTTTCTCCCTGATGGGCTCGTATAAGGCTTAGCTCATGTCAATTAGGGCTGAAAGTTTGGGTTTTGGTCAAATTTCATAATTAAAACTAGATACAAGTTTAATTAATAGTAACTGTACACAAAAACTATGTGTTACTTCTCCCAGTTCTTGAAAATCATATTTTTCCCTATGTTTTTTCCCTATTCAGCTTTTATCAAGCCTAGTTCAGGCCAATCGGGGCTGAAAGTTTGATTTTTGGTCAAACTTCCCAATTAAGACTAGAAAAAGCTTAATTGGTAGTAATTATACATAGAAACAATCTGATACTACTCTCAGCTCTTGAGAATCACATTTTCTCCCCATTTGGGCTTTACTCAGCTCTAATAAGGCTGAAGGCCAATCAGACTGAAAATTTGACTTTTGGTCAAATTTTCCAATTAATACTAGAAACAAAGTTAGTTGGAAGTAATTGAATATAAAAGCTATGTAATACTACTCCTAGCTCTTGAGCACCACGTTTTTCCCATGTTTATTCTTAATTCAGCTTTTATAAGGCCTAGTTTAGGCTATTCGGGGCTGAAAGTTTGAATTGTGATCAAACTTCCCAATTAAGACTAAAAACAAGATAAATTGGTATTATTTATACAAAGAAACTATTTAATAAAACTCAAGGCTCTCAAAAACCACATTTTCTCCCGGGTTAGAACCTATTTGGCTCTTATAAGGCTTAGTTCAAACTAGTTGGGCTGATAATTAGACTTTTGATCAATCTTCTCTATTAAGACTTGAAAGAAGGTTAATTGATAGTATTTGTATATATAAAGTGTGTAATACCACAACCAGATCTTGATAACCATGTTTTCTCCCCGTTTTGGTCCTATTGGGCTCTTATATGGCCTAATTCAGGCTAATCAGGGATGAAAACTTGACTTTTTGATTAAACTTTTCAATTAAGACTAGAAACAAGATTAATTGGTTGTAAATGTATATAAAAACTGTATAATGATAGTCTCGGCACTTGAGAACCATGTTTTCTCTCCTTTACACCTTACTCGGGTCTTATAAAGCTTAATTTCGGTTAATCAGGGGCGAAAGCTTGACTTTTTGTTAAACTTTCCAATTAATATTAGAAATAAAGTTAATTGAAAGTAATTATACATATAAACTATGTAATACTGCTCGTGACTCCTGAGAAGCAATTTTTCCCAATGTTTGTTCCCTATTCGGCTCCTATAAGGCCAAATTTAGGCCAATAAGGGCTGAAATTTGGCTTTTGGTTAAACTTCCCAATTAAGACTAGAAATAAATTTAATTGATAGTATTTGTGCTTAGAAACAATGTAACACTACTGCTAACTCTTGAGAACCATATTTTCCCCATATTAATTTCCTATTCGGCTCTTATAAGGCCTAACTAGGCCAAATCGGGCTAAAAGTTTGACTTTTGGTCAAACTTTCCAATTAAGACTAGAAATAAGTTTAATTTATAATATTTGTATATAGAAACTATGTAATACTACCTCGGCTCTAGAAAACGATATTTTCTTCCCGTATGAGCCTACTTACTTGGCTCTTATAAGGCCTAGTTTAGGCCAATCTAGGCTGAAAGTTTGATTTTTAGTCAAACTTCTCAATTAAGATTAGAAACAAGTTTAATTAGTAGTATTTGTATATAAAACTATGTAATACTACTCAGGCCCTTGAGGACTCCGTTTTCACATCATTTGGACCCTACTCGCTTTTATAAGACCTAGTTCTGACCAATAGAGGCTGAAAGTTTGAATTTTAGTCAAACTTCATAATCTAGAGTACAAATAAGGCTAATTAATAGTAATTGCACATAGAAACTATGTAATACAACTACCGACTATTTAAAATCTCATTTTCTCCCCGTTTGAGCTCTATTCCACTCTTATATAAGGTCTAGTTCAGGGTAATCAAGGCTGAAAGCTTGACTTTTGTCCAAACTTTCAAATTAAGATTAGAAACAAGGTTAATAAGTAGTAATTGTATATAGAAACTATGTAATACTAATCACGGCTCTTGAGCCCCATGT
Source organism: Agave tequilana (assembly GCA_038442645.1). NCBI lineage: Eukaryota > Viridiplantae > Streptophyta > Magnoliopsida > Asparagales > Asparagaceae > Agave > Agave tequilana. The sequence goes on from JAVJIF010032779.1 coordinate 16,397, forward strand.
TTTCCCCCTGTTTCTCTATTCGGCTCTTATACGGCCTAGTACATGCCAATCGGGGCTGAAAGTTTGACTTTTGATCAAACTTTCTAATTAAGACTAGAAATAAAGTTAATTAGTAGAAATTAGAAATAGAAACTATGAAATACTATTCCGGCTCGTGAAAACCGTGTTTTCCCCCTATTTTGGCCCCAATCGGCTCTTATAAGATCTTAATTCAGACCAATCGGGGCAGAAAGTTTGCCTTTTGGTAAAAATTCCCAATTAAGACCAGAAATAAAGTTAATTATTAGTATTCGTATATAAAAATAATGTAATACTACTCACATATCTTGAAAACCATGTCTTCTCCTTGTTTGGGCCCTATTCGGCTCTTATAGGGCCTAGTTCTAGTCAATCAAGACTGAAATTTTGACTTTTGATCAAATTTTCAATTAAGACTAAAAAAAGGTTAATTTATTGTATTTGTATATAAAAACTACGTAATACTACTTGCAACTCTAGAAAATCATGATTTCTTAACGTTTGGACCCTATTCAGCTCTTAAAAGGTATAAGTTAAGTCTAATTGAGACTGAAAGATTGGTTTTTGGTCACACTTCCCTATTAAGGCTTGAAACTAGGTTAATTAGTAGTAATTGTATATTGAAACTATGCAGTAATACTCCCGACTCTTGAAACCACGTTGTCACCCCATTTAGGCCCTATTTGGCTCTTATAAGGCCTAGTTCAAGTCAATCGAGGCTAAAGGATTTAATTTTTGATCAAACTTCCTAATAAAGACTATAAATAAGGTTAATTTTTATTAATTATATATAAAACTATGTAATACAACTCCCAATTCTTGAAAACCATGTTTACTCCAATTTGGGTCCTATTTGGCTCTTTTAAGGCCTACTTCAGGCCAATCAGGGCTGACATTTAACTTTTAGTTAAACTTCCTAAATTAAGACTAGAAATAAGGTTAATTAATAGTAATTATATTTAGATACTATGTAATACTACTTCCGGTTCTTGCAAACCACTTTTTCCCTTGTTTCCGACCCTATTTGGCTCTTATAAGGTCTAGTTCAGTCTAATAGGGACTGAAAGTTTGACTTTTGATCAAATTTCTCAATTAAGACTAGAAATAAGGTTAATTAGTAGTAATTATACATAGAAACTATGTAATACCACTCGTGGCTCTTAAAAATCATATTTCCCCCTGTTTGGGTCATATTTAACTCTTATAAGGCCTAATTCAGGCCAATCAGGCTAAAAGTTTAACTTTTAGTCAAACTTCTCAATTAAGACTAGAAATAAGATTAATTAGTAGTATTTATGCATAAAAACTATGTAATATCACAACCAGCTCTTGAAAGCCAATTTTCTCCCCGTTTGGGCCCATTCGGCTCTTATATGGCTTAACTCAGACCAATCGGGGATGGGAATTTGAATTTTGATCAAATTTCTCAATTAAAATGAGAAATATGGTTAATTAGTAGTAATTTACTTTAAAACTATGTAATATACTACCCATGACTCCTGAAAACTATGTTTTCTCCTTGTTATCCCTGTTCGGTTCTTATGAGGCCTAGTTCAGGCCAACGGGGTTAAAACTTTAGTTTTTGATCAAACTAATTAAGACTAGAAACAAGGTTAATTAATAGTAATTGTATGTAGAAATTATGTAATACCACTCATGACTTTTGAAAATCAAGGTTTTTCCCTATTTAGGAGACTTCGGCTCTTAGAAGGCCTAGTTAAGGCCAATCAAGGTTGAAATTTTGACTTTTTCTTAAACTTCTTAATTAAGACTAGAAATAAGGTTAATTAGTAGTAATTGTATGTAAAAATTATGTAACACTACTTACGGCTGCTGAAAACCATATTTTCTCCCTGTATGGGCCCTATTCGCCTCTTATAAGGCCTAGTTCAGACCAATTCGGCTGAAAGTTTGATTTTTGGTCAAACTTCCCAATAAGGACTAGAAATAAGGTTAATTCGCAGTAATTCTACATAGAAACTATATAATACTACTCCCTTCTCTTAAAAATTTGTTTTCGCCCTGTTTGTTCCCTATTCAGCTCTTATAAGGCTTACTTTAGGCCAATCAGGGCTGAAAGTCTCACTTTTGGTCAAAATTCCAAATAAAATTTAAAACACTGAAGTTTTACTTTTGGTCAAACTTCTCAATTAAGATAAGAAATAAGGCTAATTTGTAGTAATTGTACCGTGAAACTATATAATGTTAATCCTGGCTCTTAAAAATCTTGTTTTCTCCCTGTTTGTGCTCTACTTTTTGTCAAACTTCCCAATTAAACTAGAAATAAAAATAATTAGTAGTAATTTAATATAGAATCGATGTAATACTACTCCTGCCTCTTGAAAATCATGTTTTCTCCCCGTTTGGGCCCTATTCGACGCTTATAAGGCCTAGTTTAGACAATCGGAGCTGAAAGTTTGACTAATTAAAAGTAAAAATAATTAATTAGAAGTAATTGTATATAGACACTATTTAATACTACTCCCAGCTCTTGAAAACCACGTTTTCCCCTGTTTGGGCCCTATTCGACTCTTATAAGGCGTGTTCAGTCTTTAATCGTGGCTGAATGTTTGACTTTTGGTCAAACTTTCCAATTAAGACTAAAATAAGGTTAATTAGTAGTAATTGTACATAGAAACTATGTAATATCACTCATGGCTCTTGAAAACCATTTTCCCCCTGTTTGGGCCGTATTTGGCTCTTATATGTCTTAATTCAGGCCAATTTGGGCTGAAAATTTGACTTTTGATCAAACTTTCAATTAAGATAAGAAACAAAGTTTATTATTAGTTGTACATAGAAACTATGTAATACTACTCTCGGCTCTTAAAAACTATGTTTTCTTCCTGTATAGGCCATATTCAGCTCTAATAAGGCCTAATTCATGCCAGCCAGAGCTGAAAGTTTAACTTTTAGTCAAACTTCTCAATTAAGACTAGAAATAAGATTAATTAGTGGTATTTGTACATAAAAATTATGTAACATCACTCCCGCCTCTTGAGAACCAATTTTATCCCCATTTGGGCCTTATTCCGCTCTTAGATGGCCTAGTTCAGGCCAATCGGGGATGGGAGTTTGACTTTTGATAAAATTTCCCAAGAAATACGGTTAATTAGTAATAATTTACTTAAAAACTATGTTTTCTCCTCGTTTAGGCCCCGTTCGGTTATTATGAGGCCTAGTTCAGGCCAATGGGGTTGAAAGTTTGGATTTGGTCAAATTCCCAATTAAGACTTGACACAAGGTTAATTAATAGTACTTGTATATAGAAACTATGAAATGCCACTCACAGCTCTTGAAAATAAATTTTTAATCCTTTTAAGGCCCTCTTCGGCTCTTATAAGGCCGAGTTAAGGCCAATCGGGGCTGAAATTTTGACTTTTGGTTAAACTCCCTAATTAAGACTAGAAAAAAAGTAAATTAGTAGTAATTTTATGTAAAAACTATGTAAACTACTCACGGCAGTTGAAAAACATGTTTTTTCCCCTATTTGGGCCTGATTCGTCTCTTATAAGGCCTAGTCAGGCCAATCTGGGCTGAAAGTTTGACTTTTGGTCAAACTCTCAAATAAGAACTAGAAATAAAGTCAATTCGTAGTAATTCTACATAGAAATTATGCAATACTACTCCCGTCTCTTGAAAACCACTATGAAGGATGACTATCGGCTCTTGAGAATAAAGTTTCTCCCTGTTTTGACCCTATTTGGCTCTTATATGGCCTACTTCAGGCCATTCAGGGATGAAAGTTTGACTTTTGGTCAAACTTCCCAGTTAAGACTAGAAATAAATTTAATTGATAGTATTTGCACATAAACTATGTAATACAACTCCTGACTCTTGAGAAACATACTTTCTCCCTGTTGTCGACCTATTCGGCTCTTATAAGACCTAACTCAAGCTAATCGGAACTGAAAGTCACTTTTAGTCAAATTCCCAATAAAGACCAAAGAAATGAGGATAAGTGGTAGTAATTGTCCATAGTAACTATGTAATACTACTTTTAACTCTTGAGAACCAAGATTTTCCCATGTTTGATCCCTATTTGTCTCTTATAAGCCTGGTTTAGGCCAAGCGGGGCTGAAAGTTTTACTTTATTCAAACTTCTCAATTAAGACTAAAAGTAAGTTTAATTTATATATTTGCACATGAAAACTATGTAATTCCACTCCTGGCTCTTGAAATCTTGTTTTCTCCTCGTTTAGGCCTTATTCTGCTCTTATAAGGCCTAATTCTCGCTAAATGGGGCTGAAAGTTTGACTTGATTTTTGGTTAAACTTTCCAATTAAGATTAGAAAAAGATTAACTAGTCATAAATTATATATAGAAACGATGTAATACCACTCACGACTCTTGAAAACCAAGTTTTCTCCCTGTTTTGGTCCTATTTGGCTCTTATAAGGCCTAGTTCAGCCCAACTGGGGCTGAAAGTTTGACTTTTGGTCAAAATTCTCAGTTAAGATTAGAAAATTGTTAATTGGTAGTATTTGTATATAGAAACCATATTTTCTATCCGTTTGGGCCCTACTCGGCTCTTGAGAACCATATTTTCTATCCGTTTGGGCCCTACTCGGCTCTTATATGGCCTATTTCATGCCAATCGGGGATAAATGATTGACTTTTGGTCAAACTTCATAATTAAGACTAGAAAACAAGGTTAATTGAAAGTAATTATACATAAAATCTGTGTGATACTGCTCTTGACTCTTAAGAACCACGTTTTCTCCCTGTTTGGGCCCTAAATGGGCTCGTATAAGGCTTAGCTTCAAGCAAATCAGGGCCGAAAGTTTGGGTTTTGGTCAAATTTCGCAATTAAAATTAGATGCAAGTTTAATTAATAGTAACTGTACATAAAAACTATGTGTTACTACTCCCGGTTCTTGAAAACCACACTTTCAACATATTTTTTTTCCTATTTGGCTTTTATCAAGCCTAGTTCAGGCCAATCGGGGCCGAACGTTTGACTTTTAGTCAAACTTCCCAATTAAGACTAGAAACAAGCTTAATTAGTAGTAATTATACATATAAACTATGTAATGTCACTCTCAGCTCATGGAAATAACATTTTTCCCATGTTAATTCTTTATTCGGCTCTTATAAGGCCCAAATCAGCCCAATCGGGGCTGCAGGTTTGACTTTTGGTCAAATTTTCTAATTAAGACTAGAAATAAGATTAGTTGGTAGTATTTGTACATAGAAATTATCTAATACCACTCCCGTATCTTAAGAACAACATTTTCTTCCCGTTTGGGCCCGATTCGGCTCTTATATGGCCTAGTTCAAACCAATCGGGTTGAAAGTTTGATTTTTGGTCAAACTTCCTAATTATTACTAGAAATTAGGTTAATTAATAGAATTTATATATTGAAACTATGTAATACCACTCCTATCTCTTAAGAATGAAGTTTTCTTCCTGTTGAGGCCTTATTCAACTCTTATATAAGAACAATGTTTTCTTCCTAGTTCAGGCCAATCGTGGATGAAAGTTTGACTTTTAGTTAAATATACTAATAATGACTAAAAATAAGGTTAAGTGGTAGTAATTTTACATAAATATTATGTAATACTACTCTCGGATCTTGAGAACCACGTTTTCCCCATGTTTGGGCCTTACTCGGCTCTTATAAGGTATAGTTTAGGCCCATCAAGGTTGAAAGTTTGGCTTTTGGTCAAACTTCCAATTAATATTAGAAATAAGTTTAATTGACAGTATTTGTACATAGAAACTATGTAATACCACTCTTTGCTCTTGAAAATCATGTTTCCTCCCAGTTTAGGCCCCTATTTGGCTCTTAAGGCCTATTTCAGGCTATTCGGGACTGAAAGTTTGAATTGTTACCAAACTTCCCAATTAAGACTAAAAACAAGATAAATTGGTATTGTTCATACATATAAACTATTTAATAAGACTCACGACTCTAGAAAATCATATTTTCTCCCCGTTTAGATCCTATTTGGCTTTTATAAAGGCCTAATCAAACTAGTTAGGGCTGAAAGTTTGACTTTTGATCAATCTTTTCTATTAAGACTAGAAAGAAGGTTAATTGATAGTATTTGTACATAGAAAGTGTGTAATACCACAACCGGATCTTGATAACCATGTTTTTTCCCTATTTGGGTCCTATTGGGCTCTTATATGGCCTAATTCAGGCCAATCAGGGATGAAAACTTGACTTTTTGATTAAACTTTCCAAGTAAGGCTAGGAATAAGATTAGTTGGTAGTAATTGTAAATAAAAACTATATAATAATACTCTTAGCTCTTGAGAACCACGTTTTCTCTCTTATAAGCCTTACTCGGCTCTTATAAAACCTAATTCAGGCCAATCAGGGGCGAAAGTTTGATATTTTGTTAACCTTTCCAATTAATACTAGAACAAAGTTAATTGAAAGTAATTGTACATATATACTATGTAATATTGCTCATGACTCCTGAGAACCAATTTTCCCTAATGTTTGTTCCCTATTCGGCTCCTTTAAGACCAAATTTAGGCCAATCAGAGCTGAAACTTGGCTTTTGGTTTAACTTCCCCATTAAGACTAGAAATAAATTTAATTGATAGTATTTGTGATTAGAAACAATGTAATACTACTGTTGACTCTTGAGAACCATAGTTTCCTCATATTTGTTTCCTATTCGGCTCTTATAAGTCCTAGTTAGGCTAAATCGGGCTGAAAGTTTGACTTTTGATTAAACTTCCCAATTAAAACTAGAAATAAGTTTAATTAATAGTATTTGCATATAGAAACTATGTAATACTACTCTCGGCTCTTGAAAATGATATTTTCTCCCCGTTTAAGCCCCCTACTTGGCTCTTATAAGGCCTAATTTAGGCCAATCAGGGCTGAAAGTTTAGTTTTTAGTCAAACTTATCAATTAAGATTAGAAACAAGTTTAATTAGTAGTATTTGTATATAAAAACTATGTAATACTACTCAAGCCCTTGAAGACCACGTTTTCACATCATTTGGACCCTACTCGGCTTTTATGAGACCTAGTTCTGACCAATAGAGGCTGAAAGTTTGAATTTTAGTCAGACTTCATAATTTAGAGTACAAATAATGCTAATTAATAGTAATTGCACATAAAAACTATGTAATACAACTACCGACTATTCAAAATCTTATTTTCTCCTCGTTTGCGCTCTATTCCGCTCTTATAAGGTCTAGTTCAGGCTAATCGAGGCTGAAAGCTTGACTTTTATCCAAACTTTCCAATTAAGATTAGAAACAAGATTAATAAGTAGTAACTATATACAGAAACTATGCAATGCTACTCGCGGCTCTTGAACCCCATGCTTTCCCCTCGTTTCTCTATTCGGCTCTTATATGGCCCAGTACAGGCCAATCGGGGCTGAAAGTTTGACTTTTGGTCAAAACTTCTAATTAAGACTAGAAATAAAGTTAATTAGTAGAAATTAGAAATAGAAACTATGTAATGCTATTCCCGGCTCGTGAAAACCATATTTCCTCCCTTTTTGGCCCCAATCAGCTCTTATAAGATCTAATTCAGACCAATCGGGGCAGAAAGTTTGCCTTTTGATAAAAATTCCAAATTAAGAGCAGAAATAAAGTTAATTATTAGTATTCGTATATAGAAATAATGTAATACTACTTATAGATCTTGAAAACCATGTCTTCCCCTTGTTTGGGCCCTATTCGACTCTTATGGGCCTAGTTCAAGTCAATCAAGGCTGAAATTTTGACTTTAGATTAAATTTCCAATTAAGACTAAAAAAGGTTAATTTATTGCATTTGTATATAAAAACTACGTAATACTATTACGGCTCTTGAAAATCATGTTTTCTTAACTTTTGGACCGTATTCTGCTCTTATAAGGCATAGTTAGTCTAATCGAGACTTAAAGATTGGTTTTTGGTCAAACTTCCCTATTAAGACTTGAACTAGGCTAATTGTAGTAATTGTATATTGAAACTATGCAGTAATACTCCTGACCCTTGAAAACCACGTTGTCACCCCATTTAGGCCCTGTTTGGCTCTTATAAGGCCTAGTTCATGTCAATCGAGGCTAAAGGATTTGACTTTTGGTCAAACTTTCGAATAAAGATTATAAATAAGGTTAATTTTTATTAATTATATATATAACTATGTAATACAACTCCTAATTCTTGAAAACCATGTTTTCCCCAATTTGGGTCCTATTTGGCTCTTATTAAGGCCTACTTCAGGCCAATCGGGGTTGATATATAACTTTTGGTTAAACTTCCCAAATTAAGAATAAAAATAAGGTTAATTAGTAGTAATTATATATAGAAACTATATAATACTACTTCTGATTCTTGAAAATCACGTTTTCCCTTGTTTAGGCCCTATTCGGCTCTTATAAGGCCTAGTTCAGTCTAATAGGGACTGAAAGCTTGAATTTTGATCAAACTTCTCAATTAAGACTAGAAATAAGATTAATTAGTAATAATTATACATAGAAACTATGTAATACCACTTGTGACTCTTGAAAATCACATTTTCCCTTGTTTGGGTCCTATTTAACTCTTATAAGGCCTAATTCAGGCCAATCGGGCTGAAAGTTTAACTTTTAGTCAAATTTCTCAATTAAAACTAGAAATAAGGTTAATTAGTAGTATTTGTGCATAAAAACTATGTAATATCACTACAAGCTCTTGAGAGCCAGTTTTCTCCTCGTTTTGGCCCATTCAGCTCTTATATGGCCTAATTCAGGCCAATCGGGGATGGGAGTTTGACTTTTGATCAAATTTCTCAATTAAAATAAGAAACATGGTTAATTAGTAGAGTTTACTTAAAAACTATGTAATACTACTCATGATTCTTAAAAACTATGTTTTCTCCCCGTTTATCCCTGTTCGGTTCTTATGAGGCCTAGTTCAGGCCAACGGGGTTAAAACTTTTATTTTTTGATCAAACTTCCTAATTAAGACTAGAAATAAGGCTAATTAATAGTAATTGTATATATAAATTATGTAATACCACTCACGGCTTTTGAAAATTAAGTTTTTTTCCTATTTAGGGGCCCTTCGGCTCTTATAAGGCCTAGTTAAGGCCAATCATGCAATACTACCCCCGTCTCTTGAAAACCATATTTCCCCCTATTTTTTCCTTGTTCAGCTCTTACAAGGCATAGTTTAGGCTAATCCGGGCTGAAAGTTTGACTTTTAGTCAAACTTTCCAATCAAGGACAGGAAAAAGGTTAATTTGTATTTGTACATAAAATAATGTAATACCACTCTCGGCTCTTGAGAATAAAGTTTTCTCCCTGTTTTGGCCCAATTTGGCTCTAATATGGCCTACTTCAAACCGAATGGGATGAAAGTTTAACTTTTGGTCAAACTTTTCAGTTAAGACTAGAAATAAATTTAATTGAAAGTTTTATACATAAACTATGTAATACAACTCCTGACTCTTGAGAAACATACTTCTCTCTGTTGTGGACCTATTCGGCTCTTAGAAGGCCTATCTTAGGCTAATCGGGAGTAAAAGTCACTTTTAGTCAAACTTTCCAATAAAGACCATAGAAATGAGGTTAAGTGGTAGTAATTGTCCATAGTAACTATGTAATACTACTCTTAACTCATGAGAACCAAGTTTTCTCCATGTTTATTCCCTATTCGGCTCTTATAAGCCTAGTTTAGGCCAAATGGGGCTGAAAGTTTTACTTTTAATCAAACTACTCAATTAAGACAAAATTAAGTTTAATTTATATATTTGCACATGGAAACTATGTAATTCCACTCCTGGCTCTTGAAATCATATTTTCTTCTCATTCAGGCCCTATTCTGCTCTCGCTAATCAGGGCTGAAAATTTGACTTGATTTTTGATTAAACTTTCCAATTAAGATTAGAAAAAGGTTAATTAGTCGTAAGTTGTATATAGAAACGATGTAATACCACTGACGACTCTTGAAAACCAAGTTTTCTCCCCATTTTTGCCTTATTCGGCTCTTATATATAAGGCCTACTTCAGACTAATACTGGGGCTGAAAGTTTGACTTTTGGTTAAAATTCCCAATTAAGATTAGAAATATTGTTAATTGGTAGTATTTGTATATATAAACTATGTAATACCATTTTCGCTATTGAGAACCATATTTTGTATCTGTTTGGGCCCTAATCGGATCTTGATAACCACGTTTTCTCCTGTTTGGGTCTTATTGGGCTCTTCTATGGTCTAATTCAGGCCAATCAGGGATGAAAACTTGACTTTTGATTAAACTTTACAATTAATACTAGAAACAAAGTTAATTGAAAGTAATTGTACATATAAACTATGTAATACTACTCGTGACTCCTGTGAACCAATTTTTCCCAATATTTGTTCCCTAGTCGGCTCCTTTAAGGCCAAGTTTAGGCCAATCAGGGATGAAATTTGGCTTTTAGTTAAACTTCTCAATTAAGACTAGAAATAAATTTAATTAATAGTATTTGTGGCAGAAACAATGTAATACTACTGCCGACTCTTGAGAACCACATTTTCCTCATATTTGTTTCCTATTCGACTCTTATAAGGCCTAGTTAGGCCAAATCGGGCTGAAAGTAAGGCTTTTGGTCAAACTTTTCAATTAAGACTAGAAATAAGTTTAGTTAATAGTATTTGTATATAGAAACTATGTAATACTACTCTCGACTCTTGAAAATGATATTTTCTTCCCATTTGAGCCCTACTTGGCTCTTATAAGACCTAGTTTAGGCCAATCAGGGCTGAAATTTTGGTTTTTAGTCAACTTCTCAATTAAGATTAGAAACAAGTTTAATTAGTAGTATTTATATATAAAAATAATGTAATACTACTCAAGCCCTTAAAGACCATGTTTCACATCATTTGGACCCTACTCGGCTTTTATGAGACTTAGTTCTGACCAATAGAGGCTGAAGATTGAATTTTAATCAAACTTCATAATTTAGAGTACAAATAAGGCTAATTAATAGTAATTACACATAGAAACTATGTAATACAACCACCGACTTTTCAAAATCTTATTTTCTCCCCATTTGTGCTCTATTCTACTCTTATAAGGTCTAGTTCAGGCTAATCGAGGCTGAAAGCTTGACTTTTGTCCAAACTTTTCAGTTAAGATTAGAAACAAGCTTAATAAGTAGTAACTGTATATAAAAACTATGTAATACAACTCACGGCTCTTAAACCCCATGTTTTCCCCTCGTTTCTCTATTCGGCTCTTATACGGCCCAGTACATGCCAATCGGGACTGAAAGTTTGACTTTTGGTCAAAATTTCTAATTAAGACTAGAAATAAAGTTAAGTAGTAAAAATTAGAAATAGAAACTATGTAATACTATTCCCAGCTTGTGAAAACCATGTTTTCCCCCTGTTTGGGCCCCAATTGGCTCTTATAAGATTTCAGACCAATCGGGGCAGAAAGTTTGCCTTTTGGTATAAATTCCCAATTAAGACCATAAATAAAGTTAATTATTAGTATTCATATAGAAATAATGTTATACTACTCACAGATCTTGAAAACCATGTCTTCCCCCCGTTTGGGCCCTATTCGGCTCTTATAAAGCCAGTTCAAGTCAATCAAGGCTAAAATTTTGACTTTTGATTAAATTTCTAATTAAGACTAAAAAAAGGTTAATTTATTGCATTTGTATAAAAACTACGTAATACTACTTACGGCTCTTAAAAATCATGTTTTCTTAACTTTTGGACCTATTCATCTCTTATAAGTTTAGTTAAGTCTAATCGAGACTGAAAGATTGGTTTTTGGTCAAACTTCCCTATTAAGATAAGACTTGAACTAGGTTAATTAGTAGTAATTGTATATTGAAACTATGCAGTAATACTCCCGACTCTCGAAAACCACACTGTCACCCCATTTAGGCCCTATTTGACTCTTATAAGGCCTAGTTCCAGTCAATCGAGGCTAAAGGTTTGATTTTGGATCAAATTTCCCAATAAAGACTATAAATAAGGTTAATTTTTATTAATTATATATAGAACTATGTAATACAACTCCCAATTCTTAAAAACCATGTTTTCCCCAATTTGGGTCTTATTTGGCTCTTATTAAGGCCTACTTCAGGCCAATCAGGGCTGATATTTAAATTTTGATTAAACTTCCCAAATTAAGACTAGAAATAAGGTTAATTAGTAGTAATTATATATGAAAACTATGTAATACTACTTCTAATTCTTGAAAATCGTATTTTTCCTTGTTTAGGCCCTATTCGGCTCTTATAAGGCCTAGTTCAGTCTAATAAGGACTGAAAGCTTGAGTTTTTATCAAACTTCTCAATTAAGAGTAGAAATAAGGTTAATTAGTAGTAATACATAGAAACTATGTAATACTGCTCGTGACTCCTGTGAACCAATTTTTCCCAATACTTGTTCCCTATTCGGCTCCTTTAAGGACAAGTTTAAGCCGATCAAGGCTAAAATTTGACTTTTGGTTAAACTTCCCAATTAAGACAAGAAATAAATTTAATTGATAGTATTTGTGCTTAGAAACAATGTAATACTACTACTGACTCTTGAGAACCACATTTTCCTCATATTTCGGCTCTTATAAGGCCTAGTTAGGTCAAATCATGCTGAAAGTTTGACTTTTTGTTAAACTTTCTAATTAAGACTAGAAATAAGTTTAAGTAATAGTATTTGTATATGAAACTATGTAATAGTACTCTCGACTCTTGAAAATGATATTTTCTCCCTGTTTGAGCACTACTTGGCTCTTATAAGGCCTAGGTTAGGCCAATCAGGGCTTGAAAGTTTGGTTTTTAGTCAAACTTCTCAATTAAGATTAGAAACAAGTTTAATTAGTAGTATTTGTATATAAAAACTAAGTAATAATACTACTTAGGCGCTTGAAGACCACGTTTTCACATCATTTGGATCCTACTCAGCTTTTATCAGACCTAGTTCTGACCAATAGAGGCTGAAAGTTTTAATATTAGTCGAACTTCATAATTTATAGTACAAATAAAACTAATTAATAGTAATTGCACATAGAAACTATGTAATACTACTACCATATTCAAAATCTTATTTTCTCCCCGTTTGGGCTCTATTCTACTCTTATAAGGTCTGGATCAGGCTAATCGAGGCTGCAAGCTTGACTTTTGTCCAAACTTTCCAATTAAGATTAAAAACAAGCTTAATAAGTAGTAACCGTATATAAAAACTATGTAATATTACTCACAGCTCTTGAGCCCCATGTTTTCCCCTCATTTCTCTATTCGGCTCTTATACAGCCTAGTACATACTAATCGGGGCTGAAAGTTTGACTTTTGGTCACACTTCTAATTGAGACTAGAAATAAAGTTAATTAGTAGAAATTAGAAATAGAAACAATGTAATACTATTCCCGACTCGTGAAAACTAAATTTCCCCCCTGTTTTGGCCCCAATCGGCTCTTATAAGATCTAATTCAGACCAATCGGAGCAGAAAGTTTGCCTTTTGGTAAAACTTACCAATTAAGAGCAGAAATAAAGTTAATTATTAGTATTCATATGTAGAAATAATGTAATACTACTCACAAATCTTGAAAACCATGTCTTCCCCCTGTTTGGACCTTATTCAGCTCTTATAGGCCTAGTTCAAGTCAATCAAGGCTGAAATTTTGACTTTAGATTAAATTTCCAATTAAGAATAAAAAAAGGTTAATTTATTGCATTTGTATATAAAAACTATGTAATACTATTACGACTCTTGAAAATCATGTTTTCTTAACTTTTTGACCCTATTCAGTTCTTATAAGGCATAGTTTAGGCCAAGCGGGGCTGAAAGTTATACTTTTAATTAAACTTCTCAATTAAGACTAAAAGTAAGTTTAATTTATATATTTGCACATGGAAACTATGTAATTCCACTCCTGGCTCTTGAAATCATGTTTTCTCCTCGTTTAGGCCCTATTCTGCTCTTATAAGGCCTAATCTCGCTAATTGGGGCTGAAAGTTTGACTTGATTTTTGGTCAAACTTTCCTATTAAGATTAGAAAAAGGTTAAATAGTCGTAAATTGTATATAAAAATGATGTAATACCACTCACGACTCTTGAAAACCAAGTTTTCTCCCCGTTTTGGTCCTATTCGGCTCTTATAAGGGGCCTAGTTCAGACCAACCGGGGCTGAAAGTTTGACTTTTGGTCAAAGTTCCCAATTAAGATTAGAAATATTGTTAATTGATTGTATTTGTACATAGAAACTATGTAATACCATTTTCGGCTATTAAAAACCATATTTTCTATCCGTTTGGGCCCTACTCGGCTCTTATATGGCCGATTTCAGACCAATCGAGGATAAATGATTGACTTTTGGTCAAACTTCATAATTAAGACTAGAAACAAGGTTAATTAAAAGTAATTATACATAAAATCTGTGTAATACTACTTTCGGCTCTTAAGAATCACGTTTTCTCCCTATTTGGGCCCTAATGGGCTCGTATAAGGCTTCATTCAAGCTAATCAGGGCCGAAAGTTTGGCTTTTAGTCAAATTTCACAATTAAAACTAGATACAAGTTTAATTAATAGTCACTGTACATAAAAACTATGTGTTACTACTCTCGGTTCTTGAAAACCTTACTTCCCCATGTTTTTTACCTATTCGGCTTTTATCAGGCCTAGTTATGGCCAATCGGGCAGAAAATTTGACTTTTGGTCAAACTTCCTAATTGAGACTAGAAAAACGCTTAATTGGTAGTAATTATATATAGAAACAATCTAATACAACTCTCGGCTGTTGAGAATCACATTTTTTCCCCATCTGGGCTATACTCAGCTCTAATAAGGCTGAATGCCGATCAGACTAAAAAATTAACTTTTGGTCAAACTTCCCAATTAATACTAGAAACAAAGTTAGTTGGAAGTAATTGAACATAAAAGCTATGTAATACTACTCCTAGCTCTTGAGAACCACGTTTTTCCCATGTTTGTCTTAATTCGACTCTTATAAGGCCTAGTTTAGGCTAATCGGGGCTGAAAGTTTGGCTTTTGGTAAAAATTTCAACTTAAGAATATAAATTAGTTTAATTGATAGTTATTTTTATATAGAAACTATGTAATACCACTCTCAGCTTTTGAAAAGCACGTTTTCTCCCTGTTTAGGCTCTATTCGGCTCTTATAAGGCCTAGTTCTGGCCAATCGGAGCTGGCAGTTTAACTTTGGTCAAACTTTCCAATTAAGACTAGAGTAAGGTTAATTGGGAGTATTTGTACATAGAAACTATGTAATACAACTCATGGCAATTGACAACCATGTTTTCTCCCTGTTTGGGCCTAATTCGTCTTTATATGGCTTAGCTTAGTCTAATCAAGGATAAATATTTGAATTTTTGTCAAACTTCTCAATTAACACTAGAAACAAGGTTAATTGGAAGTAACTGTACATAGAAACTATGTAATACTACTCCCGGCTCTTGAAAATCACGTTTTATTCTTGTGCGGGCCCTACACGGCTCTTGTAAGGCCTAGTTCAGTCTATCAGGGTTGAACCTTGGCTTGTAATCAAACTTCTCATTTAAGACTAAAAATAAGCTTAATTAGTAGTAATTATACATAGAAAATATGTAATGCCACTATCAGCTGTTGGAAATCACGTTTTCCCCATGTTTATTCTTTATTCGGGTCATATAAGGCCCAAATCAGCCCAATAAGGGCTGAAGGTTTGTCTTTTGGTCAAACTATATAATACCACTCTTGGCTCTTAAAAATCATGTTTCCTTCCCGTTTAGGCCCCTATTTGGCTCTCAAGGCCTATTTAGGCTGCTGGGGCTGAAAGCTTGACTTTTTGTTAAACTTTCCAGTTAATATTAGAAACAAAGTTAATTGAAAGTAACTGTACATATAAACTATGTAATACTGCTCGTGACTCCTGAGAACCAGTTTTCCCCAATGTTTGTCCCCTATTCGGCTCCTATAAGGCCAAGTTTAGGCCAATCAGGGTTGAAATTTGGCTTTTGGTTGAACTTCCTAATTAAGACTAGAAATAAATTTAATTGATAGTATTTATTCTTAGAAATTATGTAATACTACTGGCTGACTCTTGAGAACCACATTTTCTCCATATTTGTTTCCTATTTGGCTCTTATAAGGTCTAATTAGGCTAAATCGGGCTGAAAGTTTGACTTTTGGTCAAACTTTCTTATTAAGACTAGAGATAAGTTTAATTAATAGTATTTGTATATAGAAACTATGTAATACTGCTCTCGGCTCTAGAAAATGACATTTTCTTCCCGTATGAGCCTACTTGGCTCTTATAAGGCCTAGTTTAGGCCAATCAGGGCTGAAAGTTTGGTTTTTAGTCAAACTTCTCAATTAAGATTAGAAACAAGTTTAATTAGTAGTATTTGTATATAAAAACTATGTAATACTACTCAGGCCCTTGAAGACCCCGTTTTCACATTATTTGGACCCTACTCGGCTTTTATAAGACCTAGTTCTGACCGATAGAGGCTGAAAGTTTGAATTTTTAGTCAAATTTCATAATTTAGAGTACAAATAAGGCTAATAAATAGTAATTGCATATAAAAACTATGTAATACTGCTACCGACTATTCAAAATCTCATTTTCTCCCCGTTTGGGCTCTATTCTGCTCTTATAAGGTCTAGTTCAGGCTAATCGAGGCTGAAAGCTTGACTTTTATTCAAACTTTCCAATTAAGATTAGAAACAAGGTTAGTAAGTAGTAATTGGATATATAAACTATGTAATTCTACTCACGGCCCTTGAGCCCCATGTTTTCCCCTTGTTTCTCTATTCGGCTCTTATACGGCCTAGTACATTCCAATCGGGGCTGAAAGTTTGACTTTTGGTCAAACTTTCTAATTAAGACTAGAAATAAAGTTAATTAGTAAAAATTAGAAATAGAAACTATGTAATAATATTCCCTGCTCGTGAAAACCATGTTTTCCCCCTGTTTGGGCCCCAATCGGCTCTTATAAGATGTAATTCAGACCAATCGGGAAAGGAAGTTTGCCTTTTGGTAAAAATTCCCAATAAAGACCAAAAATAAAGTTAATTATTAGTATTCTTATAAAGAAATAATGTAATACTACTCACATATCCATAAAACCATATCTTCCCCCTGTTTGGGCCCTATTCGGCTCTTATAGGGCCTAGTTCAAGTTAATCAAGGCTGAAATTTTGACTTTTGATCAAATTTTCAATTAATACTAAAAAAAGTTAATTTATTGTATTTGTATATAAAAACTATGTAATACTACTTACGGCTCTTGAAAATTATGTATTCTTAACTTTTAGACCCTATTCAGCTCTTATAAAGCATAGGTTAAGTCTAATCGAGACTGAAAGAGTGGTTTTTAGTCAAACTTCCCTATTAAGAATTGATACTAGGTTAATTAGTAGTAATTGTATACTAAACTATGCAGTAATACTCCCGACTCTTGAAAACCACGTTGTCACCCCATTTAGGCCATATTTGGCTCTTATAAGGCGTAGTTCAAGTTAATCGAGGCTAAAGGATTTGATTTTTGATCAAACTTTCCAATAAAGACTATAAATAAGGTTAATTTTATTAATTATATATAAAACTATGTTTGCCCTAATAAAGACTAGTAATACTCCCAATAGTAACTATGTAATACTACTCTTAACTCTTGAGAACCAAGTTTTCCCCATGTTTGTTCCCTATCGGCTCTTATAAGCCTGGTTTAGGCCAAGCGGGGCTGAAAGTTTTACTTTTAATCAAACTTCTCAATTAAGACTAAAAGTAAGTTTAATTTATATATTTGCATATGGAAACTATGTAATTCCACTCTTGGCTCTTGAAATCATATTTTCTCCTCATTCAGGCCCTATTCTGCTCTTATAAGGCCTAATTCTCGCTAATCGGGGATGAAAGTTTGACTTGATTTTTGATCAAACTTTCCAATTAAGATTAGAAAAAGATTAACTTGTCATAAGTTGTATATAGAAATGATGTAATACCAGTGACGACTCTTGAAAACCAAGTTTTCTCCCTGTTTTGGCCCTATCGGCTCTTATAAGGCCTAGGTCAGACCAACCGGGGCTGAAAGTTTGACTTTTGGTCAAAGTTCCAAATTAAGACTAGAAATATTGTTATTTGGTAGTATTTGTACATATAAACTATGTAATACCATTTCCGGCTATTGAGAATCATATTTTGTTTCTGTTTGGGCCCTAATCGGATCTTGATAACCACGTTTTTTCCCTGTTTGTGTCCTATTGGGCTTGTATGGTCTAATTCAGGCCAATCAGGGATGAAAACTTGAGTTTTTGATTAAACTTTATAATTAATACAAGAAACAAAGTTAGTTGAAAGTAATTATGCATATAAACTATGTAATACTGCTCGTGACTCCTGTGAACCAATTTTTCCCAATATTTGTTCCCTATTCGGCTCCTTTAAGGCTAAGTTTAGGCCAATCAGGGCTGAAATTTGGCTTTTAGTTAAACTTCCCAATTAAGACTAGAAATAAATTTAATTGATAGTATTTGTTCTTAGAAACAATGTAATACTACTGCTTGACTCTTGAGAACCACATTTTCCTCTTATTTGTGTCCTATTCGGCTCTTATAAGGCCTAGTTAGGATAAATCGGGCTAAAAGTTTGACGTTTGCTCAAACTTTCTTATTAAGATTAGAAATAAGTTTAATTAATAGTATTTGTATATAGAAACTATGTAATACTACTCTTGGCTTTAGAAAACGATATTTTCTTCCCGTATGAGCCTACTTGGCTCTTATAAGGCCTAGTTTAGGCCAATCAGGGCTGAAAGTTTGGTTTTTAGTCAAACTTCTCAATTAAGATTAGAAACAAGTTTAATTAGTAGTATTTGTATATAAAAACTATGTAATACTACTCAGTCCCTTGAAGACCCCTTTTTCACATCATTTGGACCCTAACTTGGCTTTTATAAGACCTAGTTCTGGCCGATAGAGACTGAAAGTTTGAATTTTAGTCAAACTTCATAATTTAGAGTACAAATAAGGCTAATTAATAGTAATTGCACATAGAAACTATGTAATACTACTACTGACTATTCAAAATCTCATTTTCTCCCCGTTTGGGCTCTATTCCGCTCTTATGAGGTCTAGTTCAGACTAATTGAGGCTGAAAGCTTGACTCTTGTCCAAACTTTCCAATTAAGATTAGAAACAAGGTTAATAAGTAGTAATTGTATATACAAACTATGTAATACTACTCACGGCCCTTGAGCCCCATGGCCCTTATTTCTCTATTCGGCTCTTATAAGGCTTAGTACGTACATGCCAATCGGGGCTGAAAGTTTGACTTTTGGTCAAACTTTCTAATTAAGACTAGAAATAAAGTTAATTTATAGAAATTAGAAATAGAAACTATATAATACTATTCCAGGCTCGTGAAAACCATGTTTCCCCCTGTTTGGGCCCCAATCGGCTCTTATAAGATCTAATTAGACCAATCGGGGCCGAAAGTTTGCCTTGTGGTAAAAATTCTCAATAAAGACAAGAAATAAAGTTAATTATTAGAATTCGTATAAAGAAATAATGTAATACTACTCACATATCCATAAAACCATGTCTTCCCCCTGTTTGAGCTCTATTCGGCTCTTATAGGGCCTAGTTCAAGTCAATCAAGGCTGAAATTTTGACTTTTGATCAAATTTCAATTAAGACGAAAAAGGTTAATTTATTGTATTTGTATATAAAAACTATGTAATACTACTTACGGCTCTTGAAAATTATGTTTTCTTAACTTTTGGTCCCTATTCAGCTCTTATAAGGCATAGATTAAGTCTAATCGAGACTGAAAGATTAGTTTTTGGTCAAACTTCCCTATTAAGACTAGAAACTAGGTTAATTAGTAGTAATTGTATATTGAAACTATGCAGTAATACTCCTGACTCTTGAAAACCACGTTGTCACCCCATTTAGGCCCATTTGGCTCTTATAAGGTGTAGTTCAAGTTAATCGAGGCTAAAAGATTTGATTTTGATCAAACTTCCCAATAAAGACTATAAATAAGGTTAATTTTATTAATTATATATAGAACTATGTCTTCCCTAATAAAGACTAGTAATACTCCCAATGGTAACTATGTAATACTACTCTTAACTCTTGAGAACCAAGTTTTCTCCATGTTTATTCCCTATCAGCTCTTATAAGTCTGGTTTAGGCCAAGCGGGGCTGAAAGTTTTACTTTTAATCAAACTTCTCAATTAAGACTAAAAGTAAGTTTAATTTATATATTTGCACATGGAAACTATGTAATTCCACTCCTGCCTCTTGAAATCATGTTTTCTCCTCATTCAGGCCCCATTCTTCTCTTATAAGGCCTAATTCTCGCTAATCGGGACTGAAAGTTTGACTTGATTTTTGATTAAACTTTCCAATTAAGATTAGAAAAGGTTAACTAGTCATAAGTTGTATATAGAAACGATGTAATACCAGTCACGACTCTTGAAAACCAAGTTTTCTCCCCGTTTTGGCCCTATCGGCTCTTATAAGGCCTAGTTCAGACCAACGGGGTTGAAAGTTTGACTTTTGGTCAAAGTTCCAAATTAAGACTAGAAATATTGTTAATTGGTAGTATTTGTACATATAAACTATGTAATACCATTTCCGGCTATTGAGAACTATATTTTTTTTAGTTTGGGCCCTAACCGGATCTTGATAACCACGTTTTCTCTTGTTTGGGTCCTATTGGGCTCTTGTATGGTCTAATTTTGGCCAATCAGGGATGAAAACTCGAGTTTTTGATTAAATCTTATAATTAATACAAGAAACAAAGTTAGTTGAAAGTAATTATACATATTAACTATGTAATACTGCTCGTGACTCCTGTGAACCAATTTTTCCGAATATTTGTTCCCTATTCGGCTACTTTAAGGCCAAGTTTAGGCCAATCAGGGCTGAAATTTGGCTTTTGGTAAAACTTCCTAATTAAGACTAGAAATAAATTTAATTGATAGCATTTGTGCTTAGAAACAATGTAATACTGCAGCTGACTCTTGAGAACCACATTTTTCTCATATTTGTTTCCTATTCAGCTCTTATAAGGCCTAATTAGGATAAATCGGGCTGAAAGTTTGACTTTTGGTCAAACTTTTCAATTAAGACTAGAAATAAGTTTAATTAATAGTATTTGTATATAGAAACTATCTAATACTACTCTCGACTCTTGAAACGATATTTTCTCCCCGTTTGAGCCCTACTTGGCTCTTGTAAGGCCTAGTTTAGGCCAATCAGGGCTGAAAGTTTGATTTTTAGTCAAATTTATCAATTAAGATTAGAAACAAGTTTAATTAGTAGTACTTGTATATAAAAACTATGTAATACTACTTAGCCCCTTGAAGACCACGTTTCACATTATTTGGACCCAACTCGGCTTTTATGAGACCTAGTTTCTGACCAATAGAGGCTGAAAGTTTGAATTTTAGTCAATTTCATAATTTAGAGTACAAATAAGGCTAATTAATAGTAATTGCATATAGAAACTATGTAATACAACTACCGACTATTCAAAATCTTATTTTCTCCCCGTTTAGGTGCTATTCCACTCTTATAGGTCTAGTCGGCTAATCGAGGCTGAAAGCTTGACTTTCGTCCAAACTTTCCAATTAAGATTAGAAACAAGGTTAATAAGTAGTAACTGTATATAGAAACTATGTAATACTACTCACGGCTCTTGTACCCCATTTTTTTCCTCGTTTCTCTACTCGGCTCTTATACGGCCCAGTACATGCCAATCGGGGCAAAAAGTTTGACTTTCGGTTAAAATTTCTAATTAAGACTAGAAATAAAGTTAAGTAGTAGAAATTAGAAATAGAAACTATGTAATAATATTCTCGACTTATGAAAACTATGTTTTCCCCTTGTTTGGACCCCAATCGGCTCTTATATGATCTAATTCAGACAAATCGGGGCAGAAAGTTTGCCTTTTGATAAAAATTCCCAATTAAGACCAGAAATAAAGTTAATTATTAGTATTCATAAATAAAAATAATGTAGTACTACTCACAGATTTTGAAAACCATGTCTTTCCTCTGTTTGGGTCCTATTCGGCTCTTATAGGGCCTAGTTCAAGTCAATCAAGACTGAAATTTTGACTTTTGATCAAATTTCCAATTAAGACTAAAAAATAGTTAATTTATTGCATTTGTATATAAAAACTACGTAATACTACTTACGGCTCTTGAAAATCATGTTCTTAACTTTTGGACCCTATTCAGCTCTTATAAGGCATAGTTAAGTCTAATCGAGACTGAAAGATTAGTTTTTGGTCAAACTTCCCTATTAAGACTTGAAACTAGATTAATTAGTAGTAATTGTATATTAAAACTATGCAGTAATACTCCTAACTCTTGAAAACCACGTTGTCACTCCATTTATGCCCTATTTGGCTCTTCTAAGGCCTAGTTCAAGTCAATCGAGGCTGAAAGATTTGATTTTTGATCAAACTTCCCAATAAAGACTATAAATAAGGTTGATTTTTATTAATTATATATAGAACTATGTAATATAACTTTCAATTCTTGAAAACCTTGTTTCTCCAATTTGGGTCCTATATGGCTCTTATTAAGGCCTACTTCAGGCCAATCGGGGCTAATATTTAACTTTTGGTTAAACTTCCCAAATTAAGACTAGAAATAAGGTTAATTAGTAGTAATTATATATAGAAACTATGTAATATCACATTCGATTCTTGAAAATCACGTTTTTACTTGTTTAGGCCCTATTCGGCTCTTATAAGGCCTAGTTCAGTCTAATAGGGATTGAAAGTCTGAGTGTTGATTAAACTCTCAATTAAGACTAGAAATAAGGTAATTAGTAGTAATTATACATAGAAACTATGTAATATCACTCGTGGCTCTTAAAAATCACATTTCCCCTTGTTTGGGTCCTATTTAACTCTTATAAGGCCTAATTCAGGCCAATTGGGCTGAAAGTTTAATTTATAGTCAAGCTTCTCAATTAAGACTAGAAATAAGGTTAATTAGTAGTATTTGTATAAAAAAAACTATGTAATATCACTACCAGCTCTTGAGAGCCAATTTTCTCCCCATTTGGGCCTATTTGGTTCTTGTATGGAATTCAGGCCAATCGGGGATGGGAGTTTGACTTTTGATCAAATTTCTCAATTAAAATGAGAAACATGGTTAATTAGTAGTAATTTACTTAAAAACTTTGTAATACTACTCACGGCTCTTTTGGTTAAACTTCCCAAATTAAGACTAGAAATAAGGTTAATTAGTAGTAATCGGCTCTTATATGATCTAATTCAGACAAATCGGGGCAGAAAGTTTGCCTTTTGATAAAAATTCCCAATTAAGACCAGAAATAAAGTTAATTATTAGTATTCATAAATAAAAATAATGTAGTATGATTAGTATCCATATTTGCATTTTATACCACCCTTATACCTTGCATATTATATATTAAATGTGATTTTTTAACTCATATTCTCTCTATTTTTGCAGATCTCCACTTTGAAGAGGAAAAGTAATTAACCACCTTAATTAGTGATAATTAAGGGGGTTAATTAAAAGTAGCCCAAGATCAAATCAGATCTCACCAGGATTTGAGCGCCAAGTGGAGAATCCAACCAGCCCACGTGGCCAACAACCTAACCACCAGATCCCACCAGAAAATCTGGACTCAACGGCCGCAACCGTGCCGCGCCCATGCCGCGCTGCCGCGGCAATCCAGAGGCCGTTGGGCCTAGGATTTCGTGCCAACGGTCAAGATCTGATAAGATTCTCAAAATTGCCTATAAATACCTGGGCAGAGACCTGCGCGAGCTCCAGTGAAGAGAGAGGGAAAATTTTGGATTAGTTGTAATTTTTGTTTTAGGATTCTAGTTCTTCTCTCCTTCCTACTTGATCTCTAGCTAAATTGAGAGAGAGTTCTTCACTTGAGAGATTGTAATCAAGACTTGTGACAACCTTGAAGCAAAGATTCAATGGAGCTCTCATCTTCTTTTTACTAGAATTGAGTATGCTTTCTCTTCTTATGCTTTTAATTCTTGCATTCAATTTCTAGTTCTAGTTTAATTCTAGTTGATTTGTTTAGATCTTTGATTTCCATGGAGAATTCTTGCTTTGTTGTTAGTGTAATGGAAGGCTAGTTTCTTGAATGCATGGCTAGCTAAGCTCACCTAGCTACTACTAGCTCTAGTTGATTGCAACTTCAATTCTTGCATGCTTTCAAGTTTCTTGTGAATTCTAATGGAGAATGTTGTATCCTTGGGTGATTGCTTGTAAGATCTCTAGATGAATTGTGTATCTCTTATAAAGAGCATTTGATTGGATCAAAAGGTTGGATTACCATTGGTTATGTCATTTGATTAGCAAGAACAACTCAAGCACTTCAAGCTAACTTTGTAGTTAAGCTTTGAAGTCCTAAAGAGTTTGATTCTTCTCACCTTTGCATTAAATGAGTAAAAAGCCTATATTTCCTCATTGCACACCTAGTAAGAGAACCTATTATTCAAGAAGAGCATTCTAGTTAACTCACTAAAAGGAACACTAAGTCTTCAAGAAAGAATATCACACACTTGAACATGCAAGTCATCCTTAATTGTCTATGATTCTTGATGAGACAATATTGCAATCAACAAAAGAGGTAGTATGTTAGCAAGGAGGTTGAGTAATGCTAGCCATGCATCTTTTTAATCAAGTGAGTTTACACATTTCATTCTAGTATTCTTTTCTTTTCTTTACTTCATCACACTTCATTCATTGCACTTCTTTTTCACAATGCACCACCACCAATCCACAACTTCTTGTATATTGTTTTCTCTTGTGTGATTAACAAAGAAGAATATTGTTTCTTGTCTCACTAGTATCGTGAAAGCTTCTACGCTTGCTCTCCTCGTGGTACGACTCGTTTTAGCTACTTGCTATAACGAAAGATTGAAACAAGGTATAATTCTTACATATTCAAATTAAACAAGATCAAAGGTGAATTCTAAACCCTAAACCATCTCTTAAATACCTGATTCTTGTACAAATACATCATATACCTCGTGAAACTTCAATCAAATTTTGGCGCCGTTGCCGGGGAGAGCAACGGTATTTTTACAAGTGAGAAACTAAACAATATATCTTCTCTGTTGCAGGTACAGGTTGAAGATTCAGAAAATTTTGCACAGCAGAATCATATAAGCGGACCTGGGCCTCTGCTCTCGAAAGCAGAGACTAGGATCCCTCTGACTTGCCGCGTTCCCGCGGCAAAAGCCGCGGTTCCGCGGCAAGAAGGAGATCACTACTGATTTGTTTTCTGCAGGGCTTGCTGCTTTGCAAAATACTGCTGCCTATATACTTGAAATCTTGTATTCTTCACCTGATATTTGCTAATCAACAGTAAAAGATTTGGTGATTAATTGATAAAAATTGTTTAGACATATTGCATTATAGGCACGTGTCTTTCAATTTCTTTCAATTTACTGTTGAAGAGCGCGTGGGACAAGGTACGTGAAGCATAGCATATAGACTAGGACTCACTCGTTGTATGATTTAATTCTGCTTTGAGTGAATTTTGGTTGCTTATATCGTACACTTGCACGAATCAACGATAAGGGCGAATCCCATAACAAAGATAAGGTGGGGATTTTATCACCCCTTCCTTAGCCCACAAACCATAATCCCCACGTGTTCACTATCCTAAGCTTCTAATTAAAATTGCTAGACGTTGGCCCCTAGGGACATCCGGACTCATCTAGGAGATTTTCCTAAGGGGGAAAAGTGTTGGAAAGTGACTTCCGCGTAATCGGTGTCTAGGAAAGGGGTTAAGGGCCGAAAGCCCGAAGGAAGGTGGTTACTTAATTAAGGAACGTCTCCGGACGGAAAACTCCCACCAACTTTACCCTTCCCTGGCCGATTTGCTTATAGTCAGTGTCTGCACCGAACCTCCTGTGGACGATCTATTGTTAGGAGTCGTCTAGGGCAGAAAACCTAGAAGCTAGGATTGATTTCTTTTCTTTTCTCTTGATTGTTATTTTTCATTTTTCGATTGTTTGAAAGGTGCACGTTGGTTGTGTATTTGCATGCGTGAGTGGTATCGAGAACCAATTTCTTCTAGACTTGTGAGAACTTCTACACTGCCTCACACAACACCACTCAACACAACTATGACGAATAACGTGTCGCTGCAGGACAAGTTCTATCCGATCCGCACATCCATTCCATCCTGCATTCTCCTCCCAAACACGAATGACAATAATTTTGAATTGAAACCACAGTTATAAACACTCTACCACGATTTCACGGATTAGAATCTGAGGATGCTTACATCTTCATACGAGAGTTTGAAGAAGTATGCCTCATGATGAGGATTTCCCAGTTAAGTGAGGATGCTGTGAGACTTAGATTTGTCCCATTTGCACTAAAGGATATTGCGAAGAAGTGGCTGTACAGTCTTCCTGCCAGCTCAATCTCTTCGTGGGATGAGTTTGTTAAGGTCTTCCTTAAAAAATTCTATCCCATCCATAAGACAGCCCTCATGCGCAAAAACATCATGCAATTCAAACAAGAGCCCAATGAGCCATTCTGGAAGTATTTTGAGCGCTTTAAGGACTTAGTAGCCCTGTGTCCCCATCACGGTATAGAGAAGTGGCGCCAATGCCAGATTATATATGATGGGCTGGATTATCAAACCAAGACTCTCCTTGAAACTATGTGTCAAGGAGACTTTCTTAAGAAAGATGAAGACCAGGGCTGGGACCTTTTTGAGGCTTTAGCGGAGAAAACGATCCAGTGGGAATCCTGCTCTGAGAAACCCACACCAACAACTTCCAGATCTGGTTTACATTCTATAGGATCCTCAATAGCAGCTGAAGCTAAGATCACGCAGTTGATGAAGAGGATTGAATTGCTGGAATCAAGGGAAAATTCTGTCGTTAGTCAAGTCAACCCATCTTCAGTAGGTAGCCCACCACGTATGGCTAGCTCTGCACCTATAATTCACCCGGGTTGTACTTTTTGTCATGATCTGAATCATGTGTTGGAAGAGTGTCCTGTGTATTACTCTCAAAATTTTCAGGAGAGTACGAATGCAGCGTATTCCAGACCTCCATACAATCCTTACTCTAAGACCTACAATCCAGGATGGCGTAACCATCCTAACTTCTCATGGAGTCAGTCTGGTCCTGAGCAGTCTAGACAACAATTTCCACATCAACAATATCCTGCTCAGGCACACCCACCTACTTACCAAAATCCACCAAATTTCAATTCGTATCAGAGTCCACCCAGATTCCAACCATTCCAAAATTCTGTGCCATATCAAGCCAATTTTCAACCCCAATATCAACAACAACAGCATCCACCACCCAATCCTTCAGATAGAAAAATTTCAGAATTGGAGAAAATGATTGAGACTTTGTCCAAAACACAAGCTGCAATGATGAACAATCAGCAGCAGGACATGAATAAACTGCAAATCCAAATAGGACAGTTGGCTAATTCCTTGACTGAAAGGCAAAAAGGAATGCTGCCTAGCCAACCTGTGCCTAATCCCAGAGCCCATTTTCCTCTACATGAAGTTGAAGACCTAGGACCTAGTCAAAGCCAATGTCAAGCCATTCACATCCTTAGGTCTGGAAAACATGTAGACAACAAGGTCTCAAATCAGTCTCCAAAATTTGTTCCAAAATCTGTGTCGAATCCATCAACTTCTGTTCCAGTTCAACCTTTGCAAAATATTCCTTCATCAAGTTCACAACCATCCACGTCTCAATCAAAAGGAAAGGAGAAAGTTGATGAGCAGACTTTTAAGCCTATTGCCCCATTTCCGAATAGGCTTACAAATCATAAGAATAATGCTCATATGGAGAAGATCAGAGAGATATTTAACCAAGTACAAATCAATGTCCCTCTCTTAGATGCTATTCAGCAAGTACCATCATATGCAAAGTTTCTGAAAGAGATGTGTACTAAGAAAAGAAAGGCAAATGTCCCTAAGAAAGTCTTTTTGGCTTCCAACCTGAGTGAATTGCTTAATGGTCCAATCCCTGTGAAGTACAAGGATCCAGGGAGCCCTACCATCTCTTGTATCATAGGGCAGACAACAGTCAATAGGGCTTTGCTAGACTTGGGAGCTAGCATCAATCTTCTTCCCTTTTCTGTGTACCAACAGCTTGGGTTAGGCAATCTTCGTCCAACCCAAATGACTATTCAACTGGCTGATCGTTCTGTTAAGATTCCCAAAGGGGAAATTACAGATGTCTTAATACGGGTGGGGGAATTCATCTACCCCGTTGATTTTGTTGTTCTGGAAACACAACCCGTACATAACCACAGAGCGCAAACTCCTGTCATTTTAGGACGTCCATTTTTAGCCACAGCGAATGCGATCATTAATTGCCGAAATGGATCGATGCGGCTGACGTTCGGAGATATGACGAAGGAGGTAAATGTATTCCATCTGGGGAAGCAGCCAAGGGATGTGGAGAGTGACTCATTTGATGTCAACTTGATAGAAGGATTGACAAGCGAACACGTGGAGGAGATGGAGTACGAATCTGAAGAGGAATTCGAGTTAGAAGCTGATGATCTAACTCTTGATCAGATTGTTGGAACAAATGCTGAAAAGAGTACTAATTCCACTTCTATTCTTCCCTTGCACCACGAGCAACCGGTTATAGATCCAGTCCCTTCTTCTGAGCTTAAGGCTCTTCCCACCCATCTCAAGTACAAGTACTTGGGTGAAAAGGAATCCTTTCCGGTTATCATTGCATCCAATCTTACGGAACAACAAGAAGAGGACTTATTGACTGTGCTAAGGGAGAATAAAGAAGCCATTGGCTGGACGATGGCTGATATTAAGGGGATTAGTCCTACGATTGTCCAACATCAGATTCACTTAACGGAAGATGCCAAGCCGAAAAGAGATCCACAGCGTCGACTAAACCCTATCATGCAAGAAGCTGTTAAATCTGAGATAATGAAACTATTAGACAATGGGATTATCTATCCCATCTCTGATAGTCAATGGGTTAGTCCTGTTCACGCTGTGCCGAAGAAAGCTGGCTTTACTGTTGTGGAGAATGAGAACAAGGAATTGATACAAACGCGTCTTCCAACGAAGATTCGAGTTTGTATTGATTATAGGAAATTGAATAGCGCCACACGTAAAGACCACTTCCCACTTCCGTTCATTGATCAGATGTTAGAGAGATTGGCGGGGCATGAGTATTATTGTTTCCTGGATGGATATTCAGGATATAATCAGATCCCTATTGCGCCCGAGGACCAAGAAAAAACGACCTTCACCTGTCCCTTCGGAACTTTTGCATACCGTAGGATGCCCTTCGGACTTTGCAATGCTCCAGCAACGTTTCAACGTTGCATGTTGAGTTTGTTCTCGGACATGGTGGAGAAATTTTTAGAGATTTTTATGGATGATTTCTCAATATATGGGGATACATTTGAGCAGTGCTTATACCACCTGAAGATGGTTTTACAACGATGCACGGAAAAGAATTTGACACTGAATTGGGAAAAGTGTCACTTCATGGTTAAGCACGGAATTGTATTGGGGCACAAGATATCGAGCGTCGGAATCGAGGTAGACAAGTCTAAGGTGGAAGTTATCACCAAGCTCACTGAACCACAATGTTTGAAGGACATTAGATCTTTTCTAGGGCACGCTGGCTTCTATAGGAGATTTATTCAAGGGTTCAGCAACATTGCGAGACCCCTGACAAATCTCTTAGGAAAAGACGTACCCTATATCTTTGATGAAGAATGTCGAAAGTCGTGGAAAGAGCTGAAGGATAGACTTGTTTCTGCACCTATCATATCTGCACCGGACTGGACCAAGCCATTTGAAATTATGTGCGATGCCTCTGACTTTGCGATAGGCGCTGTTTTAGGACAGCGTATTGAAAACAGGCAGCATGTGATATACTATGCTAGCAGAACGCTTAACGACGCCCAGCTGAATTACACGACCACTGAAAAAGAATTTTTGGCAGTCGTTTTTGCGTTAGAGAAGTTCCGACAATATCTGCTAGGGTCCAGGACCATCATTTTTACTGACCACTCCGCCCTGAGGTACTTAATGCAAAAGAAGGACGCAAAGGCAAGATTAATTCGATGGATCCTTCTTTTGCAAGAGTTTGACTTGGAGATAAAGGATAAAAAGGGCGTTGAGAACGTGGTTGCGGATCATTTGTCAAGGATCCCAAACGCTCCTCATGAGAAAATACCTATTAATGAAGACTTTCCTGATGAGCACATTCTGGCGATGAGTGGAGAGCCCTGGTATGCTGATATTGTTAACTACCTTGCTACCAGGCAAATTCCTTCCCATTGGTCAGGACAAGACAAACATCGTTTTCTGAGCCAGATGCGGTTTTTCTTTTGGGATGAACCGTATCTATTCAAGTACTGTCCTGACCAAATTATTCGAAGATGCCTTCCGGAGGATGAACATCAGAGTGTCTTGACATTCTGTCACAAGTTAGCTTGCGGTGGACACTTTGGTCCACGAAAAACTGCGGAAAAAGTGCTCCAGAGTGGATTCTACTGGCCCACTCTCTTTAAGGATGCCTTTACCTTTTGCAAGCTTTGTGATAGATGTCAGATGACGGGTCGGATTACTCAAAAGAACATGATGCCCCTCACACCCATTTTGGAAGTCGAAATTTTTGACCTCTGGGGCATTGATTTCATGGGACCCTTTCCTCTGTCCTACGGCAACCAATACATCTTGGTAGCCGTAGATTATGTTTCTAAGTGGGCTGAAGCGATTCCTACACGGACTAATGACAATCAAGTTGTCATTAAATTTTTAAGAGAGTACATCATTTCACGCTTCGGAGCCCCCCGTGCAATATTGAGCGACAATGGGAGTCACTTCTGCAATAGGGCTTTTGAAGCCTTGATGCGGAAATATTCCATTACTCATAAATTGTCCACGGCTTATCATCCTCAGACCAATGGGCAAGTTGAGGTAACAAACAGACAGATAAAACTCATTCTGGAGAAGACCGTAGGACAGAATCGTAAGGATTGGTCCGTCAAACTGACTGATGCCTTATGGGCATACAGGACCGCTTACAAGACTGTCCTCGGTATGTCTCCGTACCGAGTTATATTTGGAAAAGCATGCCACTTGCCCGTTGAGTTAGAACATCGTGCACTATGGGCTTTAAAGCAACTGAATCTTGATTTGGATAAAGCCGGTGTTCTCAGGAAGCTGCAATTATCTGAGCTGGAGGAGCTACGAAACGAGGTATACGATAACGCTCGGATTACAAAGCACAGGACCAAGCTGTTTCATGACAAGTCCATTCATAGAAAGATTTTTGCTGTCGGTCAACAGGTTCTGTTATACAATTCTCGACTCCATTTTTTCCCTGGTAAGCTACGTACCAGATGGTCAGGACCTTTTATTGTGCAGACTGTCTTTTCTCACGGAGCAGTCGAGATTCTTGATCCATCCAATGGCAATAAATTCACTGTAAACGGACAACGCTTAAAGCCATTTTTCACCACAGAGTCATTGTCACACGACGTTCATGAGTTGGGTCTTTCCGACCCAATTTATTTGTGACCTTTCCATTTGTATATTTTCCCATACATTTTTCATGAAAATCATTTGGGGACCTCTTTTGTAAATATTTCTCTTTTACATTTTGTAAATAAAAAAAAAAATTTTTTTTTTTTGATTTTTGAACAGAATTTCAAACCCTAGGATTCCTTTCATATTCAAAACATTTTGACCAAGGGTTGTAATTCAAGATTTGACCTAGGGGTACTTTTGGAAGTCCCACTTTTTCTTTCCTTTATAAAACATCTCCTCCCTCATTCATTTCCACTCTCCCGAGAATATCTCTTCAGATCTAAAGAGCTTCCTCCACAGCCGGCCTGCCCCAAAATTCTGATCCCCAAATTCCTCCAATCCGCCGCGCCCTGCCGCGCCACCGCGGCATCTCTGTCAGATCAGGTGCGCCGGAAAAGCCTAGATCGACTGTTTTCATTCTCTGGAGACAGATACAGATCCATTTTCCCGAGGCTCTCTCTGTGCATTCTGCACCAGTCTTTTTGATTTCCCCCAAGTTAATCCGGGGGTGGTTTGATCTCTTGTTCCTTACTCTAATTTGCATTGATAATTATGGCTCCTAGTTTTTTTGTGGAAAGGGATTTCTGTCAAATTTTGAATAATCAAAGGGGATTCGGGCATATATTTTTAGATCGTATACATGCGTGGAATTGGTCTTCTTTACTTTATGATATCCAGAACGATGATGCATATTATTGCCCTACTTTGGTCAATACATTCTATGACACATTAGATCGTGCATCTATTAACTTTGACACTAATGAATTCACGGTTCATATGCCATTTGGTGACATCATTGTCACCATTCCACTCATTTCCGATATCACTGCTGTGCCCATTCATCCCCATTACACTGAACCTTTGCCACTTATTGATTACATGTTTATCATGGGAGACCGTTGCACTGAACAAGACCGTGGGCTCAAAGCCCAATCCACATTCAGGAATGTACATTGTGTTGGACGTTGGCTCCAACGCAATATTTTTGGATTAGATCATACCACATCTTTTAACAGACCTGTATTACAAATCATTCATGATCTCATGACTTACACACACACGGTCTGTTTAAATCGGGCTATTTTTCATGCCATACTTGATAACTCCTCTCGCACTCGCGGAGCAAAATTTTCTCATCCCGTCTTGATTACACGTTTGTGTAAAGACTTTATTTCAGACGATGTATTTGCCTCCTTTGATCGAGTGTATGTTGTAGCAGAGAAACCCACCAGTGCATATACTGGCTGCTTACACACTCTCTGGACACCTAGTGCCCAACCAGAAGATATTCCTGCGGAATCCTCTTCGGAGGAAAATGTAGAGGAGGTAGACGAGTCTCAATTTTGGAGACAGGAACCACCCACTGATTCGCGAGCCTTCATGTCCACTATCTGGAAGGGCATGAAGAAAATATTTAGAGGTCAGGTGCGGCTGAGAAAGAAGGTGGAGGAGCAATCTTCCAGGTTAGAGGAGCAATCCTCTAGGCTAGATACTATTGAGGCGACATTAAGGAGGACACAATCAGCTGGGCCGAGCACCACATCGGTTCCAAAAAGGAGGAGGGAGTGACTTTTCACCTTTTACCTGTTTCATGCATTCTTTTTATCTTGCATACATCGAGGACGATGCATGAGATAGGTATGGGGGGGTAGATACTAACTTAGGATTTTTCATTTTCTTGTTAGGTTTTTTATTTTTAGGTCTTTTATTTTTAGATTTTTTTTTTTTTTTTTTTTTTTCTAGATTTTCCACTTTCTTTTTAGATTTTATCTTTCCTTTTAGAAAAATATAAAAAAAAAAAGAAGAAATTCTTTGATCCATGTTTAAAGAATCTAATTTGAAATTTAGGGATTAAGGAAGCTCTTAACTAGGATTTCTAATTATAAGTTGAAAAGAAGAGTTTTGTTAGATTTTTAGGTTAAGTAATAAAGGATTAGAAAAATTACTTGATTTCAATTCTTTCTTTAGATATGAACATTGAACATATTGAAGGAATAATCAAAGACTTAGTGACTTTATTTGCATATATATATAATAAATAAATAAAAAAAAAAAGGAAAAAAAAGTGTGTATATAAATAAGAAAAAAAAAAAAAAAAGAAAAAGAAAAAAAAATCACCGATTAAGCTGGTTGGCCGTGCCTCATGAAGCATTGCTGGTCACGCCTAAAAGTGAGAATAAATACTTAGCCACTGATTAAGCTGGTTAGTCGTGCCTCAGGAAGCATTACCGGTCACGCCTAAAAGTGGCTAAGTCCTTAGATTCCTAAGTGACCTAGTTTACTCGAGTCTTCGAACCCGAGGGATGTATTCTCATCTGGTGCCCTAAGACCGTCTGGTCTGGGAGTCATCGGTAAGAAGCTCGCTACATGGGTAGACTAGGAAACTAAGGATGATAAGGGAATGTAAATAAATAAACATTGTATATACACATATATAAAAAAAAAAAAAAAAAAAAATATATATATATATATATATTATAAGTAAATAAATGAACTTAGTCTGAGAGAGATCCTTCATATTTATAGATGTAAATATCCTAAGATTGATGCAGAATCAGGTTTTTTATCTTTTCCCGAAAATCTTAACCTAAAATGAAAACAATACTCCAATTAGATACTTATAAAAGGAATGAAAAGTTAAGAGTAACCTGAAACCTATAGGTCAAATTAAAATCTTTAAAGCATGGATCAAAATTTCACTAACCCCTTTTATTTTCTTTTTGGATTTTGTGGGTGTAATCCGCTGAAAACCCTCAGGAGACAACACTCCTCCTCTAGGGTAACCTAGAGGTTTAACGGCTTGTTGCACGTGCTCAGTGCAATCGTGTCACCTACGAAAGTGGTGTAATAATTAGTTAGGATTTTTCTTTCTTTTTCTTTATTTTTGCTCGAGGACGAGCAAAAGCTAGGTATGGGGGTGTGATTAGTATCCATATTTGCATTTTATACCACCCTTATACCTTGCATATTATATATTAAATGTGATTTTTAACTCATATTCTCTCTATTTTTGCAGATCTCCACTTTGAAGAGGAAAAGTAATTAACCACCTTAATTAGTGATAATTAAGGGGGTTAATTAAAAAGTAGCCCAAGATCAAATCAGATCTCACCAGGATTTGAGCGCCAAGTGGAGAATCCAACCAGCCCACGTGGCCAACAACCTAACCACCAGATCCCACCAGAAAATCTGGACTCAACGGCCGCAACCGTGCCGCGCCCATGCCGCGCTGCCGCGGCAATCCAGAGGCCGTTGGGCCTAGGATTTCGTGCCAACGGTCAAGATCTGATAAGATTCTCAAAATTGCCTATAAATACCTGGACAGAGACCTGCGCGAGCTTCAGTGAAGAGAGAGGGAAAATTTTGATTAGTTGTAATTTTTGTTTTAGGATTTTAGTTCTTCTCTCCTTCCTCCTTGATCTCTAGCTAAATTGAGAGAGAGTTCTTCACTTGAGAGATTGTAATCAAGACTTGTGACAACCTGAAGCAAAGATTCAATGGAGCTCTCATCTTCTTTTTACTAGAATTGAGTATGCTTTCTCTTCTTATGCTTTTAATTCTTGCATTCAATTTCTAGTTCTAGTTTAATTCTAGTTGATTTGTTTAGATCTTTGATTTCCATGGAGAATTCTTGCTTTGTTGTTAGTGTAATGGAAGGCTAGTTTCTTGAATGCATGGCTAGCTAAGCTCACCTAGCTACTACTAGCTCTAGTTGATTGCAACTTCAATTCTTGCATGCTTTCAAGTTTCTTGTGAATTCTAATGGAGAATGTTGTATCCTTGGGTGATTGCTTGTAAGATCTCTAGATGAATTGTGTATCTCTTATAAAGAGCATTTGATTGGATCAAAAGGTTGGATTACCATTGGTTATGTCATTTGATTAGCAAGAACAACTCAAGCACTTCAAGCTAACTTTGTAGTTAAGCTTTGAAGTCCTAAAGAGTTTGATTCTTCTCACCTTTGCATTAAATGAGTAAAAAGCCTATATTTCCTCATTGCACACCTAGTAAGAGAACCTATTATTCAAGAAGAGCCTTCTAGTTAACTCACTAAAAGGAACACTAAGTCTTCAAGAAAGAATATCACACACTTGAACATGCAAGTCATCCTTAATTGTCTATGATTCTTGATGAGACAATATTGCAATCAACAAAAGAGGTAGTATGTTAGCAAGGAGGTTGAGTAATGCTAGCCATGCATCTTTCTAATCAAGAGAGTTTACACATTTCATTCTAGTATTCTTTTCTTTTCTTTACTTCATCACACTTCATTCATTGCACTTCTTTTTCACAATGCACCACCACCAATCCACAACTTCTTGTATATTGTTTTCTCTTGTGTGATTAACAAAGAAGAATATTGTTTCTTGTCTCACTAGTATCGTGAAAGCTTCTACGCTTGCTCTCCTCGTGGTACGACTCGTTTTAGCTACTTGCTATAACGAAAGATTGAAACAAGGTATAATTCTTACATATTCAAATTAAACAAGATCAAAGGTGAATTCTAAACCCTAAACCATCTCTTAAATACCTGATTCTTGTACAAATACATCATATACCTCGTGAAATCTCAACCACCCATGGCCTCCAGAGAGGCCGAGCCACCCTCCGGAGGCCACCGGCGGCCTCCCGGCAGCTCAGAGAGCCTTCGTAAAATTCTGACGAAGCCCCCGCACGACAGAATAGGGGCGTTGCCCGACGGAATAGGGACGTTGCCTGACGGAATAGGGCTTTGCCCGCTCGCGACCGTGCCCGCAAGGGTTGGGCACAGTGGGGGCACGGTGGAACTAGCCCTATTCCGTCAAGCAACGCCCCAATTCTGTCGTGCACCCTGCCGCCCATGGAGTCCAGAGAGGCCGGGCCACCCTCCGGAGGCCACCGGCGGCCTCCCGGCGGCTCGGAGAGCCTTCGTAAAATTCTGACGATGCCCCCGCACGGGCGGCGAGCCAGTTCCACCGTTCCCCCACCGTGCCCAGCCCTTGCGAGCACGGTCGCGAGCGGGCAAAGCCCTATTCCGTTGGGCAACGCCCCTATTCCGTCGTGCACCCCGCCGCCCATGGCCTCCAGAGAGGCCGAGCCACCCTCCGGAGGCCACCGGTGGCCCCCCGGCGGCCTCCCGGCGGCTCGGAGAGCCTTCGTAAAATTCTGACGATGCCCCCGCACGGGCGGCGAGCCAGTTCTGCCCGACGAAATAGGGCTTTGCCCGCTTGCGACCGTGCCCGCAAGGGCTGGGCACGATGGGGGCACGGTGGAATTGGCTCGCCTCCCGGCGGCTCGGAGAGCCTTCGTAAAATTCTGACGATGCCCCCGCACTGGCAGCAAGCCAATTCCACCGTGCCCAGCCCTTGCGGGCACGATCGCGAGCGCGGTCAAGTGAAGCTCCCCCTCAACACATGCATATAAAAAATACATAAAAGGTACTCAGGCATAGATAACTGACACAAATAATAAGCAACATACACAAGTCCATCACAGAAAAGATAACTCATGCCATGAATAAAAGATAACACATGTTCATAGAATATATAAAAGTAAAACACATGTCCACAACACAAACATCAAGTACATGTCCACAATACCAAAATACCAAAAGGTGTCCAATACAAAGATACAAAATACAGCACACAAAATATAAGCCCAGAAATGAAGTCTCTCAGAAAATGTCTCTCCAGAATATCTCTCCCCCTTTTTGACATCATCAAAAGGGGAAGTCACTCCTCATCGTCGTCATCCTCATCATCGTCCTCCTCATCATCGTCGTCTTCGGCATCACCGGTAGCCATCTCTACATCCTCATCATCATCATCATCATCGTCCTCATCTGAAGCCTCCTCCTCTGGATCGATTGCAGCAATAGCAGGCTCTGGAGCTGGAGGAGCAGAAGGGGCCCTAACAGGAAATGAAGGGCCGGAGGGAGGAAGCGGTCGGGCAAATGGTGTGGGATCTGGGCCTCGCATGTTGTACTTCACGTAGAGTGCCCCAAATTGCAAATCCATGTATCGCATGGAATCAGCAACATAGGACATATCGTTGCGAAGTCCCTGATAGCGAGTGTCCATTTCCTCACGATATACCGCATGCTCCGCTGAAATCTGGCTCAGACGTTGCTCGACCCAAGTCTGATGATCCAGAAACTGAGCACGAAGCTCAGAGGAAATGAAAGCCTGGAAATCTGGAGGAAAGGATGAGCCTGGAGCTGAAGATGACCCTGGAAAAGATAAAGGACCTGGACCAGATGAAGATCCTGGGGCAGGAGGAGCAGGCGGCTGTTGTGCAGCAGCACGACGAGTCGCAGCTTCCATCCTTTTCAGGAGGGTACTGTTCAAGTTAACGGATGGTTCAGAGGGTCTTACAGAGGACAAATTGAAGTCAAGTTATTTTAGGAGGTAAGATATAAGCATCCCATAGGGCAAATGCCTCTGGGGGACATGAACATGATCCGAAGTCATGTGAGAGATGATGAAACGGGGAATATTTATCTTAATGCCTTTCAGAAGGCAATAGACAATCAAAGGTACTGGACCCCGAGCATGACTATATTCACCCGATTTAGGTATAATATTGTAGAACACAAATTTTGCAAGGACTTGGGCGGTGAGAGTGAATTTGTTCACCTCCTCATTCCTCACTAAACCGGGGTTGTCATCCCCGTGGATCAAAGTGGACGCGGTGAGCGCAGACTCACCGGCCGGATAATCAAAATCATGTAGATCAAAAGAGTAAACATCAACTCCCTCATAGGAGAGATGAAGAAGATCAGCAAATTGGTCTAGGGGGATATCAATGTCTCTCCCTAGAACTCTGAATCTAACTCGGTTACCCTCAAAAGCAAGATTTATATAGAAATAGGGTATAAGAGAGGTGTAGACCGGTTCTCTAATGGCCATAAATTGATCTAGTGAATTATTCCTCAATATTTGTGGAATATTGAGGTGCTCAAAGTCTTGGAGGACTACACACCTCCCTGAAATGATAGATCTCCCCGAAAGGAGGATAAACCTATTTTCTGCAAGACTATTGACAAAAGGAGGTTTGGTCTTAGGGGTTGAAGATGAAGGAACCACAGATTTCCCTTTTTCAGTTCTAGATCTCTTAGTCATGATGAAATTTTGGTTAAAATTGAAGGATCTAGGTTAACAACAATTAGGGCTTGATCTAAAAACTAAGGAAACAAGAGATCTTGACAAGATATTGATGAACACAAAACTAGAGAGCAAGATCTACAAGAAAAATTGAATTTTTACCTGAAGGAAGGATCAAGAACCCAAAAAAACGAAAATTCCCTAAGTTGGAACGTAGATCAGGCCTGAAGGTGATGATCCAGCGAAAAATTGAGAGAAAGAACCTTGGATTTGAAGTGGATTTGAGTGAGATGAGAGAAATAGGGTTTTTAGTGAGAGAGGGAGAAAGGAGATCGGCGGAGGAAATGAGAGAGAGAGAGAGAGAGAGAGAGAGAGAAGGGCTTTAAATAAATGGGTAGGTGGCAGATTCTCGACGCACGGTCGACCGGTCCGGTCGACCGAAAAATCCCGAGAGCTCTGACAGACTCAGCGATCGACCGCACGGGTCGGCCGAAATTACCCGAAAGCTCTGACAGAGAAATGGTCGACCGTACGGGTCGGCCGGCTACAGGGAAGAATGAAAAATTATTCTTCTAGGCAAGGTCGATCGACCAGAACTCAGAGCCGGTCGGCCGGCTTTGCCCAAAATCTTTCAGCAGCAAAAGACTAAAATTTTTTTTAACAAATAACAAGCAGGATATTTTTAACATACCAAATTTTAAAAACATGTTTTAAATCTTCATAAGTTATAATATCAACAAAAATTTACACGAGACATTTTAATTTTTATTTTTCATATAAAAACAAAGATTTAGAGATGTTGAAGCTGAATACCCGGTGAAGGGTTCTGAACTCCATCCTCGAGATTCCTCTAAATATGAGTTGAGGTGCGCAATTGTCATCTCTAATGTATTTGTTTTAATATGAATTTTAAAATTTATTTTTAGTTTTGACAAAAAAAAATGTATATAGATATATGATCAAAACTAGACATGTGGACATTGTAAAAGAATATAACATAAATACAAGATATCAAAAAATTAGAGCAAGGCATATACACAATCATGATAGAAAAGTAGCTTTACACTAACATATGTCAATGAAGCACAAAAGTAAACTAACAATCCTATGCATTTGTATATATAAACAAAAATTAAAACTTTTTAAATGGAGAAGTTACCAAACGAGGGCAATCTCCAAAATAGGTGCCTCCATGATAGTGATGCAAGCGCGATGTGATCTTTGAGCTTTGATGCATCCACCACCCGGGCACCGTCTCCCCCTAAGTCTTGGAGGATGAAGACCCACCTGTTTCAACTAAATTGGGTGTGTCTTTTGGTACCCATATCTTCTTGGGTCCTATAGGATTAGTACCGGGGCAAACCCAAACATGTTTATTATTCATGTTATGTTTAGAAAAACAAAATTTTTCTAAATGGCCTTTGCGGCCACAATGCGTGCAAACATAAATTCTACCACTACCATACATGTGAGCATGCTTTTGAGTGTGTGCATGTTTCCGTGCATGTGTATGGTGAGTGTGTTTCCCTTGGGTTACTCCTTTGGGAAACCTAGATGCAAACTTGTTTAAATCAAAAGCACATTTTTTAAGAGTTGAATCTAAAACATCAACCCGTTTTTGCATTTCAACAAAATCATTTTTATTACAAGATGCAATGGGGGTTCTCCCTTTACAAGCTAATTTATAGTTTTCAAAATCAATCTTTATTTTCTTAAAAGCACTAGACCAATCATTTTTCTCTTTTTCAATAATATTAATTTTATCTTTTAAAGAATCATTTTCTCTTTTTAATTTCTTATTATGAGATTGAGAAATCTCATACCTATGTTGAAGTTCTTCAAAGAATTGGGCTAACTCATCCATAGTTAATTCATCATCATCTATGGAGTTGTCGAATGTTACCTTATATGCATCATCTCCATGTGCCATGAAACACTTGTGTGCAGCATCGTTCTCCTCTTCGGATTCCGACTCCGTGTCGTCCCATGTGGCCACCATAGCCTTCTTCTTCTTTGGGCCGTTCTTGGAGGTGGTAGCTTAGAGAGCGGGGCAATCGGCAATGAGATGTCTGATCTTCTTGCAATGGAAGCAAGGACCGGGTTCTTCTCTTTTCCTTTCAAATCTTCATTGAGGTTTCCCTCTTCGGAAGTTGCTTTGTCTCCCCTTCTTGTAGAACATCTTGCCCACCTTCCGGATGAGCATGGCAAAGTCCTCATCGCAATCTTCCGATGAGTCTTCCTCGTCATGGTTGGTTGAAGTGGCTTTGAAGGCGAGTGCTTTCTTCTTTGGCGCCTCCCTTTCTTCTCTAACTTTCATCTCCATCTCATGTGTCTTGAGATTTTCGATGAAGCCGGAGAAGTCCATCACCTCCCTATCGTTGAGCTCTTTGAGGGTGGTTGCCTTTACTTCCCATGCTTTGGGAAGAGCTCTAATGACCTTCCTTATCTTTTGGTCATTATCAATCGCATCACCTAGAGAAGATAAAGCATTTGTTATTTTGGTGAAACGAGTGAGCATGTCATCCATGCTCTCATTCTCAAGCATATAAAAATTCTCATATTGAGAACGAAGCAAGTCAATCTTAGATCTTTTGACTTGTGACGTTCCCTCATGAGTCACAATTAAAACATTCCACACTTCAAATGCGGATTTGCAATTTATGATGCGTGAGAGGTCATCTTCATTAAGGGCTTGTGTTAATGCATATTGTGCCCTAGCATTTGCCTCATAGTCCTTGGTGGTGTCCTCGGACCATGATCTCTCATCGGTGAGAGGTTCTACAAATTCTTTTGTTATGGCCCTAGCAACCCTAACTCCTAGAGACTTAAGGAATAGGTTCATCTTGACCTTCCAAATGGGGAAGTTCAAGCCATCAAATTTTGGTGGGGACTTGATGCTAGAAAAATCAAGTGATGCCATGGATAATGAGTATGATGCACAATAAATGAAGAATGCAACAAATAATATAGCCAAAAACAAGGATCTCCCTAAGGTGGTTAAACCAAATAGTAGGGATAGGCTCTGATACCAATTGAAATCACCTAGAGGGGGGTGAATAGGTGATGGCTATATGAAATATGGCAATAATGCAGAATTAAAAATCTACTTAACAAATAGCTCAAATTAAAATGCTTGCAAGATAAAAAGACAATAAATAGTGCAAGTAATAAAGAGAGTTTGAGTTTAGAGAAATTTGAGCAAACGCAAACACGAGGATATGTTTCCGTGGTTCGAGCCACGCTCTACGTCCCCGCCTTCACACTTGAAGGATTTCCACTATTATTGATCCCACTGGATCTCCAATACAAGGACACACTTGTCCTATCTCTCGTGGTGCCGCAACACCACTCGGAGCACACTAGCTCGCTTGAGGCCGATGCCTCTACAACTTCGCTCAAGAAGAAAGATGATCAAACTTGATCAAAAATAGCTCACTTAGCACAATCCTATAACCAATATGTAGAAGTAGAACTTGGGATTGTGAAGTGCAAAAGGCTAGAGTGAAGTAGAGGAATTTGCTTCAAGTGGGTGTTTGGAAATTTTGGCTTTGATGAAAATCTTTTCTAAAATGAAAACTTGTAAATCTTGTAAAATATGTTTATCAATGGTTGTCTTATCTTGTTGAAATGACCACCTATTTATAGGGGATGAAAAGACAAGCTAACAGCTAGAGAAATTCGTTGGGGTGAGATCCCAACAAAAATTTGTCAGAAAATAGAGCTGTTGGAGTCTGTCAGACTTTTCTGACAACTACCGGTCGACCGGGCGGTCGACCGTCAACGGTCATATTTCTGACCGTTGGGGAAAACGGTCGGCCGCTCGGTCGACCGAAACAAACAGAGAGCACTGACAAGTGCCCGGTCGACCCGAGCGGTCAGCCGACGTGCACACATGCACAGTTGTGCACGTCGGTCGACAGGGCGGTCGACTGGCCTCTGTCAGATCTGTTAAAACAGATTCTGCAGAAAACTGGGAAAGGAATTTTTTTGGTTTGATCTTTTTGGTTTTAGGATTTTGTAAATGAGGTGCTAGACCTAATAAACCTAAGAGTATGATCATAGATCAATACTCAACCATGTTAGATCATTTTGATAAAAATCCTTTTTAATAAACTTGTTTTTCTAAAACTGGTTTTCCAAAACATGGTATTTCTAAAACTAAGTTGGAAATTCCAAAATAGAAATTCTTTTGAAGTCATGAAGCAAACTAAGTGTGTGTGAGTGACAATCCCAAATAATCTACCTCTATCATCTAGGTTTGACAAAATGTCTAAAAAGAAAAGTAAAATACAAATCTTGATCTTTTCTTCAATGTCTTGATCCCGAAGCTTTCTATCGTGCTTGGCTTGGGAATGCAAATCTTTAGCGGCATCCAAACTTGTGAGTCTTGATTGTGGAGCCGTCAAATTAACTTGTTTTAAACCTGAAA
This sequence comes from Agave tequilana, assembly GCA_038442645.1. Classification (NCBI taxonomy): domain Eukaryota; kingdom Viridiplantae; phylum Streptophyta; class Magnoliopsida; order Asparagales; family Asparagaceae; genus Agave; species Agave tequilana. Next base: position 59,398 of record JAVJIF010032779.1, read on the forward strand.
TTCTTTTAAACAAGATTGTTAAACTCATAACTAAAATATGGTTTGTTATCATCAAAATATCGGGCTAATGGCCTTTGGGCCAACAATTGGCGCGTCCGCGAACTGTGCCTTTAGTGGGGCTAAGGCAATCCTTTTGGCGAAGTTCTTTGTAGATTGTGCGAAGTCCGCATTTTGACCCACGGCGAAGTTAACCCTTAGTGGCTGAATCAGCGCTTCTCGGAAAGGAGCTTTAGGCGGCATTTCAAATTAATTCGAAACGGTGGCTTGTGCCCTTTTCGAGGCATCATTTCAGGCGCTCATTGGCCTATAAAAGCCCGATCGGGCTGAGAAAGAGCAGATCTCTTTTGCTTGAAATTTTCAGAGAATTTTGACTCTTCTCTTCTTTCTCTTTCCTCTCCATTTAGAAAGTTTGAAAACTTCCACAGCTCTTCAATGACGCCCAAGAGACGAGTGGGAAAAGAAGTGGCCACTTCTGCAGCGGAGGGTCCTTCTCCTCCTCCGGTCATCGAACGACCAATCGCCGGTAAGGGACTTCCCCTTTTGATTAGAGACTGTCGTCTCTCTTTTAAAGTCGATGTTTGGCTATCTTTGGATGAATCCAGAACGATCAAGCATGATCTGTTATTATTAGGGAATCCATTTCCCTGAATTTTCCTTGTTTTCTTGGACGAGAATTTAAGAACTGAACAGTTCTTCTTTAAGCTTCCGTACGAAGCTATTACTTGGGCTGTCTTCATCCTATTGAACAACATGATACGGATCTGTCCCTTCAATCATGGCCATAAAGGATAACTTTTGACCATAATGCCCCTTTGACGAAGTTAGTCCTCAGGGCTGTACCACCTTCTGCTTAGGCGAAGCTAACACTTGGACACTTTCTGCGAAATGCGGACTTGACCGTGAGGCTAAGCTTTGTCGAAGCTATCGCCTTGCTAGCTTCGCTCACTGGGCGAGGCTATGCCTTGGTGAAAGTTGTAACTTTGTGTTCGCTTGGCTGGTGAACTAATCATAGTTCTTCTTGCTCCTGCAGTGCACTATATTCCCGATCCCTTGAACAATCTGTTTGGGATGACAGAGGAGTGGATGGCAATATCAGCTTGCAATTTCAAGGGCAGGCTTCTTTGTTTAGTGAGCGGAGCTCCGTCGTTCGAGACACGCTTATTCATGGTGGTGATTAACACACTACGAGGAGCATTCTGACTACGGCTCCCCTTGAAGATATTGACCGTCGAACTTATAGGAAGCCTGACTTCATGTTCGGGGATGCCGCACCAGATCCTGATCACCAACTACAGGCAGGAGAAGGGCAGTGGATTTTGCAGTTGGATGATGAGAAGTTTTACCTCCTATCCAACAAGCGACATTTTTCTCTGTCTTCCTTCCAGTGTGTGACGCAGGCTCGGAAGATGGCATGGGAAGTGAGCCGAAATACTGACTCCATCAATGTAGGGAGATTGATGTTTCAGTCTCCTGGTTATGCAAGAGCAGGGCCTCCTCGTTGCATAATGGGTATGCATCCTGGGAATGTGTCGCAAGAGATCCCAGTGGGAGAAAATCCGGCTGTGGCGCTGACCTTTGGCAACCAATTCTGCAAGGTCAATGGGAACTACCCAGCCACTGACTTCAGGACTCCAGGCTGGATTCACCCTCCGAAGACGTGGTGGATGGATTTAACCACATATATCCTCGTTCATTTTGAAGAGGATCTGGAGAGGTTGAACCTCCATGAGGCCGTCAGGGCGACCTGCTACGGCAACGTGGCGTGCTTCTACGCCATCTTTGAATTGTATTGCCCAGCTTCAGGGACTTTCTTCACCCCTGTTGGCGAGTTGGGTATGGCCTTGCATGAGATGTGGGAAGTCTCTGTTCTGCCTTTTGGGTCTCTCCCATACGAAGAATACTTCCCGTGCGAGGCGGAATTGGCTCTTCTGGAGAAGCAGGAGCCGGCCTTGTTCGAGACCTACCAGGAATTAATGTGCCACTTGTACATTTGCTCCAGTATGCATGGGGCGGTAAGGGAACTTCTTGTAGCTTGAAAAGCTGGGGGAAGTATTTGTTCCCGGATATGGGGACTACTCCTGAAGCGGCTCACTGCGGAGTTGCTGATGAGGACATCTTTGACCGGATGCAAAAGCACTTCCAAGGGGATCTAGTTGTGAAAGAAGACGACAGTCCTTATGAGAAAGGTGATGTCCTTCGGAGTTTCCATCATCAGGCGCGCTGGCCGATGTCCCGAAAGGCACTGCTGGCTGGTTTCTTAACAGTCTGGCTGAAGAGGTGCGTGGTGCCGTCTTCTTTGGGTGACGTCGTTCATCCGAATGTTTTGCTGCCTGCTGTTCGTTTGGTTGATGGACACCCTCTGGGTCTTCTTCTGGCCATGGTGTGCTGTATCCAGAGAGGCCTTCGTGCATTAACGGAGGCTTTTTGCAGGCCGCCAACAACGAAGCGTGGAAAGGGAGCCACTTCGCCTCGCGACGGACCCAATCCCAGGGTGGGTCTGCCGTACACTTATTTGATGGCGTGATTCGCCCTGCATTGTCCTTCTTTGATAGAAGCTGGAGAGGATCCCCCGCAAGGTGTTCGAATGGCGCTTCTCCGCTGATTCGAAGGACGCTCGTGGCAGAAGACTTACGTGGCTGAGGCCCGTAAATTGGTACGTCGCTATGACGTCTATAGTCACTTTCGCTGTTTTCCCCGTATTCGGGGTGCAGGCTATGAGGAAGAGTTCAAAGATGCGGGGAAAGGGCAGTCTTCCCTGAGCTGGGGAGTTTTTGAGTGGTTGGTCAGCATCCGGCCCTCACATTTATTGTACAGAAGCGGGGATACCTGCTACTTGGAGCCCTATATTCCAAGTCGGTTTGCTCGGCAGTTTGGGTATGACCAACTGTATGTGGGCAACCCCAATCTCGATTTGGCTTTCATGGGGAGTCTCATTGATGGGGCCTGTGCCTGGCAATTCTTCATCGCAGGCTGTACTGGGCGCGGCTGCGCATGCCGTTGCAGACTCCCAATCTTCAAATGACCCTGTGCTTCTGCCAGTGGTACATAACTTCTAACTCCACACCCCTCGGATTCAAGGCTAACAGCTCTGGTGTGGGGTTAATTTCTCAGCGGCTAAAGCGAAAGGCCTCTGAGAGAAGGGAAGGTAAAAAGGTTCGCGTCCCTGGCATAGAGGAATTCGTTGCCGTGGATGACACCTCGGATGCAGAAAGTCCTCGCTTCGAAGCGGAGACAGGTGCCGAGACTCCTGCAGCTAGTTCTGGCGTGATGGGGACAGTTCCCCCAAGACATGCAGAAGAAGTGGAGGAGGAAGGTTCTGACATTCTTCTCAAGCGCAAATGGACAGGTGAGTCTCGTAGGAAGCGGTTGGTGAAGAAGCCCCGTCGCCAAGCTCCTACGATTGTCGTAGAGGGTGAACCCTCTGCAGCGTTTCATCCTACCACCCCATTAGTAGTTGAACCGTCGGTTGCTGAACCGACTACTGGTGAAGTTGCTCCAGATCTGGGTAAAATCAACTCCGTCCTTGTAATATGCCTTTTGTGTGTTCCAAATAGCTTATTATTTGCTTCTTGATACAGGAGCTAAGGCCACTGGAGAGCAAGGGAAACATTATGATCCCCTGTTTACTTATGAAACTGAAGCTGGCTCTTTTGCCCTCCCGAAAGAGTCCGGAGGTGATGCGGCTGACATTGGTCCTTCGGGTGCTGGGACTTCCAAAGGAAGTCCTGTAGCGTCAAGCTCTATTGGATGGTCCACGGGAGACTCGGCAAGCGAAAGCGGGCCAGCCATTCGTGTTGACTCCGCAAAGAATTTTCCGATGGAGCCCATGGAGACTGATGCGGCTGCCGAGATGTTTGAGGCAACATCATCCTTTGGTATTGTTCCGACCTCTTGGCCTCTACTTCTTGTTGTGTCCTGTCTAAACACAATCTTGTCACAGGTGTTCTACCTCAGGGTGTATCAGCTTCAAGGGGACCAGACGATCTTCCCGAGTGGTCAAGGGGTGACATGAGCACTTCGACCGCGGCGGATGCTGCTGTGTTGGATGCGCTGTATGGCGACCTGCCTCCTTATCTGCCTGAGCCAGCCAAAGGAGCAGAGGTTGAAGGGATGGTTGTCCCGGAGGCGTCTTTACTCCCAACTAAATCAATGAGTGAGATGCCGTCAGTTTTGCCAAGTGCGGAGCTGAGAGTGATTACAAGCCCTACTTCCCCAACCCTGGTGGTTGAGCCTGCTGTTCAGGAGATGGTCACTAGTCCTACCTCAGCGGTGGCTAGTGTACTGGTTTCAATGAAGACTCCGCCGAGATCACCGATGACTTGCCATGCTGCTGCAGTTAGTGTTCCCGCCGTTCCTTCCACGGTAGTATCGACCAGGCTGGTGGATTTTTCTGAGGTTGCCCGTCTACCAGAAGTGGCCGAGGTTGAAAATGATTTTATAGGTGACACAGTCGATAGCTTTTATAAAGGCTTAGGGCGATCCATCGACCTGGTCTTGAAAGGTTCGACTATGTCGTTCTCAACTTTGAAGGTGGTCCTCTCCCGTAGTATTGAAAGTATTCGGGACTTTGAAGGGTATAACTAGGCCGCTGCCTTGGAACTCCTGGTAGATCAATTTGAGAGGGACGTAGAGGAATGGCGCCGTCTCAGCCGCTCGGACCTGGAGTCTTCGGTTGATGAGCGGTTTGCGCGTCTTGTCGCTCAAAAGCATGAGGCCCATCTTGCCGCTCAAGAAGCTGCCAAGGCTATTTCTTTTGACTTGAAATCCTTGGAAATAAGGCAAGCAGAGGTTGGAAATGCCATCGATGCCTCCACTAGTGCTCTTCTTGATGCTGAAGATAAGATCGGGAAGGCCAGAGAGATGATCCGGAAGGAAAATCTTCTCTTGTCCAAGGCAGAACCGGTGCGTCTTGAAGAAACTGCGCGGCTTGATCAGCTCAAGGCTCAGAGTGACGAACTCTCGCGGCTGGGATTATCGCAGAGGGCAACTTTGGCTGAGGTCGAAGCTCGTTTGGCCCAGGCGATGGATTTTAATGAGGCTGAGCTGAGGTCACAGGCGCTTGCCTAGGCTGCTGATGACAGGAGAACGAGGTTGGCTTCCCTTGAAGAGCGGATCAGATCTTATGATGTACGCCCGTAGGTCGTAATATATGTGCCTCCATGTATCCCATCCTTTTGGAATCAGTGAAAATAATTTTTTTTTGTTTTGACTCCCTGTCGAATCTCCAACTTGTTCTACTTTCTGAATTGTGATTCCAAGTTGTATTGCAATCACTTGAGAACACAGTCCTTGTTGGATTGAATAATGAGACTTGGTTATCTATCAGTTCAGAGGTCGCGATGACATAACTGGTTGAGGAGCCACCAAGCCCGAAACTGGTCCTTGTCGGATCAAAAGATGAGACCTGTCTTTTGTAAATGTCAACAGGCTCAAGGTTGATACTTAGCTGTCTGCTGGTTCAGAGGTCGCAATGACATAACCGATTGAGACGCCATCAAGCTCAAGGTAGGTGATACTTGTCTTTTATAAATGTCAACAAGTATCGAGACCTATCTTTTGTAAATGTCAACAGGGCTCGGGGTTGAGACTTGTCTTTTGTAAATGTCAACAAGCTCAAAATTGAGACTTAGTTGTCTGCTGGTTCAGAGGTCGCAATGACATAACCGATTGAGACGCCACCAAGCTCAAGGTAGGTGATACTTGTCTTTTGTAAATGTCAACAAGTATCGAGACCTGTCTTTTGTAAATGTCAACAGGGCTCAGGGTTTGAGACTTAGCTGTCTGCTGGTTCAGAGGTCACAATGACATAACCGGTTGAGACGCCACCAAGCTCAAGGTAGGTGATACTTGTCTTTTGTAAATGTCAACAAGTATCGAGACCTGTCTTTTGTAAATGTCAACAGGGCTCAAGGTTTGAGACTTAGCTGTCTGCTGGTTCAGAGGTCGCAATGACATAACCGGTTGAGACACCACCAAGCTCAAGGTAGGTGATACTTGTCTTTTGTAAATGTCAACAAGTATCGAGACCTGTCTTTTGTAAATGTCATCAGGGCTCGGGGTTGAGACTTGTCTTTTGTAAATGTCAACAAGCTCAAAATTGAGACTTAGTTGTCTGCTGGTTCAGAGGTCGCAATGACATAACCGATTGAGACGCCACCAAGCTCAAGGTAGGTGATACTTGTCTTTTGTAAATGTCAACAAGTATCGAGACCTGTCTTTTGTAAATGTCAACAGGGCTCAGGGTTTGAGACTTAGCTGTCTGCTGGTTCAGAGGTCACAATGACATAACCGGTTGAGACGCCACCAAGCTCAAGGTAGGTGATACTTGTCTTTTGTAAATGTCAACAAGTATCGAGACCTGTCTTTTGTAAATGTCAACAGGGCTCAAGGTTTGAGACTTAGCTGTCTGCTGGTTCAGAGGTCGCAATGACATAACCGGTTGAGACACCACCAAGCTCAAGGTAGGTGATACTTGTCTTTTGTAAATGTCAACAAGTATCGAGACCTGTCTTTTATAAATGTCATCAGGGCTCGGGGTTGAGACTTGTCTTTTGTAAATGTCAACAAGCTCAAAATTGAGACTTAGTTGTCTGCTGGTTCAGAGGTCGCAATGACATAACCGATTGAGACGCCACCAAGCTCAAGGTAGGTGATACTTGTCTTTTGTAAATGTCAACAAGTATCGAGACCTGTCTTTTGTAAATGTCAACAGGGCTCAGGGTTTGAGACTTAGCTGTCTGCTGGTTCAGAGGTCGCAATGACATAACCGGTTGAGACGCCACCAAGCTCAAGGTAGGTGATACTTGTCTTTTGTAAATGTCAACAAGTATCGAGACCTGTCTTTTGTAAATGTCAACAGGGCTTGGGGTTTAGACTTAGCTGTCTGCTGGTTCAGAGGTCGCAATGACATAACGGTTGAGACGCCACCAAGCTCAAGGTAGATGATACTTGTCTTTTGTAAATGTCAACAAGTATCGAGACCTGTCTTTTGTAAATATCAACAGGGCTCGGGGTTGAGACTTGTCCTTTGTAAATGTCAACAAGCTCAAAATTGAGACTTAGCTGTCTGCTAGTTCAGAGGTCGTAATGACATAACTGATTGAGACGCCACCAAGCTCAAAATTTAAATGGAATTTAGGAAGGGTCTCGCTTTCGCAAGGAGAAATGAGGGAATTGCTGTCATAGGTTTAGTGTTAACATAACAGCGAAATACATATGTGGTCTTACCATTCTATGGATGAGAATTGGTAAGTGACTTTTGGAGGTCTCGTTTTCACGGGGAGAAACGAGGGAATTGCTGTCATAGGTTTAATGTTAACGTAACAGCGAAATGTATATGTTGCCCTACCATTCTATGGATGAGAATTGGTAAGTGACTTTTGGAGGTCTCGTTTTCACGGGGAGAAATGAGGGAATTGCTGTCATAGGTTTAATGTTAACGTAACAGCGAAATGTATATGTGGCCCTACCATTCTATGAATGAGAATTTGTAAGTGATTTTGGAGGGGGAATCAAATGGGAAGAGGTCCCTTAGGATTTTTAGCAAACCCTCAGCTGTCAACAGGTTTGATATGCCTTTACCAACTACCGTTTGAGTTGGGCTAGCCATGCTATTCCCCTCAGCATGATGAGTTGTCGAGGACTTATGTTGGGCTTACAGCCCAACATTTTCCTCTATCCTTAATCGTTAAGGATGTTGGATTATCTAGTTAATGTATGCATAACCTTGATTCTCCTTTAAGGCAACCAGTGTATGGCCAGGTTCCTACTGGTTTATGGTTGTATGATCTCGCTTGGAGGAAGAGAAAGGCTCTTTTTGTGTGTACTTTGGACACAAAGATCTTGATCAGAGGTGTAGTGTTAACTTGATCATGAGAATGATCCTTGATTAAGGATAATACTTCTTTAAGAACTTGCCATTGATCGGCATCATATGTAGGTCGCCATCTGCAGTCATAAGGCGGTATGCTCCGTTTGAATAGACTGTTTCTATTACAAACGGTCCTTCCCATTTAGGCTGAAATTCGCCTTTAGTCTTGTGCGTCATAATCATTGGTCGTCTGACGGCTAGAACCAGATCTTCTTTCTGGAAAACTCTCTGTCTGACCTTTTTATTGAAGGCTTTTGAGATTCGAGCTTGATACAGCTCAATATGTTGCTGAGCTTGTAGCCGCTTCTCATCTAGGGCTTTGAGCTCTTGAAGACGTAACCGATCATTGTCTTCTGATGTGATTTTAGTGGTCAGAGCTACTCGCAATGATGGCATCTGGATTTCCAATGGGAGAACTGCTTCGCACCCATGTACCAAGGAAAAAGGCGTATTGACTGTCGGTGTCCGAACCGTGGTTCGGTAGGCCCAGAGACATTCACCGAGCTTTTCGTCCCAATCTCGCTTATTTGAGGAGACGAACTTCTTGAGTAGCTTGATGATCGTTTTGTTAAATGCTTCCGTCAAGTCATTAGCGGCAAGATTATAGGCAGTTGAAGCCACATTCTGAATTCGGTATTTATCGCAGAACCGATAGAATACTTGGCTTATGAATTGGGGACCGTTGTCGTGGATGATCCGCCTAGGGACACCAAATCGATGGATGACATGGTGTTTGATGAAATTAACCACGTTAGAGGTTTTGACTTCAGCCAATGGTATAGCCTCTGCCCATTTTGAAAAGTAATCGGTTATTGCCAGGATAAACCGGTGACCTTTTGTCGAAGAGGGGCTGATTGGCCCTACGACATCTATTCCCCATGCTTCAAATGGCCATGAAGCAACAATCGGGTGGAGCAACTCTGAAGGCTGGTGTATGAAGTCCGCATGGATTTGACACGCTTTACACCTTCGTGCATATTGGATGGCGTCGGCTATCATAGTTGGCCAATAATATCCAAGCCTGTGCAACCTGTCTTTAAGTTTTGGACCTAGCTGATGAGCTCCGCAAATGCCGCCGTGCGCTTCTTTAAGTGCTTTCTGTGCCTCTGAATGAGAAAGGCAACGGAGGAGGACACTGTCATATGAACGACGGTAAAGTGTCTTCAAAGTTGGATCGTAGTAGAAATGGAGAGACCTTCGTCTGATAGACGCTGCTTCTTTAGGATCGTCTGGAAGCAGACCATGCAAAGCATAGTCAATGAGAGGAAAGCGCCAATCTCTCGGCTCAAGATCCGTGGAGACATTATAGACTTCTTGGGTTCTTAGCATATGCTTGGAGCATACAAGATGTCGAGTTGCGACTGTGAGGTGATACTCGGTGTCGGCTGGCAAGGCTAGTGTTATTGCTAATGCAGCAAGAGAATCCGCCTTGGTATTCTGGGATCGAGACACGTGCCCGATGTAGAAACCTTCAACTAGATTGGCCAATTCGATGACCGTGTGTTGATAAGGCACCAAGTCTTCATGGCGAACTTCATATTCACCTTTAACCTGATTGATAATCAGTTTTGAGTCGCCGTAAGCTTCGAGGTAGCGTACCCCATTCCATGGGCAAGTTGAAGGCCAATAAGCAGGGCATTATATTCCGCTACATTATTGGAGCATGATTCTGTCAAGGAAAATGCTCTGGGAAGGACATGATTCTGTGGGGAGATTAACACAACCCCAACTCCGGCAATAATTTTACCTTTAGGGCCCATTCGCGATGCTCCATCGAAGAACATCTGTCACACTTCCTCTTCTGAGGTTGCATTAGACTCGAAGACTTCATCAGGGATATCTTCGTGAAGTTTTGAATGTTCCGGAACTGGATGAGTAGCCAAGAACTCTGCAAGGGCTTGGCCTTTAACCGCCTTCTGAGGGGTAAAGATCATGTCGTATTGAGACAATAAAAGTGCCCACTTGGCCAATCTTGAATTCAATGATCCTGGCTTCGTCATAAGAAGGTGCAAAGGGTTTACTCTGGAGATGACATGTATGGTTTGGCCAACCAAATAATGTCGTGTCTTCTGAACGGCAAAGACGAGAGCTAAACACTCTTTCTCGATAGAATTGTAGCGAGATTCTGCTCCTATGAGGGTCCTGCTCAGGTAATAAATGGCGTGCTCATGACCATTGTCGTCCTTTTGAGCGAGGAGGGCACCAAGGGAATAGTCCAGAGCTTTTACATAAAGCAAAAATGCTTTCCCTGATGTAGGGGCCACCAAGACTGGAGGTTTTGTGAGGTATCTCTTGATGTCTTCATAAGCTTCCTGGCAAGCTTGATCCCATACGAAGGAAGCACCCTTTTTCATGAGTCGGGTGAACGGTTGACAGCGGCCTGAGAGATTTGCGATGAATCTTCTGATATAAGCCAGTCTTCCCTGCAAGCCTCTAAGCTCTTTGAGGTTCCTCGGTGGATGCATGTTCTGAATGGCTTTAATTTTGTCTGGGTCTAGATGAATCCCTTTTGATGTGACAATAAACCCAAGGAACTTGCCACTTGACTCTCCCAAAGAAGGATTTTGTCGGGTTCATTTTTAGTTGATGAGCCTGCATTATGTCGAACATCGTTCTCAGGTCACGAAGATGTTCATCCTTGTTGCGGCTTTTGACAGCTATGTCGTTGACATAGCATTCTACCGTTTTTCGGAGATGATCGCGGAAGATTGTACTCATTGCCCGCTGATAGGTTGCCCCGACGTTCTTCAGTCCAAAGGGCATTACGGTGTAGCAGTATACCCCCAATGGCGTTCGGAACGAAGTATGCTTCTCGTCGTCGGGATACATCTTAATCTGGTTGTACCCTGAAAAGCCATCCATGAAGGACATCCTTTCGAACCCACTTGTGTTGTCAATCATGACGTTGGTGATGGGCAGTGGGAATTCGTCTTTAGGACAGGCCGTATTGAGATCACGGTAGTCAATGCAAATCCATATTTTCCCGTTCTTCTTGAAGACGGGGACGATGTTAGCTACCCAATCTAGATGTTGTTCCTCCCGGATGAAGCCACATGCAATGAGCTTGTGAACTTCGGTTTCAATAGCTTCCATAATGTTCGGGCGAAACCGACGTTGTTGCTGCTTGACTGGCTTGACGTCGGGCTTGATGTTTAGACGGTGCATAGCGACTTATGGATCAAGTCCGGGCATGTCTTCGTAGCTCCATGCGAAGACGTCTATATACTCTTTTATGAGCATTATTAATTCTTCCTTTTCTATAAGTGATAGGCTTTCACTTATAAAAAATGGGTTTGGGGTGATCTTGACTACCCAAGTTGACCTGCATCACCTTGTCTTCAGTAGGTGGTTCACGCAGCTCGAATCGCTTTTCCCACTGGAGGTTTAATTGCTGGGCCCATGGTTCCTCATCAGCAGCCTCTGCAGGTTCCAATTGACTGCTTGAAGTCATATTAACAGTGAGGTTTTCAAACATTCTGTAACGCCCCGATCCCAATGATACGGGGACGTCACTGCAACGCATATACGTAGGTCTGATGGTGCCCCCACGTATATACGCTAAGCATAAGTACAACAAGTATCAGATTACAACACACAGCGTGGTATATTCATATGCCAACATACAAAAGATAAATACAAAGTTATACCAGTTATGATAAGCAACATCACTATACAAGTGTCCTTTATCACAACCCAAGTCCAAAATGACAAAATACAATCAAAAATACAAAAATGCTCACGTGAGGATGGGGATCCCGTGAACCAAAAAGAAGAGTCGGCACTATGGGACTAGAGCTGGTCAGCCTGCTCAGAAAAGTAAGCCCGGTCCTCTGTGGAAGGCTCCACTTCGTTCCAAGCCTCGGAATCTGAATATGCAAATCCAAAGGGTCAAGACATAATACAAGAAATAAAAATAGCCAAGTGACAAGGATCATGAATAGAGATAAAGAAGTAATACTAAGTAACAGTGCGTGACAAGAGACGTAAACTAAATACGATAAAGACATATGCAATAATTCTACAATGGACGTCTTATTATTATTACTTGTCTTACTGTGATATCTAGCTATGTGACCCAGCGTCCCAGAGCACATAGATCCATATCATAGTAAAGCAAGGTTGTTATTGGAAACAGCGGTTGTATCGACGAACTATGTTTACAGTGGGTCCCGTGCATGCCCGGGACCACGGCCCAGTATTGTTCCGTTGCTTGAAGACGGAACCTGCCGCTAGGCTAACAGGAAAGTCATGACAGTAAACAGGAAAGGGAGGAAGCACTCCCCTCGGTCCCCTGGAGTACCGCAGGTAAGACCGGAACATGGTGCACATCCTAATACCACTGTAAACACGAACACGTATCGATATCCGCATATTTCCCCCTGTCCCCCATGTAAGTTGGTGTATTTTAATAAAAGTCGGGTACATCATGCTTGGTGTTTTAGGGATAGCATGAAGGGTTGGTGGTACTTCACATTTTAACGTGTTATGGAATAACAATATGTAACAACATGTCATGAGGCATAATACAGTAAAGTCCATCAGGTAACAAGTCATGTAGTACAGGTATGAAGCATAAACAAGACTAATGTAATATACATGCATCAGGGAAAAATCAGAAAGTCAAAAGAAAAGGAGTCAGAAATCTGTCCCAGAAAATAGGCTGCCGGTCGACCTCCGGTCGACTGCCGGTCGACTGGTGATATAACTGGCGGTCGAGTCCCGGTCGACTGCCGGTCGACCGTACCGAGTGCGTGAGCTCCAGATTTTGGCCGGTCGACTGCCGGTCGACTGGTCCACCCTAATTTCCTAAGCCGGTCGAGTCTGCGGTCGACTGCCGGTCGACCGCCAGCTCAAATCCGTGCACATTGTGCACATCGGTAGAGTGATCGGTCGACTGCCGGTCGACCGATCCTCTGAAATAGGCTGCTGTTAAGGCAGAAAATCTGATTTTCACATGGGTTGTTTCTAACAGTTTAAAGGTGGGATTTTTATGGCATTATAGGACCTGATCTACTACTACAAGCACACTAAAACAGAGAATAGCCATGGTGATTAATATGTTCACATGGGAGAGTTGGATTTGCGTGTTAATGACCAAAAAATAGGATTTTTAGGTTAAATAGTACTAGGATCTCTACCCTAAGTATGTGGAATATTAGCTAGGTCTTGGTGAGTAAGAACTCACCTGAATGGGTCAGATCTGAAGCTTGATCCAATGGAGGAAGAGGTTGGCTTCAATCCACAAGTTGTTGATGAAGCTAGGGTTGAAGAATTCCCCCTTGGTGTTGCCTTGAATGAAGCCTTGGTTGATTCTCTAGAGATCTTGAGGTGGGGTGGAGAGATTGGGGTGATCTCTTGAAGCTAGGGTTCTTGCTAGAGGAAGAAGGAGATCTTGAGAGTTCTTCTCTTTGAGAAGAAATGAGGAAGAAAAGGGCAATGTTGCAAATGATAAGTTTATATAGGTTTGGGATTTTTGTAAAGGGAGTGGAAATTGGATGGAGGTGAGGGGCTTTCTTGCAAAAATGTGGGTGAGGTGTCCCCTCCCTTGCCACTTGGCCGGCCATGAGAAGGAGAGAGAGTTAGTGGGGTTAGGTGAAGTGTGTGAGTGGGAAATGAGGTGGAAATGAAGTGGAAAAGGAATTTTGCAAATTTGGAAAAATGCCCGAAATTCAAGTATTTTGGAATGGTCTGAAAATTTTACCAAAAATCAAGAATAATATTTGAAGACCAATGGTGAAATTCGTTTGAAGAAATACTGTATAGATTTTTAATTAAAAATCCCGGAATCAGTTATTTACCGACTCCGAAAGAATTTTCATAAATTTATAAAAATCTCAGAAAAAGAGTATAAGTAGGAAATATGATTCTAAGCAATAAAGTCTAAAGGACTTTCTAAAAATTCCTAACAGTTTGGAAGATAAAAATTCGGAAATCGGTCAGCGATACTGGCCGACACCGGTTTTGAAGAAATTCCTTTTAATTCCAGAAAATTCCAGAAAATCACATAAAATCTAAAATATTAGAAAATGATATTTGAAATTAAAATCGGTCAAATACGGAAGGTAAAACGGAAGATACGATCGAAAGACGGAATACGTAGCTAAGTACGTATTTCGGAAGAGGGGTATTACAATCTACCCACCTTACAAAAATTTCGTCCTCGAAATTTCATAAGGTGAAAGATAACAGGAAAAGCAACAGATAGATATGGATACAAGGAAAGATAACGGTAAAGAAGAGTAGAAGATAAGAGTCTTACCCAATCAAGATGTGAAAAGTTGAGGATAACGATCCCGGATAACGTCCTCACGCTCCCAAGTGGCCTCTCCTGGCGCATGCCTGTTCCATGACACCAATACCAATGGAATAGCTCTGTTCTTCAGTGTCTTGACACTCCTATCCAGAATGGCCAACGGCTGCTCTTGGTATGATAAATCCGGTTGTAACTCCAGCTCAGAATGATCCAGAATATGGCTGTCATCCCTGACATACTTCCTCAACTGAGACACGTGGAAGACATTATGCACCCCGTCCAAAGATGGCGGTAATGCCAATCTATAGGACACATCTCCCACACGTCCAGGATCTCGAATGGGCCAATATATCTCAGACTCAGCTTCCCACGTGTACCGAACCGGATCACTCCTCTGGTAGGTGATATCCTCAAGAATACATGATCTCCAACCTGGAACTCCAATGGCCTTCTCCGAGTGTCTGCCCAACTCTTCTGCCTACTCTGAGCAGCCCTGAGATGATTTCTGATAACCCTGACTTTCTCTGTAGTCTGCATCAGAATCTCTGGTCCCAAAAGACTCCTCTCACCGACTTCATCCCAACAAATCGGTGATCGGCACTTCCTACCATACAATGCCTCAAAAGGTGCCATCTTAATACTTGCCTGGTAGCTGTTGTTATATGAAAACTCAGCCAAGTGAAGATGGTCTTCCCAAGATCCCCCAAAGTCAATCATGCAAGCCCTCAACATATCTTCAAGGATCTGGATAGTCCTCTCAGATTGTCCGTCTGTCTGAGGATGATAAGAAGTACTGAATTTCAGACGAGTTCCCAGACTTTCTTGGAGACTCTCCCAGAAATGAGATCTGAATCTGGTGTCTCTATCTGACACAATACTAACTGGAACTCCATGCAGACGAACCACCTCCTTCATATACTTATCTGCCAGAACCTCTGTCGACTGGCCTACCCTGAATGGTATGAAGTGAGCTGACTTGGTAAGGCGATCAACTATCACCCACACCGCATTATTACCCCTGGGACTCCGAGGTAACGCCGTCACAAAATCCATGGTGATATGCTCCCACTTCCATTCGGGTATCGGCAAAGGTTGAAGAAGTCCAGCTGGTCTCTGATGCTCGATCTTTATCTGCTGGCAAACCAAGCACTTGGCAACAAACTGGGCTATCTCCCTCTTCATAGCATTCCACCAAAAGTGCTTCTTCAGATCCTGGTACATCTTGTTTCCCCCAGGGTGTATAGAATAAGCTGAACTGTGTGCTTCCTCCAAAATCTTCTGTCTGACTTCTCCTCGGGGAACACAAAGTCTATCTCCAAAATACAATGCACCATTTGGGTGAATGCAGATATCCGACCTCAATCCAGCCTCCACCTGAGCTCTGAATGTCAGCAATCTGGGGTCCTCCTTCTGAGCTTCCTTGATCTCCTCTATCAATGATGACTGGATCTGTAAAGTCATGAACTGCCCTGCCTTATCACCTCCTTGCACCAACATCAAATCCAATCTGATGAATTCCTGAATCAACTCCCTCTGCTGTGTGAGGTGGACTAGCACTCTGTTCTCTGGCATCCTGCTCAGTGCATCCGGAACGGTATTGACTTTGCCGGGATGATACTGCAAGTCAATATCGTAGTCCGCCATAAGCTCCAACCACCTCCTCTGCCTCATATTCAACTCCTTCTGTGAGAAAATATAATTGAGGCTCTTGTGATCTGTGTATATCAACACCTTGTCTCCCAGAAGGTAGTGTCTCCAGATCTTCAAAGCAAATATCACAGCTGCCAACTCCAAGTCATGAGTTGGGTAATTCCTCTCATGAGGCTTCAACTGCCTAGATGCATATGCTATAACATGATCATGTTGCATAAGCACACACCCCAGGCCTTTACCTGATGCATCACAGAAAATGACCATCCCCCTCTTCCTGAAGGAGTCCTCAAGATTGGAGCTGTGATAAGCCTCTGCTTCAACTGCTCAAATGCTGCATCACAATCTTCTGTCCATAAGTATCTCTCCCCTTTTCTGGTGAGCCTGGTCAACGGAGCTGCAAGTCTAGAGAAATCCTGGACAAAGCGCCTGTAATATCCGGCTAGTCCAAGAAAGCTCTTTATCTCGGTCACCGTCTTCGGAACTGGCCAATTCTGCACTGCCTGGACTTTACTAGGGTCAACTGCAATCCCTCCTGCTGAAACTATATGTCCAAGGAAAGCTATGCTGTCCAACCAGAACTCACACTTGCTCCTCTTGGCATGAAGCTGCTCCTGCTGAAGAGTCTGCAACACAATCCTCAAGTGCTCTGCATGCTCCTTATAACTCTTCGAATAGATCAGGATGTCATCTATAAACACCACTACAAACTGATCCAGGTAAGGAGAGAACACTCGGTTCATCAAATCCATGAAGACTGCAGGGGCATTTGTGACTCCGAAAGGCATAACCAGAAATTCATAGTGGCCATATCGGGTCCTGAATGCCGTCTTCGGGACATCTTCCTTCTTCACCCTCAGCTGATGGTAACCCGACTGCAAATCTAACTTAGAAAATACACGGGCTCCATGAAGCTGATCAAACAAGTCATCAATCCGGGGCAAGGGATACTTGTTCTTGATGGTGACCTTGTTCAACTCCCTATAATCAATACAAAGCCTCTTACCACCATCCTTCTTATTCGCCAAGAGCACTGGAGCTCCCCATGGTGAAGTGCTTGGCCGAATCAATCCCTTGTCCGAATACTCCTGCAGCTGCTTCTTCAGGATCTCCAACTCCGTCGGTGCCATCCTGTATGGAGCCTTAGATATAGGAGTTGTCCCTGGAATTGTATCAATGGAGAACTCCACTATCCTCTCCGGTGGAAGTCCTGAAATCTCAGCAAAGACTTCTGGAAATTCATCCCACACTGGCACTCCCTTCTGAACCTCCGAAGTGGTCATCTGAATCTTCTTCTTAGCAGGCTTCACCTCTCCGCTAAACTGGAACTCCGGCTGACGCGGGATTCTGAAATTGATCTTCCTTCCTCTACAGTCAATCACTGCATAGTACTGACTGAGCCAGGTCATGCCTAAGATCACGTCGTACCCTTTGGTGTCTAGTACGAGCATGTCTATGGCCAAGATCTTACCACAAAGCTCCACTGGACAGTCAGCACAAACTCTAGAAGATACAACTACCCCATTCCCTGTACTTATCTCCCACTTGTGGTCTAAAGCCTTAACAGGTATGGAATGAACAGCCACAAAATGATCGGAGATATAACAGTGGGATGCACCTGAATCGAAGAGTGCGAGAACAGGTATAGAATGAACTCTGATGTTACCTGTAATCACCTCCTCTGAAGCCTCAGCCTCCTCTGCTGTCAGGTTGTAGGCCTGACCTCTGCCACGCCCTGCTGCTGTCCGGGCTCCTCTCTGCACTGGGCGAGCAACATGCGGTGGAGGAAGGGGAAGAGCTCTCCTCATCACTGGTCCCTGGTGCCTCTGCCCAACTGGCCCTGGTAGTGCCCTCTGTCCATTCTGCCCCTGAGATGCCGGCAAGGTTTGGGTAGCAAACCCCACTCTCCTGTGTGGACAGGTCTCCACGGCATGGTCTCGTGCTCCACACACCAAACACCATCCGTTTGCCCTCCGGCAATTCTGCTGGGAGTGTCCTGGCTTCTGGCAGAAATTGCAGATAAGACCTGGTCGAGCCACCTGGTAAGGAACTGCCCTGAATGGTTGCCTGGCCTGGACCTTCGCTGCTCTGGATGGTCCTCCTCTGCCCACCGGTACAAACGGCCTCTTCATGGCCTGGTTCTCTTGCTTCTTCTGAAACCCACGCTCCACCTCTCGAGCGATGGTGAGAACCTCAGCATAGGTCTTCAGCTGCTGGGGCATCAGAAACATCTGGATCTCCATCTGTAAACCCTGCTGAAACCTGCTTGCCCTCTTCTCTTCATCTGACACCATGTAAGGGGCAAAGCGACTCAGCCTGAGAAATTCTGCAGCATACTCATCTACGGATCTATCCCCCTGTTGAAGCCTGATGAACTGCTCCTCCATGTCCTTCTGAGCAGTGGCGGGAAAGAACCTGCTATAAAAGCTCTTGGAGAACGTATCCCAAGAGATAGGTTCCTTCAAGCGAGCCTCCTCTGCAAGCCACCAAGTCCTGGCTATGTCCTTCAGCTGGATCTTTGCAACCTCCACTTGGTTCTCTTTAGGCACCCTGGCGGCGTTCAGCAGATCGGTGGTGTCTGTTAACCACTGTTCAGCCTCCAATGGTCTCTCGACTCCCGTGAACACGGCCGGTTGCAGCCGCCGGAAGTCTGACACGTTCCCAGGCCTTTGCTCCTTCGGAGCTGCCAACTCCTGCCTGAGGAGCTCAGTCTGCTGCTGCTGATTCTCCATCTGCTGTTGCTGGTTTCCCAGCATAGTCTGAATGATCCTCAGGACATCAGCACCCTCTCCTCCTACGGGTCCATTCGGTACTTGCCCGACATTGTTGCGACCCGAACGTCTCTCCATACCGAAAGGGATAAGATCTGGAATTGGAAACAAGGGAAAGGAGTTTAGGATACGAAGGAATTGATCAACGAAGGAATCAAGAAGGACTATATAACTTTGTACATTGTAGTTGGCATTAGCAAATCACTAGAATTTGCCACTTGGTTGTACTTTTAGGTTTGAGAGCCTAGGCTCTGATACCAACCTGTAACGCCCCGATCCCAATGATACGGGGACGTCACTGCAACGCATATACGTAGGTCTGATGGTGCCCCCACGTATATACGCTAAGCATAAGTACAACAAGTATCAGATTACAACACACAGCGTGGTATATTCATATGCCAACATACAAAAGATAAATACAAAGTTATACCAGTTATGATAAGCAACATCACTATACAAGTGTCCTTTATCACAACCCAAGTCCAAAATGACAAAATACAATCAAAAATACAAAAATGCTCACGTGAGGATGGGGATCCCGTGAACCAAAAAGAAGAGTCGGCACTATGGGACTAGAGCTGGTCAGCCTGCTCAGAAAAGTAAGCCCGGTCCTCTGTGGAAGGCTCCACTTCGTTCCAAGCCTCGGAATCTGAATATGCAAATCCAAAGGGTCAAGACATAATACAAGAAATAAAAATAGCCAAGTGACAAGGATCATGAATAGAGATAAAGAAGTAATACTAAGTAACAGTGCGTGACAAGAGACGTAAACTAAATACGATAAAGACATATGCAATAATTCTACAATGGACGTCTTATTATTATTACTTGTCTTACTGTGATATCTAGCTATGTGACCCAGCGTCCCAGAGCACATAGATCCATATCATAGTAAAGCAAGGTTGTTATTGGAAACAGCGGTTGTATCGACGAACTATGTTTACAGTGGGTCCCGTGCATGCCCGGGACCACGGCCCAGTATTGTTCCGTTGCTTGAAGACGGAACCTGCCGCTAGGCTAACAGGAAAGTCATGACAGTAAACAGGAAAGGGAGGAAGCACTCCCCTCGGTCCCCTGGAGTACCGCAGGTAAGACCGGAACATGGTGCACATCCTAATACCACTGTAAACACGAACACGTATCGATATCCGCATATTTCCCCCTGTCCCCCATGTAAGTTGGTGTATTTTAATAAAAGTCGGGTACATCATGCTTGGTGTTTTAGGGATAGCATGAAGGGTTGGTGGTACTTCACATTTTAACGTGTTATGGAATAACAATATGTAACAACATGTCATGAGGCATAATACAGTAAAGTCCATCAGGTAACAAGTCATGTAGTACAGGTATGAAGCATAAACAAGACTAATGTAATATACATGCATCAGGAAAAATCAGAAAGTCAAAAGAAAAGGAGTCAGAAATCTGTCCCAGAAAATAGGCTGCCGGTCGACCTCCGGTCGACTGCCGGTCGACTGGTGATATAACTGGCGGTCGAGTCCCGGTCGACTGCCGGTCGACCGTACCGAGTGCGTGAGCTCCAGATTTTGGCCGGTCGACTGCCGGTCGACTGGTCCACCCTAATTTCCTAAGCCGGTCGAGTCTGCGGTCGACTGCCGGTCGACCGCCAGCTCAAATCCGTGCACATTGTGCACATCGGTAGAGTGATCGGTCGACTGCCGGTCGACCGATCCTCTGAAATAGGCTGCTGTTAAGGCAGAAAATCTGATTTTCACATGGGTTGTTTCTAACAGTTTAAAGGTGGGATTTTTATGGCATTATAGGACCTGATCTACTACTACAAGCACACTAAAACAGAGAATAGCCATGGTGATTAATATGTTCACATGGGAGAGTTGGATTTGCGTGTTAATGACCAAAAAATAGGATTTTTAGGTTAAATAGTACTAGGATCTCTACCCTAAGTATGTGGAATATTAGCTAGGTCTTGGTGAGTAAGAACTCACCTGAATGGGTCAGATCTGAAGCTTGATCCAATGGAGGAAGAGGTTGGCTTCAATCCACAAGTTGTTGATGAAGCTAGGGTTGAAGAATTCCCCCTTGGTGTTGCCTTGAATGAAGCCTTGGTTGATTCTCTAGAGATCTTGAGGTGGGGTGGAGAGATTGGGGTGATCTCTTGAAGCTAGGGTTCTTGCTAGAGGAAGAAGGAGATCTTGAGAGTTCTTCTCTTTGAGAAGAAATGAGGAAGAAAAGGGCAATGTTGCAAATGATAAGTTTATATAGGTTTGGGATTTTTGTAAAGGGAGTGGAAATTGGATGGAGGTGAGGGGCTTTCTTGCAAAAATGTGGGTGAGGTGTCCCCTCCCTTGCCACTTGGCCGGCCATGAGAAGGAGAGAGAGTTAGTGGGGTTAGGTGAAGTGTGTGAGTGGGAAATGAGGTGGAAATGAAGTGGAAAAGGAATTTTGCAAATTTGGAAAAATGCCCGAAATTCAAGTATTTTGGAATGGTCTGAAAATTTTACCAAAAATCAAGAATAATATTTGAAGACCAATGGTGAAATTCGTTTGAAGAAATACTGTATAGATTTTTAATTAAAAATCCCGGAATCAGTTATTTACCGACTCCGAAAGAATTTTCATAAATTTATAAAAATCTCAGAAAAAGAGTATAAGTAGGAAATATGATTCTAAGCAATAAAGTCTAAAGGACTTTCTAAAAATTCCTAACAGTTTGGAAGATAAAAATTCGGAAATCGGTCAGCGATACTGGCCGACACCGGTTTTGAAGAAATTCCTTTTAATTCCAGAAAATTCCAGAAAATCACATAAAATCTAAAATATTAGAAAATGATATTTGAAATTAAAATCGGTCAAATACGGAAGGTAAAACGGAAGATACGATCGAAAGACGGAATACGTAGCTAAGTACGTATTTCGGAAGAGGGGTATTACAATCTACCCACCTTACAAAAATTTCGTCCTCGAAATTTCATAAGGTGAAAGATAACAGGAAAAGCAACAGATAGATATGGATACAAGGAAAGATAACGGTAAAGAAGAGTAGAAGATAAGAGTCTTACCCAATCAAGATGTGAAAAGTTGAGGATAACGATCCCGGATAACGTCCTCACGCTCCCAAGTGGCCTCTCCTGGCGCATGCCTGTTCCATGACACCAATACCAATGGAATAGCTCTGTTCTTCAGTGTCTTGACACTCCTATCCAGAATGGCCAACGGCTGCTCTTGGTATGATAAATCCGGTTGTAACTCCAGCTCAGAATGATCCAGAATATGGCTGTCATCCCTGACATACTTCCTCAACTGAGACACGTGGAAGACATTATGCACCCCGTCCAAAGATGGCGGTAATGCCAATCTATAGGACACATCTCCCACACGATCCAGGATCTCGAATGGGCCAATATATCTCAGACTCAGCTTCCCACGTGTACCGAACCGGATCACTCCTCTGGTAGGTGATATCCTCAAGAATACATGATCTCCAACCTGGAACTCCAATGGCCTTCTCCGAGTGTCTGCCCAACTCTTCTGCCTACTCTGAGCAGCCCTGAGATGATTTCTGATAACCCTGACTTTCTCTGTAGTCTGCATCAGAATCTCTGGTCCCAAAAGACTCCTCTCACCGACTTCATCCCAACAAATCGGTGATCGGCACTTCCTACCATACAATGCCTCAAAAGGTGCCATCTTAATACTTGCCTGGTAGCTGTTGTTATATGAAAACTCAGCCAAGTGAAGATGGTCTTCCCAAGATCCCCCAAAGTCAATCATGCAAGCCCTCAACATATCTTCAAGGATCTGGATAGTCCTCTCAGATTGTCCGTCTGTCTGAGGATGATAAGAAGTACTGAATTTCAGACGAGTTCCCAGACTTTCTTGGAGACTCTCCCAGAAATGAGATCTGAATCTGGTGTCTCTATCTGACACAATACTAACTGGAACTCCATGCAGACGAACCACCTCCTTCATATACTTATCTGCCAGAACCTCTGTCGACTGGCCTACCCTGAATGGTATGAAGTGAGCTGACTTGGTAAGGCGATCAACTATCACCCACACCGCATTATTACCCCTGGGACTCCGAGGTAACGCCGTCACAAAATCCATGGTGATATGCTCCCACTTCCATTCGGGTATCGGCAAAGGTTGAAGAAGTCCAGCTGGTCTCTGATGCTCGATCTTTATCTGCTGGCAAACCAAGCACTTGGCAACAAACTGGGCTATCTCCCTCTTCATAGCATTCCACCAAAAGTGCTTCTTCAGATCCTGGTACATCTTGTTTCCCCCAGGGTGTATAGAATAAGCTGAACTGTGTGCTTCCTCCAAAATCTTCTGTCTGACTTCTCCTCGGGGAACACAAAGTCTATCTCCAAAATACAATGCACCATTTGGGTGAATGCAGATATCCGACCTCAATCCAGCCTCCACCTGAGCTCTGAATGTCAGCAATCTGGGGTCCTCCTTCTGAGCTTCCTTGATCTCCTCTATCAATGATGACTGGATCTGTAAAGTCATGAACTGCCCTGCCTTATCACCTCCTTGCACCAACATCAAATCCAATCTGATGAATTCCTGAATCAACTCCCTCTGCTGTGTGAGGTGGACTAGCACTCTGTTCTCTGGCATCCTGCTCAGTGCATCCGGAACGGTATTGACTTTGCCGGGATGATACTGCAAGTCAATATCGTAGTCCGCCATAAGCTCCAACCACCTCCTCTGCCTCATATTCAACTCCTTCTGTGAGAAAATATAATTGAGGCTCTTGTGATCTGTGTATATCAACACCTTGTCTCCCAGAAGGTAGTGTCTCCAGATCTTCAAAGCAAATATCACAGCTGCCAACTCCAAGTCATGAGTTGGGTAATTCCTCTCATGAGGCTTCAACTGCCTAGATGCATATGCTATAACATGATCATGTTGCATAAGCACACACCCCAGGCCTTTACCTGATGCATCACAGAAAATGACCATCCCCCCTCTTCCTGAAGGAGTCCTCAAGATTGGAGCTGTGATAAGCCTCTGCTTCAACTGCTCAAATGCTGCATCACAATCTTCTGTCCATAAGTATCTCTCCCCTTTTCTGGTGAGCCTGGTCAACGGAGCTGCAAGTCTAGAGAAATCCTGGACAAAGCGCCTGTAATATCCGGCTAGTCCAAGAAAGCTCTTTATCTCGGTCACCGTCTTCGGAACTGGCCAATTCTGCACTGCCTGGACTTTACTAGGGTCAACTGCAATCCCTCCTGCTGAAACTATATGTCCAAGGAAAGCTATGCTGTCCAACCAGAACTCACACTTGCTCCTCTTGGCATGAAGCTGCTCCTGCTGAAGAGTCTGCAACACAATCCTCAAGTGCTCTGCATGCTCCTTATAACTCTTCGAATAGATCAGGATGTCATCTATAAACACCACTACAAACTGATCCAGGTAAGGAGAGAACACTCGGTTCATCAAATCCATGAAGACTGCAGGGGCATTTGTGACTCCGAAAGGCATAACCAGAAATTCATAGTGGCCATATCGGGTCCTGAATGCCGTCTTCGGGACATCTTCCTTCTTCACCCTCAGCTGATGGTAACCCGACTGCAAATCTAACTTAGAAAATACACGGGCTCCATGAAGCTGATCAAACAAGTCATCAATCCGGGGCAAGGGATACTTGTTCTTGATGGTGACCTTGTTCAACTCCCTATAATCAATACAAAGCCTCTTACCACCATCCTTCTTATTCGCCAAGAGCACTGGAGCTCCCCATGGTGAAGTGCTTGGCCGAATCAATCCCTTGTCCGAATACTCCTGCAGCTGCTTCTTCAGGATCTCCAACTCCGTCGGTGCCATCCTGTATGGAGCCTTAGATATAGGAGTTGTCCCTGGAATTGTATCAATGGAGAACTCCACTATCCTCTCCGGTGGAAGTCCTGAAATCTCAGCAAAGACTTCTGGAAATTCATCCCACACTGGCACTCCCTTCTGAACCTCCGAAGTGGTCATCTGAATCTTCTTCTTAGCAGGCTTCACCTCTCCGCTAAACTGGAACTCCGGCTGACGCGGGATTCTGAAATTGATCTTCCTTCCTCTACAGTCAATCACTGCATAGTACTGACTGAGCCAGGTCATGCCTAAGATCACGTCGTACCCTTTGGTGTCTAGTACGAGCATGTCTATGGCCAAGATCTTACCACAAAGCTCCACTGGACAGTCAGCACAAACTCTAGAAGATACAACTACCCCATTCCCTGTACTTATCTCCCACTTGTGGTCTAAAGCCTTAACAGGTATGGAATGAACAGCCACAAAATGATCGGAGATATAACAGTGGGATGCACCTGAATCGAAGAGTGCGAGAACAGGTATAGAATGAACTCTGATGTTACCTGTAATCACCTCCTCTGAAGCCTCAGCCTCCTCTGCTGTCAGGTTGTAGGCCTGACCTCTGCCACGCCCTGCTGCTGTCCGGGCTCCTCTCTGCACTGGGCGAGCAACATGCGGTGGAGGAAGGGGAAGAGCTCTCCTCATCACTGGTCCCTGGTGCCTCTGCCCAACTGGCCCTGGTAGTGCCCTCTGTCCATTCTGCCCCTGAGATGCCGGCAAGGTTTGGGTAGCAAACCCCACTCTCCTGTGTGGACAGGTCTCCACGGCATGGTCTCGTGCTCCACACACCAAACACCATCCGTTTGCCCTCCGGCAATTCTGCTGGGAGTGTCCTGGCTTCTGGCAGAAATTGCAGATAAGACCTGGTCGAGCCACCTGGTAAGGAACTGCCCTGAATGGTTGCCTGGCCTGGACCTTCGCTGCTCTGGATGGTCCTCCTCTGCCCACCGGTACAAACGGCCTCTTCATGGCCTGGTTCTCTTGCTTCTTCTGAAACCCACGCTCCACCTCTCGAGCGATGGTGAGAACCTCAGCATAGGTCTTCAGCTGCTGGGGCATCAGAAACATCTGGATCTCCATCTGTAAACCCTGCTGAAACCTGCTTGCCCTCTTCTCTTCATCTGACACCATGTAAGGGGCAAAGCGACTCAGCCTGAGAAATTCTGCAGCATACTCATCTACGGATCTATCCCCCTGTTGAAGCCTGATGAACTGCTCCTCCATGTCCTTCTGAGCAGTGGCGGGAAAGAACCTGCTATAAAAGCTCTTGGAGAACGTATCCCAAGAGATAGGTTCCTTCAAGCGAGCCTCCTCTGCAAGCCACCAAGTCCTGGCTATGTCCTTCAGCTGGATCTTTGCAACCTCCACTTGGTTCTCTTTAGGCACCCTGGCGGCGTTCAGCAGATCGGTGGTGTCTGTTAACCACTGTTCAGCCTCCAATGGTCTCTCGACTCCCGTGAACACGGCCGGTTGCAGCCGCCGGAAGTCTGACACGTTCCCAGGCCTTTGCTCCTTCGGAGCTGCCAACTCCTGCCTGAGGAGCTCAGTCTGCTGCTGCTGATTCTCCATCTGCTGTTGCTGGTTTCCCAGCATAGTCTGAATGATCCTCAGGACATCAGCACCCTCTCCTCCTACGGGTCCATTCGGTACTTGCCCGACATTGTTGCGACCCGAACGTCTCTCCATACCGAAAGGGATAAGATCTGGAATTGGAAACAAGGGAAAGGAGTTTAGGATACGAAGGAATTGATCAACGAAGGAATCAAGAAGGACTATATAACTTTGTACATTGTAGTTGGCATTAGCAAATCACTAGAATTTGCCACTTGGTTGTACTTTTAGGTTTGAGAGCCTAGGCTCTGATACCAACCTGTAACGCCCCGATCCCAATGATACGGGGACGTCACTGCAACGCATATACGTAGGTCTGATGGTGCCCCCACGTATATACGCTAAGCATAAGTACAACAAGTATCAGATTACAACACACAGCGTGGTATATTCATATGCCAACATACAAAAGATAAATACAAAGTTATACCAGTTATGATAAGCAACATCACTATACAAGTGTCCTTTATCACAACCCAAGTCCAAAATGACAAAATACAATCAAAAATACAAAAATGCTCACGTGAGGATGGGGATCCCGTGAACCAAAAAGAAGAGTCGGCACTATGGGACTAGAGCTGGTCAGCCTGCTCAGAAAAGTAAGCCCGGTCCTCTGTGGAAGGCTCCACTTCGTTCCAAGCCTCGGAATCTGAATATGCAAATCCAAAGGGTCAAGACATAATACAAGAAATAAAAATAGCCAAGTGACAAGGATCATGAATAGAGATAAAGAAGTAATACTAAGTAACAGTGCGTGACAAGAGACGTAAACTAAATACGATAAAGACATATGCAATAATTCTACAATGGACGTCTTATTATTATTACTTGTCTTACTGTGATATCTAGCTATGTGACCCAGCGTCCCAGAGCACATAGATCCATATCATAGTAAAGCAAGGTTGTTATTGGAAACAGCGGTTGTATCGACGAACTATGTTTACAGTGGGTCCCGTGCATGCCCGGGACCACGGCCCAGTATTGTTCCGTTGCTTGAAGACGGAACCTGCCGCTAGGCTAACAGGAAAGTCATGACAGTAAACAGGAAAGGGAGGAAGCACTCCCCTCGGTCCCCTGGAGTACCGCAGGTAAGACCGGAACATGGTGCACATCCTAATACCACTGTAAACACGAACACGTATCGATATCCGCATATTTCCCCCTGTCCCCCATGTAAGTTGGTGTATTTTAATAAAAGTCGGGTACATCATGCTTGGTGTTTTAGGGATAGCATGAAGGGTTGGTGGTACTTCACATTTTAACGTGTTATGGAATAACAATATGTAACAACATGTCATGAGGCATAATACAGTAAAGTCCATCAGGTAACAAGTCATGTAGTACAGGTATGAAGCATAAACAAGACTAATGTAATATACATGCATCAGGGAAAAATCAGAAAGTCAAAAGAAAAGGAGTCAGAAATCTGTCCCAGAAAATAGGCTGCCGGTCGACCTCCGGTCGACTGCCGGTCGACTGGTGATATAACTGGCGGTCGAGTCCCGGTCGACTGCCGGTCGACCGTACCGAGTGCGTGAGCTCCAGATTTTGGCCGGTCGACTGCCGGTCGACTGGTCCACCCTAATTTCCTAAGCCGGTCGAGTCTGCGGTCGACTGCCGGTCGACCGCCAGCTCAAATCCGTGCACATTGTGCACATCGGTAGAGTGATCGGTCGACTGCCGGTCGACCGATCCTCTGAAATAGGCTGCTGTTAAGGCAGAAAATCTGATTTTCACATGGGTTGTTTCTAACAGTTTAAAGGTGGGATTTTTATGGCATTATAGGACCTGATCTACTACTACAAGCACACTAAAACAGAGAATAGCCATGGTGATTAATATGTTCACATGGGAGAGTTGGATTTGCGTGTTAAAGACCAAAAAAATAGGATTTTTAGGTTATAATAGTACTAGGATCTCTACCCTAAGTATGTGGAATATTAGCTAGGTCTTGGTGAGTAAGAACTCACCTGAATGGGTCAGATCTGAAGCTTGATCCAATGGAGGAAGAGGTTGGCTTCAATCCACAAGTTGTTGATGAAGCTAGGGTTGAAGAATTCCCCCTTGGTGTTGCCTTGAATGAAGCCTTGGTTGATTCTCTAGAGATCTTGAGGTGGGGTGGAGAGATTGGGGTGATCTCTTGAAGCTAGGGTTCTTGCTAGAGGAAGAAGGAGATCTTGAGAGTTCTTCTCTTTGAGAAGAAATGAGGAAGAAAAGGGCAATGTTGCAAATGATAAGTTTATATAGGTTTGGGATTTTTGTAAAGGGAGTGGAAATTGGATGGAGGTGAGGGGCTTTCTTGCAAAAATGTGGGTGAGGTGTCCCCTCCCTTGCCACTTGGCCGCCATGAGAAGGAGAGAGAGTTAGTGGGGTTAGGTGAAGTGTGTGAGTGGGAAATGAGGTGGAAATGAAGTGGAAAAGGAATTTTGCAAATTTGGAAAAATGCCCGAAATTCAAGTATTTTGGAATGGTCTGAAAATTTTATCAAAAATCAAGAATAATATTTGAAGACCAATGGTGAAATTCGTTTGAAGAAATACTGTATAGATTTTTAATTAAAAATCCCGGAATCAGTTATTTACCGACTCCGAAAGAATTTTCATAAATTTATAAAAATCTCAGAAAAAGAGTATAAGTAGGAAATATGATTCTAAGCAATAAAGTCTAAAGGACTTTCTAAAAATTCCTAACAGTTTGGAAGATAAAAATTCGGAAATCGGTCAGCGATACTGGCCGACACCGGTTTTGAAGAAATTCCTTTTAATTCCAGAAAATTCCAGAAAATCACATAAAATATAAAATATTAGAAAATGATATTTGAAATTAAAATCGGTCAAATACGGAAGGTAAAACGGAAGATACGATCGAAAGACGGAATACGTAGCTAAGTACGTATTTCGGAAGAGGGGTATTACACATTCCTCCTACACTGACATCTGAGTCCCACTCGGAGGATGAGGCCGAATGTGATGGAATTGGTCCATCGTCTTTGACTTGAACTGTTGTTGATGATGTGGGTGTAATGTATCACAACCCCCTGCGTGTACTATCATAGTAATTTGCAAGTTTCCCTTTTGGGACAAAATCACGCATCAAACTACGTCTTCCTTTTCCAAAATTCAGGCCCGCTCCATGCTTTAAGTCATATCCCATTTTCTTCATAATGTGGCGCGCCGGCCGCGCGTAATGGAAGAACTGTGGGGTGTCTGAATTGAGCTTGAATTTGCAACTGTGGGTCCCCGTGGTTGGGTTCTCCCGAAGATTATCGGCAACTGACCTTGTTTGGACGGAGGGATCACCAGCGTGGCCCCTTCTATAGCTTCCATAGGTGTGCTGGCCGCACTCAGTTTATGTAAGGGCATATGCAGAGAGCCGTTTGTAACGGGTTTAATTGACCCAACACTCTCAGGATAATCAAAAGAAATATTATCATTAAGTACCCATTCACCTTCATCCTCTGAAGGAGTATTACATTGGGGATTATTAAGACATGCTATAATTGGTTCACCAATCTGAATGGCTGGCATGCCTGCTTCAGAGTCTGAATCCGTCTCGTTGCCACTTTCATCATCGTCTGGCAATGGCTCCTTAGGCGTTCCACCAGCCTCTTGATACAGGAGAGCGTCAGTGAAGTAATTTTCCACCCCTTTGAAGGGTTGCTTTTCAGCAAAGACAGTTCGTACTGTCGCATCATCCTCAACATATTTGAAGCATTGGTGGAGAGTAGAGGGAACGATCCAGTTGGCATGGATCCATGGTCGTCCTAGCAGCAGGTTATATGATGTGTCAGCGTCAATGAATAACACGTCACTTCTGACTTCAGACTCCCGATTCTGCAACGGAGTCGAATTTTTCCAAGTGGATGGCTGCTCCTGGCGTTGAAACCGTATATCGTAGTAGTGGTTGCGACAACCTATACAGCGGTATGCCGAGGAAGTAGAGAAGCCTTTTGGGGATGATGCTGAGTGCGGACCCCGGATCGACTTGTATTCTTTCAATGCACGTTGAACCGATATATCCGGTGTAGTACAGAGGTCGATTGTGCTTGTTGTCTTTGAGAAGCATATCTTCCACCGTGAATGTAATAGCGGGTACCCTTGATTGTGTGTGATGACATTCTGGACAGGGAGACTGAGCGTCATCATTAGGGACCTCAGGCATGCACGTCAGAAAGGATTCTGAATTGGCTAGCGCATCCCTGAGTGCTTCTCTTGTCTCTATTGAGAGACAAAGGAGCTCGTGTATTGTGATACGAGCTGGGATATTAGCCAGCTGAGCTAATATATCAAAACGAAAGGGTGTATCAAACCCTCAGCCTGATGGTTTCTTCAGCACATGGTCGAACCGTACCTCCTTGGGCCTCTCCTTTCCCTTTGTTGGAACTAGAGTGGATGCTGGTATTGGTACTGACGTCGTTTGCTGTTGTATCTCGTCAGTAGACTTTTCATACTGCCTCAAGTATGATTTTCCGGATCGGGTGCCCGTCTGTTGAGGCGCATCGGCTTGCGCCGTGCAAGCATGCTTTTCTCCTTCTGAATCACTGAGGGAAGCCGATGTAAGATTGCCATCGTCTGGCAGGACAGAGATGACATTGCAAGATTTGCTCTTTAAGTTGGGCTCCTTTAAATCCCGCTGTACTTCTTGGACGAGGTCTGGGTGTATCCACATGACTTCTCCTGTCTCCAATGTTAAGGGAACGAGACCTTTATCGTCTCGAGTCATGGCTGAAGGATGCCTGACTTTCAGCCGTGGCTTGGGGGCTGGATAGGTCCCGTCAGGAACTGTGACCTTTTGGGTGCTGCCGAATTCAAGAGTCACCATATTGGCAGTGATTTTCTTCTGCTCTGTCTTCAATAACAGAACCCCGGCATCGATTAAGGCTTGTATCCTGTCCTTGAGGACATAGCACTTATCGGAAGGATGGTGAATCATCCTATGGTAGAGACAGTATTTGGGGTCGTTTGTGCATCCTATCTCATTAGGACGTCGAGCATCTGGCAGCTTCATTTTATTCCCTTTGTGGAGCAAGTGGAATATCGTGACCACCTGATCGTCTTTAAAGGAGTACTATTTTGGAGGGAACTTAGGCTCCTGGCTGTTGAAGCCGCTCTTCTTGGCCTTCGACTGTACGTCTCCGGATAATTCCACAGACATAGTCTCTTTCCCTTTGGCTTGAGAAGACTGCGGTAGGTCGCTACGTCCTTTGCTGTTCATACCCCATTTGCCTCTAGGGGTGGATGGTTCAAACTTTTTAGCTGACTTTTCGGCTATCTCAGCTTATTCGACCAATTCCTTCCAAGTGTGGGCTTTGACAGCCCCTATGCGAACTTCTACTTGGTCTAAGAAGTTGTGTCTGCATGTCTGTAGGAGCATGGGTAATGGCATCCCTGCTGGGCACATAAAGGATAAGTTTCTGAACCGCTCAATATAGTCACAGACAGATTAGCCCTTCTTCTGCACGGTGGAGAGGAGCTTGTCCATGGTTACTTCGGTATCGTCCTCATAGAAACGAGAGAGGAACCGAGTTTCCAGGTCGATCCAGGAATTAATAGAGCCCGAAGGGAGACTTCGGAACCAGTCAAATGCCACCCCCTTTAAGGTGCCAATGAACAGCCTAGCCTGATGGCGTCGTTGCTTATAACATTACCAGTCTGGGACTGGAAGTAGTAGATGTGCTGATTTGGCGAACTCCTACCATCATACGTATGCAACGTTGGTGGTTTGAACTTCGGTGGATATGGCACCGAATCCCACTCCAGTGGGTAAGGACGGATTGCCCCTATTTTCTTTAATTCATCCCTCTGGGTTAGGGATGCAATTTGAGCTTGGAGGCCCTTAAGGACTTCGGCGTCTAGGGAAGAACCCTCCTTGGATTTCTCCGTCTTTGGCTGCTCATTGCTGAGATGTTCCTCCTCATCGTGATTGCTCTCTGCATCATTGTCATTCCGATTGCTGAGGAGCCAGACAAGCATCTGTTGAATATTGTCCAGGGCTTCTTGCTGGGTTCTGGAGGTTTGCTCCTGAGCTTCTAGGCGCCGACGACGGTCGTCGTTAGCGTTATCAGCCATATTGACTGATGCTCTGTCCGTTCGTACCGAGCTAACTGTCGCCGAAGAGGCGTACCCACTGTCTTCATCTTCTTCATCTGATGGTTGGGTGATCTCCTGGGTTGTGGCGAGGTTAGGGCCGTTGAAGAGGAAGACTGCTCATAATTATAGGGTATCGCCACCCTAGATCTGGTGTTTCAGAAAATACATTCTTCGCGCACCAAGACTTCGCCTAAGCCTGGGATGTAATCTGGATCTGGGGAGCTGCAGGGGGTGTCGTCGGATGTTTGACCTCCCCTGCGTAACTCTCGTCCTCTTCCGGTCATGTTGACAGATGCGGAGGCTGGATCTCGTGAGATGCTCCTTTTTCGAGGCTTTATTGGGACATGTACAGACAGCCGATCAAAGACTGATTGCCGATATAGAGAGGTGGCGAGGATTGGTTGTAACCGGCAACGAGCTTAATGGACTATTACCATCTGACATCCCTTTTGTTGACAATGTGGGGGAGTAGTTCGGAAAGACTCCAACTTCCGCCTATTCGCCAGGAATTCCCGCAAGTCAGGCCCCTCAGAGCCTGAACAATCCCGCGTAGAGGCCCTTTTAGAGCGTACATAGGATAACGTGCCGTTCCTCTTATCCCTGCAGAAGGGATTAGCACTGAATAGTGCTTTAGTTCTAGCTTTGCCAACAGGTGCGAGCTTAGCGCTTGACGAACTGGAGAGCGGAGCACGCTGTGGTGCTTTATCCACTATGCCGCTGCGAAGGGACTAGCCTTAGATAACACTTTGGCCCTAGCCTCGCGACCGTGGACCCTGTGAGTACGCCGTGGTACTGTAGCTTCGCTTGTGAAAACGAGACTGGAACAAGGCATTGCTGCTCTTGAATTGGGCGACGGTATGATTGCCGTCGTGACTTCATGATCGGCAACGGAGCAGATAGGCATCCTGCCTTTTTCTTCGCGAGAGAGGCACGGTTCTGGCGTAACTACGCCTGCAGCTTTGGCCATAGACTTCTGTTTAGGCCTCCACATCTGCTTTGGCAAAGTATGCTTAGGTTTGCAAGGAACCTGACTAGCCACACGCGAGGCTGAGGGGTGTTGGCAGAATTCTGCTTCTGGTTTCTGCTTCGAAACCTGAGTCGTGGAGACCTTCCTATGCTTCCGCGCTCGAAGCATTAGGCCACCCCCAGAGAGGACTTCTTCAAATCTTCCTTAATCGAACTGGACAACCAAGTTCTCGAGAGTGCAGGACTTGGGCTGCGAGCATGCTTCCTTGTTGCGCCAGAGAACCGCAGTAGGTTCGTAGAGAACCTTTTCTATCTCCGCAGAGACATTCCTTGAAGATTTAGCCAGAGGGGCTCTGGCTGCACCGTCTTTTCTGAATTCAGAGTTAGACCCGAAGGTCTGTTCGTCGCGTTGCGACACTTGATTCTCGACAGTGGAGAATTCAATCCCCAGCGAAGTCGCCATCTTGTTTTCCATTGATTTGCAAAAAGTGGGAAAACTTACAAAACAAAGTTGAGGAGCTAAATTACAAGTATTCTTAAAAAGATTACAAGTAGATCTCCTCAGAGATTCTAGAGAAGTATGCCGATAGGAGTCTAGTCAGCGCGCGACCACTTTGTCCCTTTGACGATGCGAGCGATGAGATTCCCTTCTCGCCTGGTTCCGGGAATCAGAGAGTAGAGGGTTGGTAGAGCCCTCTTGCTACTTCTCAAAACCGCCTCCAATTAGGAATTCCTTCTCGCCTAGTTCCGGAGATTCCTTGAGAAGAAGGTAGGTATTAGGGTATCAACACCCTGAATAGAGAAGTAATTCTCTAAAAAGTCTCTGAATTCAAGAACGCACGGTGCGTCGTGAAGAAGCCTCTGCTTGTGGAGTCCTCTCTCTCTCTCTCTTACCGGGGGTCTCTTGGACGTATGCGCGGCCTCTGCCGTTTTCTGAAGAAGTCCTCCCTTCCTTGTACCCCTGGTGGGCTATTTATAGGGAGAGCAAGGGTATGATCGTCCCTTGAAGGTATGGAAACAGATTGAATCGAATCTGTTTGAATCTGGAAAGTAGCCTTGCTGCGAGGCTAAGATCAGCTTCTGCGAAGCTAGAAAGGGCAGGTCGGTTGATCTTCTTAATCTGTTTTGTTCTTTTCTATATCGTTGGTGGATTTCCCCTGATCTTCTTACTCGTTTTAAGAG
This sequence comes from Agave tequilana, assembly GCA_038442645.1. Lineage (NCBI taxonomy): Eukaryota > Viridiplantae > Streptophyta > Magnoliopsida > Asparagales > Asparagaceae > Agave > Agave tequilana. Next base: position 93,643 of record JAVJIF010032779.1, read on the forward strand.
AGTCAAGAGATTGTGGCAATCAACTGCCGAATTTGATCTCCGATTTAATCTTAATTGGATTTGATCTGATTGGATCCCATCTCATCCGGAGATTTGATTGGTCAAAGGTTGACCATAGCAGACCAATGGCGGAGCTGCCCGCATTGAGCTCGTAGCGGAGCTAGAGGCAGTTTCTGGCAAAGTTCGAAAAGAAGCTTTTCGGCGGAGCTAGAAGTCTTCTGTGGCGGAATTACCATATACCCTTTCTTCGCAATTGTATGTGGTTTTCGGGCGGAGTTGACTCTTTCTGGCGAAGCTATGAGTTAGCTTTCTGGCGAGGCTTTGAATGGCTTCAAGGCGAAGTCGGATGATCCTAGCCTCTCAAGCGAGGCTATCTCTTCGGGCTCATGTAATGCTAAGTGCTAGCATCTTAGACCTGCTGAGGTCTGTTCAGAAACAATCCGGGTTCACTGTCTGCTTGCTGGATCAGTAGAGTCCAAGTTGCTTCCCTGTCCCTCGGAGATGGGTGAAAACTGGTCTTCAGCTCGTCTGTCACTTGTCTTTTGTAAATGTCTATACATTATTCGGACCAATAAGAATCTTGTCTTTTTTAAGTGTCAACACGAACCAAGAGCCGGTCGACCAGGCGGTCGACCGACGTGTACAGCCTGTGCACGTCTGGGCCTGGCATTGGGCCGGTCGACAGGCGGTCGACCGGACTAGAGAGCTCTGCTCTCTGTTTTTGGCGGTCGACCGGGCGGTCGATCGGACTCCTCCAACGGTCAAAAATATGACCGTTAGCGGTCGATCGGCCGGTCGCCCGCCAGCTGTTCTGGCTGACAGAAACAGCCAAACGGCTAGTTTTTGGAGGAGGGTATTTATACCCCATTTCTTGGGGTTTTGACTAAGATTTTAATAGCAAAAATTTCCCTCATCTACAAGTGTTTTAAACAAGTTTTTAATAGTGTTTTTGTGCCAAAAAGGATTCATCTTTTGTTTTAAAGTGTTTTGTTTATTTCAAAGAAATTAGGTTTTTGGAAACTAGTTTTGATCTAAAATTTTCATATCTATTTTGGTGTTTTTCCAAGAGTATTTTTTTGATCAAAATACTTTATTTTCCACACTTGAACTTATCTTCTATCCTATTCTATTAGGATCTTTGTTTGTCGAAAGAGGAAAGTGATTTGTGGTTGAGATTTACCACTTGTTGTAAAAACCCTCATTTGTTGGTTGCTCCCTCTTTGGCAGAGGTTGAGATTGTTGGTTTGCTCCCTCTTGGTGACGTGAAGTTGATTTGTGTATCCCTCTTCAGTAGAGGTAGATTGTGGTTGTTTGGCTACGGGCCTACCCCTCGGTTGTGAGGTGGTGTTTGAGAGAGGAGTTCGGTACTCTTAGTTGTTGTACAAATCCTCCTCGGTAGAGGTTCCCTCGGTGGGAGTATAGTGGATTAGAAATCCTTCACGGTGGTGAAGGCGGGGACGTAGAGCTAGGGGCTCGAACCTCGGAACATATCATTGTGTTTGTGTTTGATCCATTGTCTCTCAACCCTCTCTCTTATTTGTGTTGTGCATCATTCATTTCATCCATATCATATTCATTGCTTGTGTTGTGCCTTGCATTATTTCATATTGCCTATTCATCTTATATGCTTGGTTGTTTGTGTGCCTCACTTATCTTAACCACGAGAGCTTCATATAGCACCTCAACTCTTATCTAGGGGAATCAAGAGGAGTTAGTCCAGAGCCCTTCACGGGGAATTCAGCTACACTCGTTGGTTGTATTAAGTGTGATGCAAATTAGTTTTAAATTCCACATTTAGTTCATTAGATTAGTCGTACACCTATTCACCCCCCTTCTAGGTGTACTTTCAATTGGTATCAGAGCCTACGCTCCTGATACTTAGGTTTAACAACCTAGGAGTGAGATCTTGGTTTAGCTAATCTACATTTGCATTTACATATATTTGTTTGCACACATATAGTTTATACCCATGGACTTCATGACCCCACCTATATTTGACCCTTCCAACATTGTTGTTTGGAAGACTAGGATGTCCATTTACCTACAAACCCTAGGCTTGCATGTTTTCCTTGCCGCTACCAAGAAATGCTATCTTGGTAACCGCAATCATATAGGGGCCAATGCACAAGCCCTTGAGGCTATTAGAAGCACGCTTTCTAAAGATTACCTTATGCATGTTTCTAATCTTGATTCCGCTTTTGTAGTGTGGAACAAGTTAACAACCACCACCTCCAAGTTTCAATTGCCAATCCAACCGGAGGATGATTCTAGTGGAGATGAATCCGAGCCACAACAATGCTATATGGTCCAAGGGAATGACTCCCTTGAGGTATACTCGGATACTCAACTAGATAGTGCTAGCTCTTCATTTGATGATTATTGATTGGTAGTCAAAAGTGCATTTTTATCATAACATTTACCATCACATTTTCATATTTATTCATTTAATTCTGCACATTTATTATAATTTGTAATTTATTGTGTGCAGGCCTCGAATTATTATTTTTATAATAAATAAAGCCTAATGAAGCCCAAAAGCCCATATTTGAAGCCCAGGTGTAAAAGTGCAAATATCAATTGTCAAAGTGCAATTATGCAAGGGCTAAAGTTACAATTATTAAAGATGAGGGAAGGATAGAATTCTACCCAACCCTAAACTCTTGCAGGATGAGCATAAAAGCCAAAGATAAGAAGGAAATTCGTGGATAAAAGATTTGGGATAATTGAGATCAAGGTAACTTGATTTCTAAGTTATCTCGAAATCCCAAGATGAAGAGCCAGGATCACACTTCCAGAAGTAAAAGCCCAGATGAACGGATCGGGAGAGGCCACGCGCCAAAGCGCGTGGCCCAGAAGAGCCAGTTTTGCCGCAAAAATTGCGGCAAAAACCAGGATTTTGCGGCAATTTAGATGAGATCAGTTTCCAGTTTTTGTAGGCAGATTTATCCAGGACTCTTCGGCCTTCTGCACCTATAAATACCCCCCTGCAGTGCAACGTACAGAGTGTCCAGCGTCCAGCAAAGGGCCAAAAGCTAGGGTTTTTAGGTTTTTCTTTCTTCTAGGTTAGATTTTCTTTCCTCCTTTGTATTTTCTATTTATTTTCTTTTTGCAAAAGCTGAGAGGAGATGATGTATTCATGGAGGAAGGGATCCACTTGTACTGATGGTGACATTCTGTGTAAGTTGTATTTTTCCACCATTGTTTAATAATCGAATCAAGGTTTGTTTTATTTTATTCTTGTATTATTCTATTTTCTTTTATTCTTATTCTAATCTTGTGTATCTCAATATCTACCTTCTTCTATTTTCTCTAATGTCTTACCCACCATGAGAACCAACTGCTTCGAGAATACCTAGCCGAAGAAGGAACCTTGATGGCCTATGGCGATGAACAGTCTTCATAGTTGCTTTTATTCCATAGTTAAGAAGGCGGACGATCCTATATGCCATGCTTGTACGCCTTCCAAGAAAAGGTAAATCATCGCAACATTGTAACGCCCCGATTCCACGGATACGGGGACGTCACTGCGACGTATATACGTAGGCCAGAAATTGCTCCACACGTATATACGCTAAGCAAAAGGTACAACAAGAAACAGAGTACACGACAAAGCGTGGTATCTATACATATGCCAACACAAGAAGTACACATACAAAGTTATCACAGGATATTATAAAGTATTACACAATACATGTGTATTACATCATAACCAAGTCCAAAAGAAATATATACAAATATGTATACAAAAAGCTCACAAGTAGAAAGAGAATCTCGTGAGTCAAAAGGTAAGTCTGGCACGAAGGGACTGGAACTAGTCCGCCTGCTCGCTAAAGTAAGCTTGGTCCTCTGTGGATGGCTCCACTTCGTTCCAAGCTTCGGAATCTGAATATGCAAATCCAAGGAGTCAAGACATATAAACAATAAACGGACTACAGCCAAGTGGCTAAGAGACATGGATGAGTAGTATGAAATCATATAGGGATATCAGCTAACAAGTATGAAAAACATGAAGAGATAAAGTCCTAATACATTAGGTTTACAGTTAACATCTTATTATTATTACTTGTCTTACTGTGATATCTAACTATGTGACCCAGCGTCCCAGAGCACATAGATCCATATCCTAGTAAAGCAAGGTTGTTATTGGAAACAGCGGTTGTATCGACGAACTATGTTTACAGTGGACCCCGTACATGCCCGGGATAACGGTCCAGGATTGTTTCGTTGCTTGGTGACGGAAGCCAGCCGCTAGGCTAAACAGGAGGGACTTATGTATGCCCTTAACATGATGGTACCAGTAATAGAGGGAGCAAGCACTCCCCTCGGTCCCCTGGAGGCCCGCAGGTCAGACCGGAACATGAGTTGCACAACATTCCTAAAACCACTGTAAACACGAACACATATCGATATCCGCATGTTTTCCCCGACCCATGTGTAAGTTGGTCCATTTTATGCAAAAGTCAAGTGTATCATGCTTGGTTCAAGTGATGGCATGATAAGTGGTGATATTCACATTTTAACAAGTTATGGAGCGATGATATGTAATAACAAGTCATGAAGTAATATGAGATAATGTCTATCAAGTAACATGTCATGTAGTACCAGTTAAGAAGCAAGAACAAGAATAATATGTCACACGTGTATCAACAATAAGATCCAAATTCAGAACAAAAACAACCAAGTCAAACAGTCAGAATTAGTCGACTAGGTGGAAGGGTTAGTCGACTAATAGGGGTCTTTAGTCGACTACTAGTCTGGATGAGTCGACTAAAACTGGGAAACAGAGAGTTGGGTTCTATTTCAGGGAAAGTTAGTCGACTAGGGTTGTAAGGGTAGTCGACTAACAGGGAACTATTAGTCGACTAATGGATACTTAAGTCGACTAAGTTTGAGATACAGAGAGTTGAGTCTATTTCAGGAGTCGACTAGGGGAATTCTAGTAGTCGACTAGGGATATCTAGTCGACTGGTAATTTAGTCTAGTCGACTAAAACTGTGAAATCCTGAAAGTCTAAGTTTCAACTACAGTGGATTAGTCGACTAGTCCCTAGGTATAGTCGACTAATCGTGGGAAAACAGCAAACAGGACAGATTTCTAGGGTTTTGTTTGAGGGTCTAAAAATGTGATTTTTATGGTTCAAGTGAACATGAATTGTCAACACAAGTACACAAAAGAGTTCACAAGTCTTGGTGAGTAGATATACTCACTTGGAACCGTTGGATTCGAGTTAGTGAGCTCGAAAAGGTTGTTGACGACGAGTAGCTCCCAAATGATCCTTGGCGACGGAGAGAGCCACGATCCAAACTCCAAGGAAGAGGCTTGAGCTGGAGATGAAGAGTTTGGAGAGTTCTTGGAGCTAGGGTTTTGGTTGAAGAAGGAGAGGATTTTTTTGGAGAAGTTTCTCTTGTTGAAGTGAAAGAGGAGAAAAGAGTGATTTGCAAATGAAGATGTATTTATAAGGTTGGGATTTTGTAAAGGGGTTGGAATTTAGATGGATGAGAGGGGCTTTCTTGCAAAAAGGGAGGGGTGAGGTGTCCCTCACCTGGCCACTTGGCCGGCTGTGGGAGAGAGAGAGATGAGTGGGGTTAGTGGGAAAGTGAGTGGGAAATGAGGTGGAAATTGAGGGATTTTGCAATTATTTGAAAAAAGTCCGAAATTCAAATATCTCGGAATGATCTGAAATTTTACCAAAAATCAAGAATAATATATGAAGACTAATAGTGAAATCCTTTTTAAGAAATACTTTATAGTTTTAAAACTAAAAATCCCGGAATCAGTTATCTACCGACTCCGTTGGAGTTTTCATAAATTTATAAAATTCTCAGAAAAAGTATTTAAGTAGGGAATATGATTCTAAGAAATAAAGTCTAAAGGACCATCTAGAAATTCCTAACTGTTTGAGAATTAAAATTCCAGGAATCGATCAGCGACACTGGTCGATACCGGTTTTGAAGAAATTCATTTTAATTCAGGAAAAATCCAGAAAATCCTAGAAAATCTAGTATATTGGAAAATGATATTTGAAAGTGAAATCGGTCAAATACAGGAAGTAAATCGAAAAATACGATCGAAAAGCTGAATACGCAACTAAGTACGTAATCTGGAAACGGGGTATTACAATCCACCCACCTTACAAAAATTTCGTCCTCGAAATTTCATAAGGTGAAAGGTAACAGGAAAGGTAACAGATGGATAAGGATAAGAGGAAAGATAACAGTAGAAAAGAATAGAAGGAAAGAGTTTTTACCAAATCAAGATGTGAAGAGTTGAGGGTAACGCTCTCGGATAACATCCTCCCGTTCCCATGTGGCCTCTCCTGGCGCATGCCGGTTCCAAGACACCAACACTAATGGTATAGCCTTGTTCTTCAGTGTCTTCACACTCTTATCCAAAATGGCCATCGGCTCCTCCTGATACGATAAATCTGGCTGCAGTTCCAGTTCTGAATGGTCCAAAATATGACTATCATCCTTTACATACTTCCTCAACTGTGATACGTGGAAAACATTGTGCACTCCCTCCAAAGATGGAGGTAAAGCCAATCTGTACGATACATCTCCCACACGGTCCAAGATCTCGAATGGGCCGACGTACCTCGACTAAGCTTTCCACGAGTACCGAACCGGATAACTCCCTTGGTAGGTGATATCTTTAAAAACACATGATCTCCTGCCTGGAACTCCAATGGCCTTCTCTGTGTGTCAGCCCAACTCTTCTGACGGCTCTGTGCTGCCCTGAGGTGGTCTCTGATGATTCTAACTTTCTCTGTGGTCTGAATCAGAATCTCTGGCCCTAAAAGTCTCCTCTCACCGACTTCATCCCAACAAATCGGTGACCGACACTTCCTTCCATACAGTGCCTCAAAAGGTGCCATCTTGATACTTGCCTGGTAACTGTTATTATAAGAAAACTCGGCCAAGTGAAGATGATCTTCCCAAGATCCCTTAAACTCAATCATGCAGGCCCTTAGCATATCTTCTAGGATCTGGATAGTCCTCTCAGATTGCCCGTCTGTCTGAGGATGATATGATGTACTGAATTTCAGACGGGTTCCCAAACTTTCTTGGAGACTCTCCCAGAAATGGGATCTGAATCTGGTGTCTCTATCTGAAACAATACTGACTGGAACTCCATGCAGACGAACTATCTCCTTCATGTACTTGTCCGCCAGAACCTCCGTTGACTGTCCCACCCTGAATGGTATAAAGTGAGCTGACTTGGTGAGACGGTCAATGATTACCCACACAGCATTATTACCTTTAGGACTTCGAGGTAATGCCGTGACAAAATCCATGGTGATGTGCTCCCACTTCCATTCGGGTATCGGTAAAGGTTGCAGAAGTCCAGCTGTCCGCTGATGCTCTATCTTTATCTGCTGGCATACCAGGCACTTGGCTACAAACTGAGCTATCTCCCTCTTCATAGCATTCCACCAAAACTGCTTCTTCAAGTCCTGATACATCTTGTTTCCCCCTGGGTGGATGGAATATGCTGAACTGTGTGCTTCTGCCAAATCTTCTGTCTAACTTCCCCTTGGGAACACAAAGTCTGCTACCAAAGTATAATGCACCATCTGGATGAATACAGATATCCGTTCTCAATCCCGCCTCTACCTGAGCTCGGAATGTCTGTAATCTGGGATCTTCCTTCTGAGCTTCCCTGATCTCATCAATCAATGCTGACTGAATCTGCAAAGTCATGAACTGTCCTGCCTTCTCAGTCCTTCGAACTAACATCAAGTCCAATCTGATGAAGTCTCGAATCAACTCCTTCTGCTGAGTGAGCTGGACAAGCACTCTATTCTCTGGCATCCTGCTCAGTGCATCTGGAACTGTATTGACCTTGCCTGGATGATATTGCAAGTCAATATCATAGTCCGCCATCAATTCAAGCCACCTCCTCTGCCTCATATTCAACTCTTTCTGCGAGAAAATATACTTGAGGCTCTTGTGATCAGTGTATATCAACACTTTATCTCCCAGAAGATAATGCCTCCAGATCTTCAATGCAAATATCACAGCTGCTAGCTCCAAGTCATGAGTTGGGTAATTACGCTCATGAGCCTTCAGTTGCCTTGATGCATATGCTATAACATAACCATGTTGCATAAGCACACACCCCAGGCCTTTACCTGATGCATCACTGTAGATGACCATCCTTCCTCTACCTGAGGGAGTCCTCAAGATTGGAGCTGAAATGAGCCTCTGCTTCAATTGCTCAAATGCTGCAGTACACTCCTCTGTCCATATGTACCTTTCCCCTTTCCTGGTGAGCCTGGTCAACGGAGCTGCAATCCTAGAGAAATCCTGGACAAAGCGTCTGTAATATCCGGCTAGTCCAAGAAAACTCTTAATCTCAGTCACTGTCCTCGGAATCTGCCAATCCCTCACTGCCTGAACTTTGCTGGGATCAACTGAAATCCCTTCTGCTGAAACTATGTGTCCAAGGAAAGCTATGCTGTCCAACCAGAAATCACACTTGCTCCTCTTAGCATGAAGCTGCTCCTGCTGGAGAGTCTGCAACACAATCCTCAAGTGTTCTGCATGCTCCCTGTTGCTCTTTGAATAGATCAGGATGTCATCTATGAAAACAACAACAAACTGATCCAGATAGGGCGAGAACACTCGGTTCATCAAGTCCATGAAAACTGAAGGGGCATTGGTGACTCCGAAAGGCATAACTAGAAACTCATAGTGGCCATAACGGGTCCTGAATGCCGTTTTCGGGATATCCTCCTTCTTCACCCTCAGCTGATGGTAACCCGACTGTAAATCCAATTTAGAGAATACACGGGCCCATGAAGCTGATCAAACAGATCATCAATCCTGGGTAAAGGATACTTGTTCTTGATGGTTACCTTGTTCAATTCCCTGTAATCAATACAAAGTCTCTTACCACCATCCTTCTTGTTTGCCAACAGTACTGGAGCTCCCCATGGTGAAGTACTTGGCCTAATCAATCCCCTGTCTGAATATTCTTGCAGCTGCTTCTTCAAAATCTCTAACTCCGTCGGTGCCATCCTGTACGGAGCCTTGGATATAGGAGCTGCTCCTGGAACTGTGTCAATAGAGAACTCGATCATCCTTTCAGGTGGCAGTCCTGAGATTTCAGCAAACACTTCTGGGAATTCATCCCACACCGGCACTCCCTTCTGCTTCTGAACCTCCGAAGTAGTCATCCGTGTCTTCCCTTGGTAGACTTCACTTCTCCACTAAATTGGAACTCCGGTTGATGAGGGATTCTGAAATTAATTTTCTTCTCCCTACAATCAATAATTGCATGGTACTGACTGAGCCAGGTCATGCCTAAGATTACTTCGTACCCTTTGGTGTCTAGTACGATCATATCTATGGCCAAGATCTTATCACAAAGTTCTACTGGACAATCAGTACAAACTCTAGAAGATATGACTACCCCATTCCCTGTACTAATCTCCCATTTGTGGTCTAAAGATCTAACAGGTATAGAATGCAAAGCCACAAAATGGTCTGAGATATAACAATGGGATGCACCTGAATCGAAGAGAGCAAGAACAGGTTTTGAATGAACTCTGATGTTACCTGTTATCACTTCCTCTGAAGTCTCAGCCTCTTCTGCTGTAAGAGTGTAAGCCTGACCTCTACCACGCCCTGCTGCAGTCCTGGCTCCTCTCTGGACTGGGTGAGCAACATGCTGTGGCGGAAGGGGAAGAGCTCTCCTCATCACTGGTCCCTGATTCCTCTGCCCAAGTGGCCCTGGTAGCACTCTCTGTCCATTGGGTCCTGGAAGTGCTGGCAAAGTCTGGTTGGCTATCCCAATCTCCTGTGCGGACAAGCCTCTATAGAATGATCCCGTGATCCACACACCAAACACAACCCATTTGCCCTCCGGCAATTCTGTCGGATATGCCCTGGCTTCTGACAATAACTGCAGAAAGAAACTGGTTGGGCCGTCTGGTAAGGAGCTGGCCTGAAAGGTTGCCTCTGAACTTTCGCTGCTCTATATGGGCCTCCTCTTCCCATTGGTACAAATGGCCTCTTCATGGTCTGGTTCCCCATCTGGTCAACTTTCCTCTTCTCAAGCCCACGCTCCACCTCTCGAGCTATGGTGAGAACCTCAGAATAAGTCTTCAGTTGCTGGGGCATCAAGAAGACCTGTATGTCCATCTGCAGGCCCTGCTGGAATCTGCTTGCCCGCTTCTCCTCATCCGTCACCATGTACGGAGCAAAGCGGCTCAATCTAAGAAACTCTGCAGCATACTCGTCCACGGACTTGCTCCCTTGCTGAAGCCTGATAAACTGCTCTTCCATATCTTTCTGAGCAGTAGCAGGGAAGAATCTGTTATAGAAGCTCTTAGAGAACGTGTCCCAGGTGACAGGCTTCTCCAGTCTGGCCTCTTCAGCAAGCCACCAAGTTCTAGCAACATCTTTCAACTGAATCTTGGCGACCTCAACTTGGTTCTCCTTGGTACCCTGGCTGCATTCAGCAGATCTGTGGTATCCGTCAACCATTGTTCAGCATCCAATGGTTTCTCGCCTCCCGTGAAGATGGCTGGTTGCAGCCTCCTGAAGTCCGATACATTTCCCGGCCTCTGTTCCTTCGGTGCTGCCAATTCTTGCCTGAGGAGTTCAGTCTGCTGCTGCTGGTTTTCCATCATGGTCTGAATGACCTTCAGAATATCCACATTCTCCCCTGTAGGTCCATTCGATGCTTGCCCCGAGTGGTTACGGCCCGTCCTTCGCTCCATACCGAGTTAGGAATAGAAAACTGGAATTTGAAAACAATTGGAAGGAGTTTAGGATACAAGGGAATGAATCAAGAAGGAATCAAAGAGGATCTAATAACTTTGTATATTATAGTTGGCATCAGCAAATTATTAAAATTTGCCGCTCGATTGTACTTCAGGTGTGAGAGCCTAGGCTCTGATACCAACCTGTAACGCCCTGATTCCACGGATACGGGGACGTCACTGCGACGTATATACGTAGGCAGAAAATTGCTCCACACGTATATACGCTAAGCAAAAGGTACAACAAGAAACAGAGTACACGACAAAGCGTGGTATCTATACATATGCCAACACAAGAAGTACACATACAAAGTTATCACAGGATATTATAAAGTATTACACAATACATGTGTATTACATCATAACCAAGTCCAAAAGAAATATATACAAATATGTATACAAAAAGCTCACAAGTAGAAAGAGAATCTCGTGAGTCAAAAGTAAGTCTGGCACGAAGGGACTGGAACTAGTCCGCCTGCTCGCTAAAGTAAGCTTGGTCCTCTGTGGATGGCTCCACTTCGTTCCAAGCTTCGGAATCTGAATATGCAAATCCAAGGAGTCAAGACATATAAACAATAAACGGACTACAGCCAAGTGGCTAAGAGACATGGATGAGTAGTATGAAATCATATAGGGATATCAGCTAACAAGTATGAAAAACATGAAGAGATAAAGTCCTAATACATTAGGTTTACAGTTAACATCTTATTATTATTACTTGTCTTACTGTGATATCTAACTATGTGACCCAGCGTCCCAGAGCACATAGATCCATATCCTAGTAAAGCAAGGTTGTTATTGGAAACAGCGGTTGTATCGACGAACTATGTTTACAGTGGACCCCGTACATGCCCGGGATAACGGTCCAGGATTGTTCCGTTGCTTGGTGACGGAAGCCAGCCGCTAGGCTAAACAGGAGGGACTTATGTATGCCCTTAACATGATGGTACCAGTAATAGAGGGAGCAAGCACTCCCCTCGGTCCCCTGGAGGCCCGCAGGTCAGACCGGAACATGAGTTGCACAACATTCCTAAAACCACTGTAAACACGAACACATATCGATATCCGCATGTTTTCCCCCGACCCATGTGTAAGTTGGTCCATTTTATGCAAAAGTCAAGTGTATCATGCTTGGTTCAAGTGATGGCATGATAAGTGGTGATATTCACATTTTAACAAGTTATGGAGCGATGATATGTAATAACAAGTCATGAAGTAATATGAGATAATGTCTATCAAGTAACATGTCATGTAGTACCAGTTAAGAAGCAAGAACAAGAATAATATGTCACACGTGTATCACAAAAATCCAATAAGATCAAAAGAACAAAAACAACCAAGTCAAACAGTCAGAATTAGTCGACTAGGTGGAAGGGTTAGTCGACTAATAGGGGTCTTTAGTCGACTACTAGTCTGGATGAGTCGACTAAAACTGGGAAACAGAGAGTTGGGTTCTATTTCAGGGAAAGTTAGTCGACTAGGGTTGTAAGGGTAGTCGACTAACAGGGAACTATTAGTCGACTAATGGATACTTAAGTCGACTAAGTTTGAGATACAGAGAGTTGAGTCTATTTCAGGAGTCGACTAGGGAATTCTAGTAGTCGACTAGGGATATCTAGTCGACTGGTAATTTAGTCTAGTCGACTAAAACTGTGAAATCCTGAAAGTCTAAGTTTCAACTACAGTGGATTAGTCGACTAGTCCCTAGGTATAGTCGACTAATCGTGGGAAAACAGCAAACAGGACAGATTTCTAGGGTTTTGTTTGAGGGTCTAAAAATGTGATTTTTATGGTTCAAGTGAACATGAATTGTCAACACAAGTACACAAAAGAGTTCACAAGTTGGTGAGTAGATATACTCACTTGGAACCGTTGGATTCGAGTTAGTGAGCTCGAAAAGGTTGTTGACGACGAGTAGCTCCCAAATGATCCTTGGCGACGGAGAGAGCCACGATCCAAACTCCAAGGAAGAGGCTTGAGCTGGAGATGAAGAGTTTGGAGAGTTCTTGGAGCTAGGGTTTTGGTTGAAGAAGGAGGAGAGGATTTTTTTGGAGAAGTTTCTCTTGTTGAAGTGAAAGAGGAGAAAAGAGTGATTTGCAAATGAAGATGTATTTATAAGGTGGGATTTTGTAAAGGGGTTGGAATTTAGATGGATGAGAGGGGCTTTCTTGCAAAAAGGGAGGGGTGAGGTGTCCCTCACCTGGCCACTTGGCCGGCTGTGGGAGAGAGAGAGAGAATGAGTGGGGTTAGGTGGGAAAGTGAGTGGGAAATGAGGTGGAAATTGAGTGGGATTTTGCAATTATTTGAAAAAAGTCCGAAATTCAAATATCTCGGAATGATCTGAAAATTTTACCAAAAATCAAGAATAATATATGAAGACTAATAGTGAAATCCTTTTTAAGAAATACTTTATAGTTTTAAAACTAAAAATCCCGGAATCAGTTATCTACCGACTCCGTTGGAGTTTTCATAAATTTATAAAATTCTCAGAAAAAGTATTTAAGTAGGGAATATGATTCTAAGAAATAAAGTCTAAAGGACCATCTAGAAATTCCTAACTGTTTGAGAATTAAAATTCCAGGAATCGATCAGCGACACTGGTCGACACCGGTTTTGAAGAAATTCATTTTAATTCAGGAAAAATCCAGAAAATCCTAGAAAATCTAGTATATTGGAAAATGATATTTGAAAGTGAAATCGGTCAAATACAGGAAGTAAATCGAAAAATACGATCGAAAAGCTGAATACGCAACTAAGTACGTAATCTGGAAACGGGGTATTACAACAGTTCAAACGGTAAGCAGACTGAAGAGGTAAGTTTTCTTTTCCTTTTCTTTTCTTTTTGTAGATTAAATCACAACTTCTCCCAATTCTTTATTTGCTAACCCATTGTAAATACCACTTCCTTTCTAACTTAACTAATAAAAATAAAAACTTTAGTGAAACTTGCTTAACGCTTCCATCGCAGCCCTCCCTGAGGATCACGACCCGCATAGCCTTGCTACAGCGGATTAGAATTGAGAACTTGCACATCCTATTCTTAAAACTAAAATACTATATTTTGTGTGCAGGAAATCTCAGTCAACAAATTGGCACCGTTGCCGGGGAGGGACGGTAAGTTTTTATCTCTAAAAAAAATATTAACTATTCTTTTATTCTTTTCTGTTTGCAGGTTTGGAGAACAGGAAACAGAAACATAGCAGCAGCAGTGGACCTACAGCTATTCTGTGCCTCTGCCCTCGAAGGCAGAGCACCAGAACCTACTGTATTGCCGCGGATCCGCGGCCAGAGCCGCGGAAACGCGGCAACAGTAGAGAACTACTGATTCAACTTTTTGTAGGTTGCTGCAAATTGTAAATTCTGTTTACTGCTCTATTCTGTTTTGTTCTGTGATATACCTGTAAATTGCTAATAATTCAACAGTAAATTATTTGTTGTTAAAAATAAAAATTGATTAGACGTTTGCATATTAGGCACGTGTCTTTTCAATATATTTATTTTTACTGTTGAAGAGCGCTGGAGAAGCAAGGTACGTACGCATTGCATGTAGAATAGGACTCATCTCTTGGTTGATTTTCTGCTTTGAGTGATTCTTATCTATTTATCTTGTACACTTGCACTAATTCATCTTAAGGGCATAACCCATTAACAAGATAAGGTGGGGATTTCATCACCCTTCCTTAGCCCAAAAATCATATCCAAAGCACTCACTAACCCAAGCTTAACTAAAACTGAGTAGACGTTGGCCCTAGGGACATCTCGGACTCAATTAGGAGATTATCCTAAGGGGGAACAGTGCTGGAAGTTGACTCTTGTCAAATCAGTGTCTAGGAAAGGGACTGAGGGCCGAAAGCCCGAAGATTGGTGGTTATTTAATTAAGGAACGTCTTTGACGAAAAACCTCCCACCACTCTTGCCCTGACCTGGCTGATTAACTTGTGGTCAAAGTCTGCACCCTACCTCCCGTGGACAGTCTAACCAGTTAGGAGTCGTCTAGGTCATAGGTCTACCCTAACTTAGGTTAGAATTTTTCTTTTTTTTTTGTTTGTTTATTTGTTTGTTTTGTTTGTGTTGGTGTGATATGGCATATAATAATAATTCCTATTTTAATCCATATTACACACCTAACTATTATTCGGATATTACCAACCCAGCATATCATAACTTTGACCAACCTAGTGTGCCGGAATGGTCTTATCCGAATGACTATAACCCACACCCTCAATCTTATGACTATAATTTCCATAATAATTTCAACTCGTCACAGAGTTCATGGGGTTTCGAGTCCCCCGAGTCTAATTATCAACCAAATTGTCCTCATATTCATCTAGTCCACACTCTTTCAATGATTCATACTCAGATCCACCTATTCAGAATAGATTACCATCTATCGGGGAAATGATAAGTATGAATGAGTCCAAGCAACAGTCACCATCAATCTTAGACATGATGATGCGTGAGTCCACCGACTCACAACTTCATCACGATTACACTTCATTTTTTCAAGTCCAATCACAGCATGATGCACCTATCGACTATGAAAGGATGCTTGCAGCCATGACTCAGACTAGATTAGCCCGTGATCGTGACATAGATCTGATGGTTCAATCCTTACGTTCTCACCGTTCGGCCATTTCTGATATCACAGACCACTCTCTTAGAGCCGACGAACCAAGTTGCTTTGGACAACAAGATTCTATTTCAGTTCCATCATTTGAACTTGCCGAAACTCCAATTCTTGATAATTTGGCAAGTTTTTCCTTTCCTGAAATAGAACTTGAGGATGAATATGATCATGATCTCCCACTTGATGATTCAATTTTACTTCCTGATCCAATAATGACTCCAGTGTCTTCACCTGATTTCACTTTTCCCGAGTCAACATTGGACCCTATTCCAATTCATCATGAAATTGAATCACCCATTTTAGATGATCATATTGAACTTGACCAATTGTGCAATTTTGAAAATCCTATGGATAAATTGGCAAGTTCTTTTTATTACATTGAACCTAATGAGATATGTGACCTAGATTCTCACAATCTCTTTACTTCTGAAACTGATTGTACAATTCTGACGGAAGATGTTGACCTTAGTTTTGAAGAATTGTATGGCGATGAGCTAGAATTCCTTAATATTGGAAGTAAAGAGATATCACCCAAATTAGGTCACATTCCATTGTGGGAAGAAGATTGTGGACTTGAGTTTCAATTTCTTGACTTGGACTCAATT
Source organism: Agave tequilana (assembly GCA_038442645.1). Taxonomy (NCBI): domain Eukaryota; kingdom Viridiplantae; phylum Streptophyta; class Magnoliopsida; order Asparagales; family Asparagaceae; genus Agave; species Agave tequilana. The sequence goes on from JAVJIF010032779.1 coordinate 109,643, forward strand.
CTTGAACCTAGCCCGACTCCTGAGCCCTTACTTGATTTGAGCATCTTTCTTGAGTCGGTATTCGTTCCCGTACCTATAATGTCCAAGTCAATAATTCCATCTTTTCATACTCCATTTTGGGACAAGGAGGTTGAGACAATTAACTCTGAAATTTATTATGAAATTTGGAAATTTGATGGGGTGAAAATACTAAAAATTGATTATACATATATTTTAGTGGGTTATGTAAGGAAAGTTTCTGGTGGGTTCCACCAAATTATCTGTTATCTTGATTGGGCCGCATTTCGTGGACCAATTAGACCACCTCCGGAACCACCACCCTAAGGTAACTTCTGTCTTCCCTTGTTCTGTTTCATGCATATATGCATAAATTCATACATTGAGGACAATGCATGAGATAAGTGTGGGGGTGGGCTTTACTAACATACTAACATAAGTAGATACTAACAAAATTTGCTAATAAAAAAAAAATTTTAAAAAAAAATGTTATAAAAAGGACAGCATTTTGACTTATTTTTTTTGAAAGAAACCTAAGTTAGTTTTAAGGATTAGGAAAATCATGATTAGGATTTCTAAAAACTTGGTCAAAATAAATAAATTGTTTAAATTTTTAGGTATAGGAGAGAAAATTGAATAAGTAATTAGTCTTGATTTTTACCTTAATGAAATATGCATACCTAATGCATATCTAGGATTCTAAGACAAATACCTTGTGCCTCATAAAAAAAAAAAAAGAAAAAAAAAGAAAAAAAAATCACCAATTAAGCTGATACATGTGCCTCAAGAAGCATAAGTATTCATGCCTAAAGGTGAGTAAATAAAATAAAGTCCTTAGTTTTGGGGCCTAGTTCACTCGAATTTGAGTCCGCGGGGTGTTTTCTCACCTGGTGCCCTAAAGCCAACCGGTTTGGGAGTCATCGACTTTAAGTTCGTTACATGGGTGGATTAGAAAGCCTAAGGAAATTAAGGAAAAATTACTTATATATGTATTAACACATCTAATAGTCAATTAGTTAGGTATGAGGGCCTCAAGAAGCCTTAATGCTTATACGAAAGAAAATTAGATGCGTTATACATATTAAAAAAAAAGAAAAAAAATATATATAGAGAGGCATGAGAGTCCAAGTTAAGGAATTCCTAGTATAAATTCATAAGGATGCATATGATTTTTGGTAACGAAAAAGACTATATTAGAAGTTCAATTTTGACCCTTACCTAAAATGAAAACAATTTACTTTATAAAGACTAAGTCTAAGAATGAATAAAAATGAGGATCCTAAAACTTATAGACTACTTAGTCTCTTCAATAATAATTCAAATATTTTCTTTTTATGGATTTTGTGGGTGCAATCCGCTGAAAACCCTCACGAGACAACACTCGTCCTCTAGGGTAACCTAGGGGTTTAACGGCTTGTTGCACACGCTAAGTGCAATCGTGATTCCTACGAAAGTGAGTTAGGTTAGATTAATTTTCTTTTTCTTTTTCTTTGCTTTTACTCGAGGACGAGCAAAAAGATAAGTGTGGGGGTGTGATTGGTAGTCAAAAGTGCATTTTTATCATAACATTTACCATCACATTTTCATATTTATTCATTTAATTCTGCACATTTATTAATAATTTGTAATTTATTGTGTGCAGGCCTCGAATTATTATTTTTATAATAAATAAAGCCTAATGAAGCCCAAAAGCCCATATTTGAAGCCCAGGTGTAAAAGTGCAAATATCAATTGTCAAAGTGCAATTATGCAAGGGCTAAAGTTACAATTATTAAAGATGAGGGAAGGATAGAATTCTACCCAACCCTAAACTCTTGCAGGATGAGCATAAAAGCCAAAGATAAGAAGGAAATTCGTGGATAAAAGATTTGGGATAATTGAGATCAAGGTAACTTGATTTCTAAGTTATCTCGAAATCCCAAGATGAAGAGCCAGGATCACACTTCCAGAAGTAAAAGCCCAGATGAACGGATCGGGAGAGGCCACGCGCCAAAGCGCGTGGCCAGAAGAGCCAGTTTTGCCGCAAAATTGCGGCAAAAACCAGGATTTTGCGGCAATTTAGATGAGATCAGTTTCCAGTTTTTGTGGGTAGGTTTATCCAGGACTCTTCGGCCTTCTGCACCTATAAATACCCCCTGCAGTGCAACGTACAGAGTGTCCAGCGTCCAGCAAAGGGCCAAAAGCTAGGGTTTTTAGGTTTTTCTTTCTTCTAGGTTAGATTTTCTTTCCTCCTTTGTATTTTCTATTTATTTTCTTTTTGCAAAAGCTGAGAGGAGATGATGTATTCATGGAGGAAGGGATCCACTTGTACTGATGGTGACATTCTGTGTAAGTTGTATTTTTCCACCATTGTTTAATAATCGAATCAAGGTTTGTTTTATTTTATTCTTGTATTATTCTATTTTCTTTTATTCTTATTCTAATCTTGTGTATCTCAATATCTACCTTCTTCTATTTTCTCTAATGTCTTGCCCACCATGAGAACCAACTGCTTCGAGAATACCTAGCCGAAGAAGGAACCTTGATGGCCTATGGCGATGAACAGGTCTTCATAGTTGCTTTTTATTCCATAGTTAAGAAGGCGGACGATCCTATATGCCATGCTTGTACGCCTTCCAAGAAAAGGTAAATCATCGTAACGGTTCAAACGGTAAGCAGACTGAAGAGGTAAGTTTTCTTTTTCTTTTCTTTTCTTTTTGTAGATTAAATCACAACTTCTCCCAATTCTTTATTTGCCAACCCATTGTAAATACCACTTCCTTTCTAACTTAACTAATAAAAATAAAACTTTAGAGAAACTTGCTTAACGCTTCCATCGCAGTCCCTCCCTGAGGATCACGACCCGCATAGCCTTGCTACAGCGGATTAGAATTGAGAACTTGCACATCCTATTCTTAAAACTAAAATACTATATTTTGTGTGCAGGAAATCTCAGTCAACAATTATGATAGTATGGATGCCAATGATTTAAATGAAGAGTTATCTATTGTTTGTGAAAACCTCCTTGAAAAATATAAGGTTTTGAAAAAGAAAACTTGTAAATTATCAAAAGAAAATGAGGATTTGTTTTCAAAACTTGAGTTGGCTTTGCAAGAGAAGGTTGAGTTTTCAAATGAGTGTGACTCCTTGAAAACCCAACTTGAACTTGTTTTAAATGAAAACAAGATTTTGAAAAATAAAAATAATTGTAATGAAGTTTTGAAGGAAAATGAAAAATTATCTTCAAAAATTGATTTTGTAGTAAAAGAGAATGTTTCTTTGAAAAACAAAATAATTTCCATTTCTAAGGATTTAGAATTTTGTTTAAAGAAAAATATTGTTTTGAAAAATGATATGTCTTCACATGTTTGCCATGCTAGGGTAGTTTCATCTAGCACACCCATTACATGCCACACCTCTTCTTTGATTGAAAATGATATATCCATGCTTAGGAAGAGTGTTGATTGTTTGGGCTCCACTTTGAGCCAATGTGTAGTGAGTCATACACGTTTGGAATCCTTGGTTAGAAAGAAACAAGTTTCATCTTTGCATGCACACCATACACGGCATACACATGCTCCTCACGGACACACCCATCACATGTATGCTCATGTGTACACTTGTACACATTGTGGACGTAAGGGCCACCTTGCTAAATTTTGCTATGATAGAATACATGCTTCAAATTTAGCAAATAATTTTGTTTGGGTTAGAGAAGGGACTAACCCCCATAGACCCAAAAGAGTATGGGTACTGATTGGTAGTCAAAAGTGCATTTTTATCATAACATTTACCATCACATTTTCATATTTATTCATTTAATTCTGCACAATTATTAATAATTTATAATTTATTGTGTGCAGGCCTCGAATTATTATTTTTATAATAAATAAAGCTTAATGAAGCCCAAAAGCCCATATTTGAAGCTCAAGAGTCAAAGTGCAAATATCAGATTGTCAAAGTGCAAATATACAAGGGCTAAAGTTGCAAATATCAAAGATGAGGGAAGGATAGAATTCTACCCAACCCTAAACTCTTGCAGGATGAGCATAAAAGCCAAAGATGAGAAGGAAATTCGTTTAAAAGAGATTGGGAGAATACAAAATCTAGGTAACTTGATTATCAAGTTATCTCGAAATCTCAATATGGAGAGCCAGGATCAAGCTTCCAGAAGTAAGCGCTCAGATGGACGGACCAGGAGAGGCCACGCGCCAAAGCGCGTGGCCAACAGCCACAGCTTTGCCACGGAAACGCGGCAAAAGCCGCGTTTCCGCGGCATTTTGGATGACTCCGGGCAACAACTTTTGTGGAAGTGTCGTGATGGGACTCTACTTCCTTCTGCGCCTATAAATACCCCTGCAGAGCAACGTACAGAGCGTCCAGCGTCCAGCAAAGGGCCAAAGTTAGGATTTTTAGGGTTTTTCTTCTTTCTTTTAGGTTAGATTTTATTTCCACCTTTGTAAGTTTTATTTTCTTCTTGTGAAAGCTGAGAGGAGATGTTGCATTCATGAAGGAAGGGATCCTCTTGTACCAATGGTGACAGCCGGTGTAAGTTGTAAATTTTCCTCCATTGTTTAAATCAAATCAAAGCTTGTTTTGTTCTTTTTATGTTTATTGTGTCTCTATCTTTGTCTATCATTGTTTTTCTACATTGTTTCTTTCTCTAATGTCTTGCCCACCATGAGATCCAACTGCTTCGAGAATACCTAGCCGAAGAAGGAACCTTGACGGCCCATGGCGATGAACAGGTCTTCATAGCTTGTTTTTCATTTCGTAGAGTAGATTAAGAAGGCGGACGATCCCATAAGCCGTGCTTGTACGCCTTCCAAGAAAAGGTAAATCATCGCAACAGTTCAAACGGCAAGCAGACTAAAGAGATAAGTTTTCTTTCCTTTTCTTTTATTTTCTTTTTTTTTGTAGTTTAAATCCACATCATCTCCATATTCTTTTCTACCACCCATTGTAAATACCATCCATTGTAAATACCACTACTAATAATAAAAATAAAAGCTTTAGAGTATAACTTGCTTAACGCTTCCATCGCAGTCCCTCCTTGAGGATCACGACCCGCATAGCTCTGCTACCGCGGATTAGAACTGAGACTTGCACATCTATTCTTAAACTAACATATTATATTTTGTGTGCAGAAAAACTCAGTCAACAAATTGGCGCCGTTGCGGGGAGGGACGGTAAGTTTATCTCTAAAACAAAATTTTAATTTTTAACTAATTCTTTATTCTTTTCTGTTTGCAGGTTTGGAGAACAGGAAACAGAAACATAGCAGCAGCAGTGGACATATTGCTATTCTGTGCCTCTGCCCTCGAAGGCAGAGCACCAGAACCCACTGTTTTGCCGCGGATCCGCGGCCAGAGCCGCGGAAACGCGGCAACAGTGGTGAATTACTGATCCAATTTTTTGCAGGGTGCTTCAAGTTAAAAATTCTGCTTTCTGCTCTGTTCTGATTTGTTCTGTGTTATACCTGTAAATTGCTAATAATTCAACAGTAAATTATTGGTTGTTAAAAATAAAATTGATTAGACGTTTGCATATTAGGCACGTGTCTTTTCAATTATTTTTATTTACTGTTGAAGAGTGCTCGAGACGCAAGGTACGTACGCATTGCATGTAGAATAGGATTCATCTCTTGGTTGATCTTCTGCTTTGAGTGATTCTTATCTATTTATCTTGTACACTTGCACTAATTCATCTTAAGGGCATAACCTATAAATAAGATAAGGTGGGGATTTCATCACCCTTCCTTAGTCCAAAAATCATATCCCGAGCACTCACTAACCCAAGCCTAACATAAAAATTAGTAGACGTTGGCCCTAGGGACATCTCGGACTCAATAGGAGATTATCCTAAGGGGGAACGGTGTTGGAAGTTGACTCCTGCCAAATCAGTGTCTAGGAAGGGGATTGAGGGCCGAAAGCCCGAAGTGTGGTGGTTATTTAATTAAGGAACGTCTTTGACGGAAAACCTCCCACCACTCTTGCCCCGACCTGGCTGATTAACTTGTGGTCAAAGTCTACACCCTACCTCCCGTGGACAGTCTAACCAGTTAGGAGTCGTCTAGGTCTAGGTCTACCCTAACTTAGGTTAGAAATTTTTCTTTTTTGTTTGTTTTTTTCTTTTGTTTGCTTTGTGTGATATGGCCTATAACAATAATTTTTTCAATTTTAATGAGGATCCATATTATACACCAACCTCTTTTTCGGATATTACCAACCCAGCATATCATAACTCTAACCAACCTAATGTGCCAGATTGGTCTTATCCGAATCATTACATGCCCCAGTCCCAATACTATGAACAAGATTGGAATAATCATCACTACTCTTCACAGATTCAATGGGGATTCAACACCCCTGAGCCATATGGTCAACCACCTGTTCAACCATTATCTTCATATACGTCTTTTCCCACATCACCAAGGTTTCAGTCCTCCATTGATCTATTCGATGGGTTAGAAGAAAAAGTGGATCGGTTGCAAGATACAATGAATGATCAAATTTCTAGACTTTCAAACATTCTTGAGCATCTTGATAGGAACCAAGAATCATTCTGTTTAGAAGACCTTGATCAAAATTCAATTTCATCACATCAATATGAACTTGCTCAATCCCAATCCTTGGACAAATTGGCTAGTTTTAATTTCAATGAGATTGAATTAGATTATGAATGTGAACCCGATCCCCAACTTTGCGATTCAGTTTCCATCTTCGAATCTATGTTGACTCCAGTATCCTTACCCAATTTGGACCAATTTTCTGAGCCAACATTTATTCCCATACCCATAGATCATGAAATTGAATCACCCATTTTTTATGATCATATTAAACTTGACCAATTGTGCAATTTTGAAAGTCCCATGAAAAAATTGGCAAGTTCCCATTTTTATGAGATTGAAACTAATGAGATATGTGACCTAGATTCCCAAATCTATGATCAAGTTCAAATTCCCGAATCATTATTGACTCCTGTTTTGTTACCCGACTTAGGTAATATTTTAGAGTCAGTTTTGATTCCCACACCTATCATTCCTGAACTTGAATCACCAACATTGAGTCACATTCCATTGTGGGAAAATGATTGTAGACTTGAGTTTCAATTTCTTGACTTGGACCCACTTCTTGATCCTAGCCCGACTCCTGAACCTTTACTTGATTTGAGTTTCTTTCCTGAGTCGGTATTAGATCCTGAACCTATCATTCTTGAGTCCAAGTCAACCATTTTACCAAGTCACATTCTTTTGTTGGACATAGGTATAGACCATGACTCTGTGATGATTTTTCAGGACTGGTCATGTAAAGGGAGTAAGTTTCAAGAGAGGATCTTCCATGATCCTATTCATACTGGGGACTGTAAACATGTAAATATAAAAGAGGTAAATAAAGGTAGGTCCCGTGAACTACCACGTTATCTTGTTTGGGCCGCATTTCGTGGACCAATTAGACCACCTCCGGAACCCCACCCTAAGGTAACTTCCGCCTTCCCTTGTTCTGTTTCATGCATATATGCATTCATTCATACATTGAGGACAATGCATGAGATAAGTGTGGGGGTGGGCTTTACTAACATACTAACATAAGTAGATACTAACAAAATTTGCTAATAAAAAAAATTTGCTAATAAAAAAAAATTTAAAAAAAAATGTTATAAAAAGGACAGTATTTTGACTTATTTTTTTGAAAGAAACCTAAGTTAGTTTTAAGGATTAGGAAAATCATGATTAGGATTTCTAAAAACTTGGTCAAAATAAATAAATTGTTTAAATTTTAGGTATAGGAGGAGAATTGAATAAATAATTAGTCTTGATTTTTACCTTAATGAAATGTGCATACCAAATGCATATCTAGGATTCTAAGACAAAGACCTTGTGCCTCATAAAAAAAAAGAAAAGAAAAGAAAAAAAATCACCAATTAAGCTGATACATGTGCCTCAAGAAGCATAAGTATTCATACCTAAAGGTGAGTAAATAAAATAAAGTCCTTAGTTTTGGGGCCTAGTTCGCTCGAATTTGAGTCCGCGGGGTGTTTTCTCACCTGGTGCCCTAAAACCAACCGGTTTGGGAGTCATCGACTTTAAGTTCGTTACATGGGTGGATTAGAAAGCCTAAGAAGACTAAGAAATATAATATATGTATTAACACATCTAATAATCAATTAGTTAGGTATGTAGGGCCTCAAGAAGCCTTGATGCTTACACGAAAGAAAATTAGATGAGTTATACATATTAAAAATAAATAAAAAAAGGAAGAAAAAAAAATTAAAGAGGCATGAGAGTCCAAGTTAAGGAATTCCTAACCAAGTTACAAGGGTGCATATGATTTTTGGTAACGAAAAAGACTATATTAGAAATTCAATTTTAATTCTTACCTAAAATGAAAAACAATTAATTTTATAAAGACTAAGTTTGAAGAATGAATAAAAATGAGGATCCTAAAACTTATAGACTACTTAGTCTCTTCAATAATAATTCAAATATTTTCCTTTTTATGGATTTTGTGGGTGCAATCCGCTGAAAACCCTCACGAGACAACACTCGTCCTCTAGGGTAACCTAGAGGTTTAACGGCTTGTTACACATGCTAAGTGCAACCGTGATTCCTACGAAAGTGAGTTAGGTTAGATTAATTTTTCTTTGGTTTTTTACTCGAGGACGAGCAAAAAGATAAGTGTGGGGGTGTAATTGGTAGTCAAAAGTGCATTTTTATCATAACATTTACCATCACATTTTCATATTTATTCATTTAATTCTGCACAATTATTAATAATTTATAATTTATTGTGTGCAGGCCTCGAATTATTATTTTTATAATAAATAAAGCTTAATGAAGCCCAAAAGCCCATATTTGAAGCTCAAGAGTCAAAGTGCAAATATCAGATTGTCAAAGTGCAAATATACAAGGGCTAAAGTTGCAAATATTAAAGATGAGGGAAGGATAGAATTCTACCCAACCCTAAACTCTTGCAGGATGAGCATAAAAGCCAAAGATGAGAAGGAAATTCGTTTAAAAGAGATTGGGAGAATACAAAATCTAGGTAACTTGATTATCAAGTTATCTCGAAATCCCAATATGGAGAGCCAGGATCAAGCTTCCAGAAGTAAGCGCTCAGATGGACGGACCAGGAGAGGCCACGCGCCAAAGCGCGTGGCCAACAGCCACAGCTTTGCCGCGGAAACGCGGCAAAAGCCGCGTTTTCGCGGCATTTTGGATGACTCGGGCAACAACTTTTGTGGAAGTATCGTGATGGGACTCTACTTCCTTCTGCGCCTATAAATACCCCCTGCAGAGCAACGTACAGAGCGTCCAGCGTCCAGCAAAGGGCCAAAGTTAGGATTTTTAGGGTTTTTCTTCTTTCTTTTAGGTTAGATTTTATTTCCACCTTTGTAAGTTTTATATTCTTCTTGTGAAAGCTGAGAGGAGATGTTGCATTCATGAAGGAAGGGATCCTCTTGTACCAATGGTGACAGCCGGTGTAAGTTGTAAATTTTCCTCCATTGTTTAAATCAAATCAAAGCTTGTTTTGTTCTTTTATGTTTTATTGTGTCTCTATCTTTGTCTATCATTGTTTTTCTACATTGTTTCTTTCTCTAATGTCTTGCCCACCATGAGATCCAACTGCTTCGAGAATACCTAGCCGAAGAAGGAACCTTGACGGCCCATGGCGATGAACAGGTCTTCATAGCTTGTTTTCATTTCGTAGAGTAGATTAAGAAGGCGGACGATCCCATAAGCCGTGCTTGTACGCCTTCCAAGAAAAGGTAAATCATCGCAACGGTTCAAACGGCAAGCAGACTAAAGAGATAAGTTTTCTTTCCTTTTCTTTTATTTTCTTTTTTTGTAGATTAAATCCACATCATCTCCATATTCTTTTCTACCACCCATTGTAAATACCATCCATTGTAAATACCACTACTAATAATAAAAATAAAAGCTTTAGAGTATAACTTGCTTAACGCTTCCATCGCAGTCCCTCCTTGAGGATCACGACCCGCATAGCTCTGCTACCGCGGATTAGAACTGAGACTTGCACATCTATTCTTAAACTAACATATTATATTTTGTGTGCAGAAAAACTCAGTCAACAGGTACCAAAGACCACCCCTATTATTTTTGATGTAGGTGTGGGCTCTCGCATGACGTGAGAGTAGCGGTACCTTGGAGTGGATGTGTTCCGAGCCTCATGATGATTATTTGGATGCAACACTTTCAAGGGGAGTTTGGTGGGAGGACCACCTTGTTTTGGAGAACTAGAGATGTGCCTTCATCGGTTTTGGTATCGGTCTCTAACTCCCATTTATATTTACATGCTTTTCATGTTCATTATTTATAGTATGTTTTGATATTTATAGATTATTATGTTAATGCCATGATTATTAGACCTTTGACATGCATGTATAATATTTGAGACACCCAAGTTTAATATGGACCATTATTTTTGTGATCTCACCATTGTTTAGCTATTATGTATATCATAGTTCTAATAACATGTGGATTTACATAATGATCGTGTTTATGTTTATCATGATGATTTTTGTCTCATTTGATGCTTCATGTGTTGAATATATGTTTAAATGTTAGTTTTCATTAAAACTAGGTGTATATTTGTGCATATAATGGGCCACAAATAAATCTATATATGTTTGTGCTTGATTGCTTATTTGAACCCATTAGATGTGCTAGTATAGTCTAGTTTTGATGATTCATGTAATTTAAACTTGTATTCCCATTTTGGACATGTTTTATGATTATGTGTTTTAACTCATGTATATGGTCTTTTTGCCAAACTATAAGATATACATGTATACCCCTTGAGTCATTTGCTTTTCATGCAAATATTTATATATGGACTCATGTGTGTTTAGGGATATGTATGTATACTTCTTGTTTGACAAAACATACATATGCCTTGAAGTATAATTTATTTTTAATGAAAATTTAGTTTTTCATGTTTTCATGTTTAAAGGAATTCAAATTGAGCTTGATTGCATACTTTCATGATTATGATCTTCACATTTTATTTGTACACTCATTTTTCTTGTTTGCTCATGTTATGTTTTCATGAGTCATATTTATGCTTCATTGACTTTGAATGTTGGCTATCGTGTGGATATCTTGTTTCATGAAAAACAATTTTGTTTTATTCCTTACTTGAAGGATTTCGTACTAGTTAACAAGTTCTTCCATTTTAACTAGTTCGTATTCTTCGTTTTAGTAGAGTTTTTCAAACATATTATATTTTCAAATCTTATTTTTGAAAACCCCTACATTCAACGGGTGGTTGGTTGGGAGACCAAGCCTATGTATGCTTCATATTGAATATCTTTTTAAACATGAGCATGAGTTGGGAGGATAGGTAATATGATACTCTTGATCATATTGTTGTTTCAATTGGTATCATTGAATTCTTTCAATTGTATCAATCTTGACTTTTTTTTTGTGTATGTATACTTTCAATTGGTATCATCTATTTTAATTGGTATTCTTTTTTCATACACATATATATGTTTATTTGTGCTTAATATATTTCTATATCCTCAAGCACAAATTTTGTTTATGCTAAAGCTTGAGTTTTAATTTTGTTTCAATTGATTAGTTTTCAATTGGTATTCTTATTTCAAGCTTATGCATCATTTTAGTTGGTATTTCATAAAGGGGGAGAAAATTCGTATTTTATCTTTCAATTGGTATTTGGTTTTCACTCCCACACTTTATGATTTAAATTTTGATTTTTATTTGATATCATATGTTTAAAAGAACAATACTTTCTATTGGTATCAAGATTTTGTTTTTACTTTCAATTGGTAAGGTTTTTACTTTCAATTGGTAAGATTTGTGTTTTTCAATTGGTATCATTTTGTTTGATTGAACCCCTCTATTGACATTGTTTTGTTTTAGACATGAAGGGCGAGAACATCTCCTTTATTGATTCTTTGTATTAAAAAGGGGGAGAAGATTTTGTTTTTTTTTTTTTTTGAATGTTTACCCCTTTGTTGATGATTGACAAAAAGGGGGAGAATAATTTGAGTTTTATATGCATATTTGTGTTTTTGCATATAGCTTTATGTTTATAAGAATAATACTTACATTTGGTATCAAAAACATGCTCTTGATACTTAAAGCCATGTTTTAGAATATCATGTTTATGTGTTTTATGCATGTTGATGCATACATGTTTATGAGCATTCATTACATATATTTATTGTTTATCCCTATGCATGAGTTAAGGAGGAGCTTCTTTGAAGCTTAACTTTAATCCATGCATATATAACTCCATGAGTTTTGTCATCATCAAAAAGGGGGAGATTGTTAGCCTGGAGGCCTTCCACTCTAGTTTTGATGATTATTAACTCATGTAGCTATGTTTACTAATAATCTTGTGATTTTAGTTTCAGATCATTAATCAAGATATTAGTTGGTGATTAGCTTCAACAAAGGAGTTTTGAAGCCTTTTTATGGTGATTCCAGAGCCCGAGTATCAAGATCATTCATTGGAGTCTAGCTCGTGGATCATCGTTTTGGATCGAGTTGGCTTGAAGATGGAATATCGTCAAGAAGACTTAGGTATCCATAGTTTAGTGTGTTTTAGATCCATATGTAAAGTTTAGATAGTTGATATGCTCAAGTGCACAAACACACACACGTTTTATATTTGGATATTGGTTTTTCGGTTTTTGGTTTAACCGATATTTATTTTCATGAATAGTTTGATCAAATCAAGTTTACTTTATTTTTATGTATATTAGATGTATTCTATATACATACATGCTTAAACTTTCTAGACAAACTTATTTTGACTTTCCTATTCATGTGTTGAAAAATCCAAGTTTGAAAAATACAGTTTTTGGTTTTTGATAAAATTTCCAAGACTCAAAATTAGTTCAAAATGTTTGATATTTGTATTGAAAATTTTATCACATGTTTGTATTTCAATACAATATAATAAAACTATTTTTGGGAATTTTTAGAAGATTTTTAAGAATTTTTAGAATATTTTTACCCTATTTTTTTGACCCAGAACAGTGCCTGACAGGCTCTGTCGGTCGACCGCATGGTCGACCGAACCAAGAGCCGGTCGACCGACGTGCACAGCCTGTGCACGTCTGGGACTGGCATTGGGCCGGTCGACCGGGCGGTCGACCGGACCAGAGAGCTCTGCTCTCTGTTTTTGGGCGGTCGACCGGGCGGTCGACCGAGCTCCTCCAACGGTCAAAAATATGACTGTTGGCGGTCGACCGGCCGGTCGACCGCCAGCTGTTCTGCTGACAGAAACAGCCAAACGGCTAGTTTTTAGAGGAGGGTATTTATACCCCATTTCTTGGGGGTTTTGACTAAGATTTTAAGAGCAAAAATTTCCCTCATCTACAAGTGTTTAAACAAGTTTTTAATAGTGTTTTTGTGCCAAAAAGGATTCATCTTTTGTTTTAAAGTGTTTTGTTTATTTCAAAGAAATTAGGTTTTTGGGAATTAGTTTTGATCTAAAATTTCCAAATCTATTTTGGTGTTTTCCCAAGAGTATTTTTTTGATCAAAACACTTTATTTTCCAGCTTATCTTCTATTCTATTCTATTAAGATCTTTGTTTCTGGAAAGAGGAAAGTGGTTTGTGGTTGAGATATACCACTTATTGTAAAAACCCTCATTTGTTGGTTGCTCCCTCTTTGGTAGAGGTTGAGGTTATTGGTTTGCTCCCTCTTGGTGAGGTGGAGTTGATTTGTGTATCCCTCTTCAGTAGAGGTGGATTGTGGTTGTTTGGCTATGGGCCTACCCCTCGGTTGTGAGGTGGTGTTTGAGAGAGGAGTTCGGTACTCCTAGTTGTTATACAAATCCTCCTCGGTGGAGGTTCCCTCGGTGAGAGTATAGTGGATTAGAAATCCTTCACGGTGGTGAAGGCGGGGACATAGAGCTAGGGGCTCGAACCTCGGAACATATCATTGTGTTTGCGTTTGATCCATTGTCTCACAACCCTCTCTCTTATTTGTGTTGTGCATCATTCATTTCATCCATATCATATTCATTGCTTGTGTTGTGCCTTGCATTATTTCATATTGCCTATTCATCTTATATGCTTGGTTGTTTGTGTGTCTCACTTATACTTAACCACGAGAGCTTCATATAGCACCTCAACCCTTATCTAGGGGAATCAAGAGGAGTTAGTCCAGAGCTCTTCACAAGAAATTCAGCTACACTCGTTGGTTGTATTAAGTGTGTTGCAAATTAGTTTTAAATTCTGCATTTAGTTCATTAGATTAGCCGTACACCTATTCCCCCCCTCTAGGTGTACTTTCAAGCTGCTCTTGTAAATTATGAAGTAAGGAGGAAGGACAAGCAGTCTTTTTCCAATGATACATTAGCAGAGGCGTTGATGGTAAAAGGCAGGGGTTCCAATCGGAAGATCAAAGGCAAGTGTGGGAGATCAAAGTCCATGCCAGATTTTAGAGATCTTAAAAAGAACCAGTGCGCTTCTGTAAAGAATTAGGACACTGGAAGATGATTCTCCAAGGATTAAAGATAAGAATAAGAAGTTAAATACTGAGGCAAATCTCGCAAGGGTGATCAATATCCAATCGGGTAGTACTTCACAGGCAGGTAGATCAAACTTTGACTCAATAGTATTCTCTTTCTTTATCACTACTCCTACTATTGGTTACTCAGGCGATTCTAAACGGATGCTAGATACATGAGCTACCTATCATATGAACATGAATTAGTTTTCTAGCTTTGAAAAATTAGATGGATGCTATGTTGTTATCGGTGATGATTGTCCATGCAACATAGAAGGGATAGGTATGGTACATATCAAGATGTTTGATGAGATAGTGCGAGAATTGAATGAAGTGAGGTATGTACCTCAACTTAAAAGGAATCTTATCACTGTTGGCGCTTTGGAAGCATCGAGTCTTGAAGTATCTATTGGAGATGGTATTCTCAAGATGACTAGAGGCTCGATGGTTGTTTTGAAGATTATCTTACGCAATAGCCTTTACTACTTGAAGGGTAGTATGGTTACAGGTCAAGTAGCGACTTCTACAGGTTCAGATGATAATTGCACCCGGCTTTGGCATATGAGGCTCAGACATACAGGGAAAAGACTTTGCAAGCTCTTGCAAAGTAAGGTCTGCTGAAAGGTGTCAGAACCTGCAAATTAGATTTTGTGAACATTGTGTCATCGGAAAAAAGATTAAGGTGAAATTATGCATTGCAACTCATTGCACCAAGAAAATTCTAGATTATGTTCACACTGATATTTGGGGACCTACCAAGATAATATCTATTGGAGATAACCAATACTTTTGTGCCTTTTATAGATGACTACTTTAGGCAATATTGGGTATATACCCTGAATCACAAAGGTTAAGTTCTGAAGTTGTTTGTGGAGTGGATGAGGAACATGAAGAAAAACACGGAAAGGAAGATCAAAATACTCCGTTCAGACAACGTAGGAGAGTATACAAGTGATTCTTTCCTGCAGCTATGTCGCGATGAGGGCATAACAAGGCACTTCACATTAAGGAAACACCGCAACAAAATGGGGTGACTGAAAGGATGAACATGACCTTACTAGAGAAGGTCTGGTGTATGTTATCCAACGCCGTTTATGAAAATACTTTTAGGCTAAAGCATCGGCATGCTTGCTATCTCATTAAAATGTTGTCGTCGTCTGCGATAGGAAGTAAAACTCCTCTGGAAGCTTGATCAGAAAAAGTTGCTTAGGATTATCATTTGCTAAATATATTACGTGTCCGGCCTATTATCATGTTAAGGAAGACAAATTGGACCCAAGAGAAAAGAAAGTGTATTCGTAGGATTCAAGAAAGGTGTAAAAGGGTACAAAATCTAGGATTGAAGGACTAAAAATTTATCCTAAGCAGAGATGTCACATTTGATGAGGCCAGACCGGTTGGCTTGATCCAGATTGACGGAGATGGTTGCCTGGTTGGCCCTTACTATGACGCACTGTCAGATCGCATTAGTCGGCATGTCTACCATTGCGATGGGTTCTCTCCGGCCCCGACTTGGCCTGACCACAAGAATTCAGGAATAGTTAAAGTATTATATCATGAGTTGGCAGTAAGTTGTGTTATGCTTTATTGAGATTTTATGTTTATGTTTATGTTTATGCTTAATTGAGATTTTAATCCAACTGACCATTGTATTATATGCAAGGTGTTTTTTCACTATCGACTTGAAATGACACGGGGGATATTCCAAGAAAGTTCCGCAAGTGGTTCAACGATAATGCCAGAAAGAAGTAGAATGACAACAAAAATCATTCCCTGCATCATACCTTTGATCGCTGCCTGGGGTCCATAGATGATGCTACTGCATTGCAGTCAAACAAAGTCGACAGTGAGACTTGGATGAATATCTTGTTGACATATGAAAAGAACAGTCAGGGCGACAAGAGTGGATTAGTAAAATAAAAAAGTTATGAATTGTTTGTATATTATTATACCTGAAATTTACCGACTTGTTTATTTTTAAATTTGTAGTCGAAGAGGGAAAAATGTAAAGCCTCTCACGTTGCAAATGACTTGCCGCATAGGATGAGTTGAGACGCTCTTTCTGTGTGGAAGGGCACATTTATAAGTATAAATTTGTATTCATTTGGTTTTATAGCATATTTGCTTTTTTAGTTAATTTATTTTTTAAAATTTCCTGCATTTATAATAGGGAGTGGCCCGCGGGAGAGAGCCGAACGCAAAGGAGGTTTACAACAAGAAATTTCTAAAGATGGATACGCTTGATGCTCTTGAGGGCGAGCTTCCCATGCCTCGCACCCGGGGCAACCCAGTCACCGACGAAGTCATGTCTATTGGTGTAAGTATTACAAATTTATTTATATATCCTTACACTTTATGAAAATGATAGAAATTTAATTATACTTTTAATATCTTTGTTAATTTTCAACTCCAGCTCGAGAGAAATTATGATGCGATGGTAGCAGATGGCAGCGACGAGAGCACTGCCAGCACATGAGCGACCTTCGAGATAATTGAATGTGTGATGAGGCTCAGGCTGTACGTGGATGTTCCCAGAGGCACCGGCCCGCTAGGAGGGATGCCTACACCGCTCAGCTTGAGCAGCAGGCTCAGGCCATGAGGCAAAAGTTTGAGACCCTGAGGCAGCGATCGGAGGCCAACCGATAGAGGATCGCCAATTTGGAGGCTTCTCAGAGAAAGATGCAAATTGTTCATGGCCAAGTTTATGGCGAGTCAACAAAGCGCAAGACAACCTAGCAGCGGGAGCGACAACACTGGTGACGGGGGCAACGAGGAAGCTTAGGTGAGATATTGTGATATGATTATGATTTATATTACTTATATTTTGTGAGATTAGTGAAATTACTTAAGTTTGTGAGATCTATAAATATTGGTGTTATTTGGTGAGACAACTTGAATTTTGTGAGATTTGTGTTATTTTGTGAGATTATTATTAAAATGGTTGTGATTGATAATGGTTGTTTATGTATAAATTCATTACTGAAATGTATGTGCGTATGTCTACAGGTTGTGTACGGCAGTTTTAAAACAAAGAAGCAAATTGCGTCGAATTTAATTTTTGACGCAATATGCGACCCATAATTGCGTCGAATAACACAAATTCGACGCAATTTGTTGACACAAATTGTATTTTTATACCAAAAATTTCAAAATCTCCATAACTCTAGAATCAGATCTCAAATTGCGTTGAAAACAAAACTTTTCGACGTAATTACAAGACATCAATGTTTTTTAAACCAAAAGTTTTCAAATTTTGCGCATATCTAGAAGCTGACAGATTACGTCGAATACATTTTTCTACGCAATATTTAAATTTTAAATTTAATTTATTTTACAATTTGTGGCAAAAATGCGACGCAAATTGTAAAATTCATTTTTTTAAAATTTTTTTTCATTTTACTAATTACGACCAATTTTCACCGCAAATTGTAAAATTCAATTTTGTAAAATTTATTTTATTTAACAATTTGTGGCGAATTTAGGGCGTAAATATTGTGTTGAATTTTCGACACAATATTTAATTTTCGCATTATTTACAAAAAATTCGCGTCAAAAATTCGACGCAATTTTTACAACTTGCGGCGAATTTTCGATGTAACATTTGCATCGATGACTTTTGCGTCGAACTTTTTCGACGCAAAAAATTGATGCAAGCTGTAAAAATTGACGCAATATGTTTATTTTTGACGCAAATGTTCGACGCAATTTGACAGACTTTCCAGTAGTGTAGAGGATGGAGTTTTTTAAAGGATAAGACATAAAGACTGTGGTTGTCGATAGGCAGACATAGATACACCCTGATTGATGAACCGTGTTGTCGACAATAACCACTCTGGCTGTTGACAGCGGTTTACTGAGAATTGGGTTTGTCAGAGAAATGTCGACAATCCCTTGGGCTGTCAACAACACAAGGATTCTGGGCGAATCCGAGTAAGCTTCTAATTTGTTTCTGATCCGGATTTGGAGTTGTTGATTTCTTTTTCTTGAGGGACTCCATGCATATATAAAGAGGGGTAATTCCCCTGATATTGTATCCTGTAATTGATTGGTTTAATAAAAACTTTTTCTCTCCTGCCTCGTTGACGTAAGCAAATTACTGAATTTCGTTAAATCTTGTGTTATCGCTTTGTTCTTTTGTTGTCGATTATTCTCCAGCACATCTCTACTTTGACGTTGGTGGTTCCAACAAATTGTGGGTCATGGAACAATGCTAAAGAATTTCTTCTGTGAGCGGTAATAACATAATTAATTACATGTATAAAGTTCTGTGCTGTTTTTTGATGCAAATCGATGGAGCATTAGACATGTTCATTTATTTAATTTTCATTTGGGCTATCTTTGAAGCTTAGCTATCTTCATTTTCAGTTAGTTAATTGAGCTAAAAAAAAATTTTCAAGCTCCATTCATTTAAGGGCTAAATTACGTGAAATCACCATGAATTTTCGGCCATCTTCAAAAAAATTTCATGAACTTTCAAAAATACAATAAATTGCCACAAAAATTTTTCTATAATTCTCCCATCCTTCAATCAAATATTAGAAACCTTCATGTGAATATGATTCGATATTTCATAGCTTGCTTATGTGTATTTTTAACGTAAAAATAATCACAAGATATTCACGTAACCACTTTCTGAACGTTGGATTGGTGGATGGCAGGTTTTTTGAAAATTAGTGGAAAAAATTGTGGTAATTTATTTTATTTTTAAAAGATCATGGAGATTTATTTTAAATGTGAAAATTCATTGTAATTTTATGGAACTACTCTTCGTTTTAGGTTACTATAAACGAGTTAGGTTCTTTGAGGAATGTCCGACCGGCCAAGTCGGGCCTAGGCCTCGAGTTATCTTCAGTTCATTTACATTTGGGCTAGGCCCAAGAAAAGATTTAGTTAAAAGGCTAAACTAAAATGCACTATCTGTATTCAACCAATTTCCTGCCCCACTAAAACAAGCCCAATCCAGTTCCAGTTTGAAAATTGAAAGGAAGTCGGTTCTGGGGCCGTGTGGTTAGGGGTGAAAGTGAGGAAGTGAGAAAGTGAGGAAATGATAATAGTTTCTTTTGCGACTTGAGAATTGGTTAGTAAAATTTCCGGTGTTTGGATATTGTTAGGAAATGTGATTTGGAAAATGTTATGTCTTTTTCGGTGTTTATATGGTAATGTGGAAGTAGAAGTGAAAATTTTGACCACAAAGTTAACCGCAAAATAATATTAAAATAAAAATTAATTAAGAAAAATAAAAATTGAATTGTAATTAGAATGCAAGTGAGATTTATATGATCACAAAATTAAATATTTTGTATTGCAACTTATTACAAATGAGATCTATGTAACCACAAAATTAACTGTACCATTTTAAAAGTGAGAAAATGATTATTTAAAAAAAAAAGAAAAAAAAGATTTTCTCATTTTTTTTTCAATATTTAGATAAATAGAGAAGTGACACTTCGTCATTTCCGCTTTCTTGAATCCAAACAACTCATTGACTTGGATTCCCAACTCCCTGCGGGGTTAGGATTTAGGGCCTGTTTGTTTCGTTGCAAAACATCGCAAGTCGTAAGTCGTAAATTAGGATGGAAAAAGTGAACTGTAGCAGAGAAAATATATTGTGTTTTAAAGTGTTTGGTTGATAAAGTGAAGTGTAAATGGAAAAGTATATTGTGTTTTACGGCGTTTGGTTGATAAAGTGAAAGTGTAAATGGTAAAATATATTGTGTTTTACGGTGTTTGTTTGGTAATGTAAAAGTGTAAGTGGAAAAGTTGACCACAAAATTAACTGTAGCAGTGATTTAAATATTATAAATACTATTAAATTAAATCTACTATTGCGAATTAAATTGTATTAATAAATTTGAGATAAAAAATTAATCATCTTAATATTTTATTTATAACAATAATATTAATAAAATATTAATATAAATAGTAAAATATTACTAAAATATTAACTAAATAAATAATATAAAAGTTTAAGAAAATCTAAAGAACATTAATAAAATTTTAAGAAACTAATAAAATATAAATATTAAAAAATCTTACAACAATAATAAAATATAGTTATAATATTATAATATTAAAAATACTTGAAAATTATTATAATATAAATTTTATTATAATATTATTGTAATATTATAGAAATATAAAATTAACAAAGTAAAATATAATTATAATTTAATAATAAATTATCATTATAGTATTATTATACTGAATTATTATTACAATATTAACATAATAAAATATAATATAATAAGAAAATATATTATGATATTAATAAAGTAATTTTTTATATTAAAAAATAAATAATTAAATATATAGTAATTTTATATTAAAGTATAATATTGTTATATTAATAAAATATTAACTCTAAATAAAATAATAAAAAATGGAATAAGTATTAATAAAATAATAAAGTATTAAATAAAATATGAAATAAAAATATGAAATAAAAATAGTAAAATATTAAATAAAAATAGTAAAATATTAAATATTAAAACAATATTAAAAACAATAAAAAATAAAGATTAAAATATAAAATAATTAAATAATTAAATAAGAAATTGAACACTATTTAAAATATTAAATATTTAATAATATTAAATTATATATTGATTATCAAGTAACTATTTTGAACTGTAAGTGTACTACAAGTGAGAGTTATATGACCACAAAATTAACTGTAGCAACTGCAAGTAGGAAAATATGAGTGTAAAAGTGAGATTTATAGGACCACAAATTTAACTAGCAACTGCAAGTGGGAAAAGAAGAGTTGCATTTTGCAACTTAGTTTTCAGCAAAACAAACAACGAAAAATAGAAAAGAAGTTTTACGACTTGCGTTTTGCGGCGTTTTGCGGCGAAACAAACACGCCCTTAGAAGACGATAACTCCGTCTCCAGGAAAAAAAAATGAATTTTTTGGGTTTTAGGGGCCAGCTGGGAGTAATGAGTTTCGCCGTCTCCAGGAAAAAAAAAATGAATTTTTTGGGTTTTAGGGGCCAGCTGGGAGTAATGAGTTTCGCCGTGGAGGTCGGTCTCCTTCTTCTTTTTACACTCCAAGTCCAAAGATCTCGGGTTCGGTTCATGTGTGTGAGCCACATACACATACAATAAGGGGGCCAATCACGTGTTGACACGTGGATTTATTCTCTTATAATCTCTTATAATATATTTGTGAGGCCTACACACATAACATATTATAAGAGGATCAATCCACGTGTCAACACGTGATTAGCCCCCTTATTGTATGTGTGTGTGTGGCTCACACACATGAACCGAATCCGGTCTCCAGTGGGTAGCCCTGCAGAGCCACCCCCGTCTTCAGGACCCCAAGCGGCAGCGGCGGCGCCGCCCCTCTCGGCAACCTCGCGGCCTGGGACGCCTCCTCCTCTCACCTCTACCTCTGGGATCTCAACTCCGGACGCCTCCACCGTCTCTATCTTCGCTTCTCCGATGATCTTCAAGAAGCCTGTGATGATGGTGACGGTGAGTCGTTTTCTCTCTCTTCTCCTTCCCTCATCCTCGCTGCATCTCCGTCTGAGGTTTTGGTGCCGGATTCTCCGATAAGATCGCCCATCCGTCAGATTTCCCTCAATGCCGACGGTTCCTCGCTGCTTCTCTCCGGTCGCAACGGGTTGTGGCTCATGAATTTGTCCGAAAGGACTTCTTCTTCTACTTCTTTGAGTGACAGCAATACAATTAGCTAAAGCTATGAAATTATTAGCTGCTTGCTAATGCTAATCAGTGTTTTCTGCTGCATTGTCATTGCCCCAGCTTGGTTTTAATTTATTAGGCAATGGCTGAATTCAAGATGGATTTTTTTTTTTTTTTGCGACATTCAATTTTGGGGGATGGTTTTTGGTGGAAATATTCGATTTTTATTTTTTATTTTTTAATAGGGATGTGGGAATCTGGGATGTGGGATGGGGTTAGGATTTTTATTTTGCTGAGAGATGGGCTTCCTTTCTTGTTTATCATGGGAGAGTTATTGCAAGAATATTAGCTTTTGCTCAATTTTAGGTTCCCAATTTTCCAAGCCCTTAAACACTAACCCTTCAGAATGAAACCCAAATCCCAAATTCACCACCCAGGGTGTTATGGTTATTAATATTTTCATTACCGCCAAAAAGACTGGTACATTTACATTACTGCATTATTCTGTAAATAAACCTAAAACTTTACATGTATATACATGATTCATGATCCACAAGTAAGAAATGAGAAACAGACATATAAGACTCCAAAGAGATATTTTGGTAAATGAATGGTTAATTCCCCTGTGATTTGATATATAGATCACCACACTCTGAATTTAAAGGCCTTTGCTCTCTACACAAAACGGATTACAGTTTCATGCTTCCCTGGATGAATTTGCAGGGAGCAATTTTTTTTGAGTTTTCAGTATATGTAATGTATGTGTCAGCATTTCTTTTTTGTTGTTTCAAATCCAGTTGTACTGTACTTTCTCAAAGGCGATTGCATCACTAATGTAATTTCTGGTTGTTTCTAGACTTGAAGGACATGCCCTTTTATCACTTTTTAGATTGCTTCTTACCAGAATATCGAATGGTTGAATAATATATAATAATATACTGCAATCATAGAACAATGCAGTATGAATTGGGTGCTTATCTATGTCAACATTTGTTATGATGATTAGTTTATTAATCTGTTTTATCATTTCACTTCATGGTGTATCTTTGTTGGTTTGCATACCAGCATTTGTTGATTGAGGCTTTCTACTTTGATACTTTTTGTCTGTATATACATCTACAACCATTTCATATGAATTGCATTAATTCTTTCTCCTTCTCTGTCCTTCATTATCAAATGAGATAGTGTTCTCAAGAGATTGCTAGTTGTTATTATAGTCCTTTCTTCCAACTTTGGGCTGCTGCAGCTTCGGTATCATTAAATGCTTGTAATTCAGTCCTTCATTTTCAAACTTATTTGTTATTATCTTCTTTCCTCTCTTCGGTTAAAGCAAATGGTTATTGTTGCTAACAGGACTATTAATGTTGGGTCTCAAATCTGTTCTGCTCACGACACCGGCTTACAAATTTTACTAGTATCATGGCACCCTTACAGCAGCAGTCATGTGGGCATCTTATCATCAGATTCAGTTTTAAGGTACAACTTGACTATTTATATAAATTTAATATCTCATTTTGTTGTGAAACTTGTTGCTTGCCATGTTAGAGTTCACTTTACACGTGTAACAAATTTCAGTGCTGTACATGCTTGTTTGTGTATACAATGTATAAAAAATTCTAGAATGTAATAAATTAATAATGTTTATATCTACTTCAGAGTTTGAGGTATAGAAATTTATCTAGAAAACAATCAATAGAAAGTTGGTACTCATCCATATATCTGCTCCCCACGGTAAATCTAGCCTGGAATTGTGTTTTCTGTAATTGATTTTTTGAGTTTTGTTAAGCATATGTAGACCAATGTTTTTGAGAAATAACATACTCACCTTACTCTGGATATTTCCCTACTTGGCCTTATTTTATCAAATTATATTGCAAATATTCATGTCAGCCTATATAACATGCGAAAATTGAATTAAAGATATTTTTGAGGAATTAAAGCCTTTGATTATTTTCGAAAACATACAAAATAAAACTGCCCTAACTTTATCCGTTTCAACACTATTTTAGTAAAAACCAAGTGTCTCACTTGGCTAAAGATCAAATTGAAGAGGTTGGGCTGAAGAGATGCTTGTTATGTTGACTAAAATGGATAACTTTAAGCGAATTATATGCCATAAACTGTAGACAGAAACTTAACCTTGCATTAATTTATTTGAAATTCATCATTAGTCTAGTTTTTTTCCCTAATGATGTGATAGAAGAATATAATCGCAGAATAACTCAAAAGCATGCCATATATGAAATTGTAGTGGTTAAAATCTGACCCCGTCCAAGATGGCTACACATGTTTCTCATTTTTCAACTCTCCGAGAAGCATCAGAGCTCCCTTCCAAAGTCCATGCTATACCCGATCTCCTCAAGATCTTCTCCGCTCTGAGGCTCCCTCTGTTCCGGAGACTTAAGCTCTGAGTCAAGAAGCTCCAGCAAAAAATCACCCTGATGTCCGCCGACAGTTACGCAGCAACGAAGCTTCATGTTCATAACGTGTAACACCTTTCAGCGTAGTCAAATATGTACAATGGGGATTTCCCTGCATGCAATCCTAACAAACCAGCACTGGTGATCATGACTATTACAAAAAATAGACAATGCAAATCGTGTGGTTACGAGGATCTCGCTTGTACTCATCTATCTCTATGCCAATAACTCAGTCAAGCATAAGCAAACATTCTCTTCTAAAGAAAAATGAAGATTCTGATTCCAACCTGGATCTAAAAGGGAAAAAGAGGCAAAGATACCTAACCTAAAGTTTGTACACATGCTTTAGAATCTAGTAATTCCTGTAACCTAAGAATTATAATGAAGCTCTTCCTTTTCTTTGTGATTTTTCCCGATTAAGGATTTTCACGTAAATTCTCTGTGTCACTCTTTTTCGTGCTGTGTTTTATCTACGTGCACTTCTCTATTTTCATTCTCGCTTGTGGTGATGATCAACCATCCAATCACTTGTGACAGAAAATTACCACCACAGAAATAAGAAAAAAGGGATGGTATTTATGGAGTTAGTGGAGAGGAAGTAGGTTCAATTTATTAGTGTTAGGGCAAAGCAAAAATGGTAAGGAAGAAGTTGAAGGGAAGGAGTAAATATAACGTTGGTGGCGAAGGAGGAAAATGGTGGTTCTGGATTTAGTAGAGGACGAAGAGGAAATATGTTCAATTCTATTATGATAAGCATAAAGAGATTAACTTGGATGAAGGATAGGATAGAAGGTATCTATCTTCCAATTAGAGGGCAAAAGTGTCCAAGCTATCAAATTGTAAAGTAAATTTTTTTTAAATTTATGAGGAACTTGTAAAGAAATAGAAAACTCTAAAGAGGAATTGATTGATAATAAAGGAGAGACAATACATATATATATATATATATTAAAACTAAAAGTGACGGGTATGGGTCTATTGGGTAGAAGCCCAATAGCTCAATAACCAATAGCTCAATAACTATTCTAATACTCCCCCTTAAGCTGGAGTATAAATGTCAATCATGCCCAGCTTGCTACATATGACAGAAAATACCTTTGGTGAAGCTGCTTTGGTGAGTAGATCTGCCACCTGCTTTGAAGATGGAGTAAACGAGAGAGAAATCACCTTTTTGGTCTATGCATCTCGGACCAGATGACAGTCAATCTCTATATGCTTAGTCCTCTCATAGAACTCTTGATTTTGTGCTATATAGATAGGAGACTGATTATCACAAAACATAAGCATAGGGCCAAGGCGACTAAAATTAAACTATAATAACAGATTTTTCAGCCACATCATTTCACAAGTAGTATGTGTCATGACTCTATACTCAGCCTCTATACTGGATCTAGAAACATCTTATTTCTTGCTCCTCTATTTTACCAGATTTCCTCCAACAAATGTGCAATAGTCAATAGTGGACTTCCTATCTCCCATATTACCAGCATATCCTGAGTCAGAATAGCCAAAAATACGAACATGTCCATATTTTTTGTACAACAAACCTTTTCCAGGAGAGCTTTTGATATATGCAAGAATCCTTATAGAAGTTCAGTGAACCTCTCTAGGATGATGCATAAACCTACTCAGTATTTCAACTGCAAAGGTTATATCAGGCCTAGTAACTGTTAAATAGATCAACTTCCCAATCAATTTTCTATACTATCCAAGGTCATCAAATAGATAACTATTATCACACCATAAATCCACATTTGCTTCTATTGGAGTGCTAGCAGGTTTGCACCCCAACATACCAGTTTTCATGTTTTTGATACTTCCTCTGAGATAGAAGTAAACCATGTTTCTGATAAGCAACTTCAATACCAAGGAAATATCTTGATTTTTCCATATCCTTTGTCACAAAATGTCGTCTGGGATACTCCTTTATTTCTGCTAAGGCCACAAAGTCACTCCCAGTTAGTAAAATGTCATCAACATACACATCTATTATCACTGAGCAGATTTAGTACAACGAACAAACACTGAGTGATCTGAATGACGAGCAAATCAATACTAGAGATAACCATGCTGAACTTCTCAAATCATGCCCTTAGGCTCTGTTTGAGTCCATAAATTACCTTCCTAAGTCTACAGACAGTATTCTCCCTTTGAGCAATATATTCTGAAGGTTGCTCAATATAAACTTGCTCCTTTAAGTCCCCATAGAGAAAGACATTCTTGACATCTAGTTGAAATAAAGGCCACTCCATATTAACAACAACAGAAAACAGAATTCGAATGGAGTTCAACCAAGCAACTAGAGAAAAAGTCTCAAAATAGTCCACGCCATATGTGTGAGTATATCCTTTGGCAACAAGCCTGGCCTTATACCTATCCACTAAACCATCAGGGCGATGCTTCAAGGTATAGACCCATCAATAACCCACAACATCTTTGGGTGAAGAGACCAACTCTTAAGTTTCTTGAGAAATAAGAGCATTCATCTCCTTATTCATTGCCTGCTTTCAGGCAAGTACTAATACAGCCTTCTCATACGACCTGGGTAAAGATACAGAGGACAAAGACAAGGCAAACTGGCGAAAATAGGGAGTAAGACGATCATATGAAACAAAATGAGAAATAGGATGATCATTACAAGACCGTTTACCTTTGCGGAGGGCAATAGGAACATCAAAATTATAGGAAGATACTGACGACTGAGGAGGTGGACCTTCCACTAGGAGGCGGTCGGAACCAGTTCAGAGGCAGGAACATTTTGCCGATGAGTGTAGACATATCTGAAATTTTTTTCCTAGGTGGCTTTGGTACAGGTGGCGCTGTAGTGTATTTTAATGACACTGTCGAAGAGACATTATGGATAACAACAGGTGCAGGTAAAGAAACAGAAGGTGAAAGAAAAATAGACTCTGATGCAGTAACTGGACGTTGTGGAGAAAGTATGGAACTGATTCAAAAAATGTGACATCAGCTGACACAAAATACTTTCTGATTGATGGACTATACCACTGATATCCTTTTTGAGTTCGAGAATACCCAACAAAAACACATTTTATAGACTTAGGAGACAATTTATCCAGACCTGGAGACAAATCTTGAACAAAATATGTACATCCAAAAACACGCGGAGGAACTGAGAAGATACTTTTGCCAGGATATAGACATGAAAAATGGATTTTATCATAAAGAACTGAGGAGGGCATCCTATTAATCAAATGACAGATGCTTAACACCGCATCAGCTTACAAATACTTTGGAACATGCATATGAATCATCATGGTTTGAGCAACATTTAGGATGTGTCTGTGTTTGCGTTCTGCAACACCATTCGTTGGGATGTATGAGAGCAAGATGTTTGATGAATAATTTCATTCTTAGAATAAAACAAAGACACATCATTTTCATATATTTTAGGGCATTGTCAGTACGAAGCACACGGATAGAGATAGAAATTGAGTTTTATTTCATAATGAAAAAGTTCGATGACACCAGAAACTTCAGATCTCTCTTTTAGCAAATATAACCAAGTCATACTGTTCCTCAATGTAACCAAACTATAATAGAAAAATTAGACTTCATCAAGGGCGTCAGTTTTGATTGTTAAAGAATTGGAGAAAAGGAAAGTAAAGTCCATTGATTGAAACAGCTCTTAGCGAAAGCATAAGGAATTGAAGATTAAACAGAAATTAGAAATGTTTCTCTTTTTCTTCTCTTTTAGAGAGCTAACAGAAGTTTCAGTTTCAGTTGGCACAAACTCTAAGCTCTATTCATTCATGAAATTTCTTATATGCATAATGCAAATTCGGGTAACTTTCTAATCAAAGACTTAGGATAAGTAAAAAAAAAAAAAAAAAAAAACAAAGAAACATAAACATAGAATCAATTAAATTCTATATAATAAAATACATAAATAAACAGACCTGCTGAAAGTTTTAGTCTGTAATGTGAGGCACGACTAGATGATCCAAATGACATGCTTTTATTCATGTTATCTGGTGATGTAACAAGTAATTTTACTAACTGTAGCATATTATGCATTAAATGAAATGACCTAATTAACTATCCTCAGTTGGGAAAGGGAAATAACATGACAAAATGAAGACCAGTGGAGGAATATCTTTAATGAACAGTGAGTATACTTTTGACTCATTTTCTCCACTGAACTAAAGGAAAGTGGGGCCAAGAATTTGAACCAAATGGAACAAGATCGGCATGATAAATATACTGGTTTTGTTCGTAGGTGTTCCACAGTTCAGTATCTTAATTTGAATGAAAGCTGTTACATATGGGATCGATTTCCAACTTACTGCTCCTAAATTGTTAGGATTATGACGTGAATACGTCGTAAAGGTTGATTAACGTCAGATTTAGCGGTTTCTTTTTCTCGATCTGTTTTGAGTCCGAGTTGGATTCAAGTTTCTTTTATTCTGATTGAAAGAGTTTGTTTAGGACTAGAAGAGTTCTATGGTTTATAAATAACCCCTAAATGGTGGCCTTCAATGTATTTCAAGAGAATCTCATGAATTTGTAATTCCTAAGGGTGTAATTCATCTAAGTGAGAAATTCGTGAGAGAAACTTAACCACAAGGGTTCGCTGTTCTTGGCGGCCATCAAAGGCTTGTAACTTCTCAGCGTGAGGTGTAAGTAATTTTTAATATACTCCCTCAAAGTTTTAATAAAGTTTCTCCCCCTTCTCCTGTGGACGTAAACACAATTTGTTTGATCTGTGGAATCACATTATATTGTGTGTTGGCTTTCTATCTACTTTGGAATATCTTTTTCTTCTCTTCTTCAAGTTGCCTTAGTAGATTCTGTGGTTCGTATCCGTTGTGCCGCCCCAGTTGATCCGATCGTGGGCGTCCTCTCCTGAAATAACAAAAATTGGTATCAGAGCATACATATTGTTTCCCAACAGTTGGTATCAGAGCAAGGTAACTTGAAGATGTCTGCGATCAAGTTCGATATTCAGAAGTTCAATGGCGTCATCAATTTCAGCAGGTGACAGATTAGGATGAACATCATTCTTACCCAGAGCAGGTTGAAAAAATTATTACTCGAGAGGGAGAAAAAGCCTCAAGACATGAAGGAAGAAATGACAGGAGTTGGATGAGAAAGCCTTGATAGCTATTCAGCTTTGCTTGTCGGACGAAGTGTTGGATGAGATTCTTATAGAGAAAACAGTGTCCTCATTGTGGGAGTGACTTCAGGACCACTATCTGAAAAAGCCATTGGCGAATTGGTTGATTCTGAAGCAGCGTTTATTTCTTCTCGGCATACATGAAAGTACACCTATCAAGTCTCACATTACAGAATTTTTTTCTATATCAATGTTCTAGATAAGATAGAGGTTAAGATAGAAGATGAGGATCAAACACTTATATTACTGTGTTCTTTACCTTCTTCATATAAGAGTTTTAGGGCTATCATCTATGAAGGCAAGTCAACAATCAAGGTCAATGAGGTCAAGGAGCATCTGCTCAATAAGGACAAAATTGACACCCAGTTGATGGGTGAGTCTCATCATGATAATTCCAGGCAAATTCATTATTCAAGGGAGAAGAGTAATAATGAAAGTTCTATAGGTAACTCAAAATATAAAAATTTGACGTGCAACATAGTCACAAGAAGGGGTACATTAGATCTGAGTGTTGGTTTCGAAATAAGAAACAACCAGATGCTAATATTACTGAACTGGTTGAATGAGGTGAAGAAAAATGCGATGTTCTATCTGTTACAGACAAACCAGTTGGTAATAAAAATAGATGGGTCATAGATTCTAGATGTTCACAGCATATCAGTTCCAATACGAAGATGTTCTCTTCATACATTTTGGTTCAAGGGGGAGAAGTCTTTATAGGGAATTTCGCTACAAGCAAGGTGATTGGCGAAGGAACAATTCAGTTTCGGTCTCATAATGGATGCATCACTACTCTTCTAGGTATTCGTCATGTTCCCGAATCAAGGTGCAATCTCATCTCTCTTGGAGCCCTACATAAAGAAGGTTCTGTTTCAGCTCGAAAAGTGATCTTATAAAAGTTTTCAAAGAGACCCATGTGATGTTTCAAGCCGAACGTGTCGGCAATGTATATGTTGTGAAATTCGGAGGTTACAGTTGGTGAATTGCAGTTATCCTCGACTTCAAAAGTAGTGGTTGTGGAGCAATCGGAGACTACGATAGATTCGATCTCAGATGTTCAATTGTACCCCGAAAGGAGATTGGGATAAGGCGCGCAACAAGGTAGTCCAGATCGTTACTCCTATGGTGGAGCAAATTCTCATATATTTTGTGTAGATCAAGGAGATCATTGGGTAATAAACTTCAGATTGGGCATGAACTTATTTGATCTAATCAAGATGTGAACCCCATAAGGGGGTTATGGAGAAAAGAGAGTGAGATGGAGATGAGGTTAAGTTTGTTCAATTGTGTGTGGATGCGAGCACATTGAACATGGTGGCTATTCTCGGACTTGGACGTATTCAAATCAAGGGGGAGATTGTTAGGATTATGACGTAAATATGTCGTGAATGTTGATTAATGTCAGATTTGGCAGTTTTCTTTTCTGGATCTGTTTTGAGTCCGAGTTAGATTTAAGTTTCTTTTATTCTGATTGAAGGTGTTTTGAGTCTGAGTTGGATTCAAGTTTTCTTTATTCTGATTGAAGAAGTTTGTTTTAACTTAGGAGAGTTCTATGGTGTATAAATAACCCCTTAGGGGTGGCCTTCAATGTATTCCAAGAGAATCTTATGAATTTATAATTCATTTAGGTGAGAAATTCGTGAGAGAAGCTTAGCCATAAGGGTTCGTTGTTCTTGACTTCTCAGCGTGAGGTGTAAGTAATTCTTATTATACTCTCTTAAAGTTTTAATAAAGTTTCTCCCTCTTCTCCTGTGGGACGTACACACGATCTGTTTGATCGGTGGAACCACGTTATATTGTGTTGGCTTTCTATCCACTTTGGAATATTTTCTTCTTTTCTTCAAGTTGCCTTAGTAGACATGTGGTTCATTTCTGTTGCGTTGCCCTAGTCGATCCGGTCCTGGGGGCGTCCTCTCCTGAAATCACAAAAATTAGTATCAGAGCACACAAATTGTTTCCCAACACTAGATATCATAGTCGATCCGGTCCTGGGGGCATCCTCTCCTGAAATCACAAAAATTAGTACCAGTTCGATGATAACTGTGACCTCATACATCACAGATGTCACTGGTACATTAAGAATAAATGGGTTCACCAACAATAAGTGAATAACTCATCTTTAACCATCAGATATTTTGAACACAATGCTTAATATAATTGAGTATATCTCTTGATTAATTCGATGAACCTTATCCATTATTGTTTACCTAAAATTCCTACAAAGCACAAACACTTCAAATAGGTGTCGTGATCTTGTGGAACACCGACTTTTGTATGGCACTTGCCTGACACGTGTCAAACACTCGAAATTGTGTAAGATAATAAAAAAGACTATAAATGTATGTTGGAGCTGTGTTGGTTTAAACAAAATCTAAAGATCACATGTTGAACATCTTGGATCCACATGTTGCTTAAACAAATATGAAAAAAAGACCGCTCTGACATAAGCAAAGTGTACATTAACTGAACAAAATATCTAGCAAATTTGGTGAGGCACTCATTAAAATTTTCAGGTTTTCTTATTTGATTTTCTTACTTTGTTTAAACGATGTGGGTTTAAATCATTGTGATTTAATTTACTTTCCATTTTACTTCTAATATAATAGATTGTCATCACTGATGTGTAAAATATGTATCTTCACACACAATCAATAGTCATGTCTCTGTATCTTATTTTAAGAATTTGCAATGTCATCATGTTATCTGTTATTCATATCATGTGTCTGTGTCCATGCACTATAAGTAGGACAAACACAAATGTGGTGATATGTACATGACTTCGGACGCCACACAAACAGAGAGAATTCAAAAATGGCAAAGAAAACAACAATGACACACTAAGTGTCATGCATGATATGTGTGTTACACACGCTAGGCAAACTTCACCTAGAAATGCCCATGCTCCATAGCTCTTTACTAACAAAGATGAGACTGGTACAACTAGTGAACTCATTATGCTACATAGATCTGTCTCCCTTAATGATTCCAATTTTCTTCTCTAAGAAAGAACTCAATTGACCACAAAATTGTTAAGCATGTGCTCATGCTTTGAGAGAGAACTTAATTGGCTTCACAATTTGACATGTTTGTTGCTTCAAAGTTATTGACCATGGAAAATCCATATTGCACGTGTGGTCATAATTACCGTTCTCAGAGTTGCGATACGAAATCCTTGTATGGAGAGACGAATTGATAACTGAAAGGACATTCAGATTTGACCCTTGGTACTAGGCGGAAGTCAAAAGACAAGGTTTAGCTGAAATTATTCTATGATGATCAGGCATGCCAACTGTAGCTAGGTTTATCGTGGGACAATTTGCAGATTCTCAGTTACCATAAAAAGCAAACTGCGAATGCAAAGGGTTGTATACTTGTATTTCTTATGGATACATACAAAGGTGAAATTTGGAAGGCCAATTCATGTAGACTTAGCTTGGGGACACATCCAGCCACTATTTCCTAGGTTGAGTGGGGAAATATAATCAGAAAGACCAAGTTTATGTTCATAGATAATGTATATCCTTCTTTACTGAATATCTACAAATGAACTAACCTGGTTGCAAACAGTTAGGACCTAAGTTGACTAGCATGAGTATGAAAAAAATGGAGCTACTTAATAATATGTCTCCAGAACAAATCAAAAATAAATGATAGGGTTGGGTAAAAGGAGTTGTGTGCTTACAAAGGAGTTGAAAGATGTTGGTAGGAAGTTGGTAGGAGCAATGTATAAAACAACTATCTTCGCACCCACCCTGTATGCACCCAAAGACCAATACATCACCCACAATTGGAAGAACTATTGTGTTCTGCCACATAAAATAGACAAAAGTAATGACACAACTTTAAGCCTTTAGACCATGCGTTAATGGGACAAAAACAGGTGCAAGTTTCAGAAAGAATTTATACAGTAAAACTTTTGGATACATTAATCGGTACATGGAGAAACACAGTACACTAAACAGAAACTAGAAGAGAAACACCAGATTTTATATTTCTGTACCCTGGCAATGTCTTTGGCAGTTGCAAGAGATCATCTGTCATCCATTAGATCAATTGGCAGACAACATTTTTCCAGGATAAAGAGGCTTTCTGATTGATAACTCTGCACAATAAAACAAAATATTCAAGATAGCTATTGAAGGTGTATACTGCAGGGAACTCGAATATAAAACAAAATAAATATACAGATATAAACAACTCGATGATAGTTATTTTTACCAAATAAACGGTCATAAACTACCATCTAACAGGTTAATGCAATAGCATAGAAAATAAGCTTCAGGTGAAATATTTAATTAGCTTATAAGAAAAGAGGAAAGATTGACACAATTTACAAAAAAAAAAAACCATGGTATTTCAGTAGATAACTAAAGAACCAGCGGTGTGCGTTTTGGCACTCCCTAAGATTGTGTTTGTCTTTGTGTTAAATGAGAGTAGTTTCAATACTACATTAGAAATTATATTAGCCGAATCCTACTTCTCTTTTAGATTTCCATATTGGTAAATCTTCGCAACTTTTTTTAAAGAGTACTGTCGAATTGTTCAGTTTCTCAATCCTTAGCATGTGCTGAACAGACAATAAGACATGAACCATAAGATTGTAAAAATGTCACCAGCAATCTCACTAAAAGGTGACAGGCTATACTAACAATCCTCTAAAAGTATTTTCTGTTAAAAAAAAAATACTCGAGTATCTTAAATTTAATGTCTTTTCAAGTCTGTGACAGAGTCAAAATTATCGAAAACACAGCTTTTAAGAGAGGGGAAAAAATACCATCTGCTACATCCTAAGTATCCTGAAGTACCATTGGAAACGTAAATTCCTGATCTGGACCTTGAAATGATTGGATTAAAAAAAAAATTTCCTCCCTTCTACGACACCAGGTAGGAATATGTTTGGATCTTGTGATTATATCTGAATCCTGCAGATCAGATTAAGAATCTCAAAATCCAATCGACTTAGGATTCAACTCGGAACATTCTCACAGAATAAAGATGGAAAGACATATAAAACAACCAAACTAATGAATTGACCTCAAGCATGATATTCTCAAGTCATTGTTAACTATCCTCCCATCCATTCCCCCTGTTGTTAGCATGTTGTTATCATTCCAAGAAAGCGGCCCAACTCCAGATTCATGCGCCCCTCGTAAAGTCTCCTCAGCAAGCGCCCTGATCTGAAATCCAGCAATTGTATGTCAGAAGAGTTCAATCCAAGGGCAATGTGCTGTCCATCGGGCGCCCAGCTGACACTGGTCACGGGGCCAATCTCTTGGTCCACCGTCACCAACTCTGAAGGAGAGTTATTTGAGGCATTCCACAAGTAGACTGTATCAGAAAGCGCAACAGAGAGGACATTCCTGCTCCCCCAGTCTAACAAGTTGAGACACAAGTCATCCAGCAAGCCTGAGGCAGTCAATATCCTCTCTGGTGTTTGAGGAATACGCCACGACCGCCTCTGCTGTTGCTTCCAAGACTGCCTCTGCTGTTGGAGGGAAGCAGCATTGCAACTGAACCAGTCAATGTCTTGTTCAAGACAGGGCTTCTTCTTTGGTTTGTTCTTGAAAGAGAAAATGCGAGTCCTGTCCATCATCAGAACCTTTGCCAGAAGCTCTCTGTATGCCCCATTTGCTCTTGATTGAGGAGGGCCATGATTCTCCTTGTTTTGCTGACTCCTTGGTTCTGTGAGTAGGTAATGGGCCATGTCAAAGTCCATTGCAGACCTATTCGGAATGAACCTGTCGCCGTAATCTCCAGAATGCCATTGGGTTCTCTTCGATGAGATTGAAAGAGGAATATATCCCGTATCCATGGCTAAAATTTAGCAATAAATAAATCAAGCGGGAAAAAGAATAAACAAATAAGTAAATTCTTGCAGCAACGAAAAATTAATTAGAAACCCTGCACAAAAGGAACCGTTAGCAAGCAAAACAAAGGAATGAAAATAATACACAGACAAGAAAGAAAGCAATTAAGATAAACACGATCGCAGTGAGATTCTGGAAGCCCGTGAGCGAGCGTGTTCTTTCTTCTCCTCTTTCTTCTCCTCTTTCTTGATGATCGATCGATCGATCACAGGAGCCAGAGAAACGAAGAAGCTGATGAACGATCGCGATGATGGATTTCGATGGCGAGCGCTGATCTCGAGATGATGATGATGAGAGAGCAGCGAATTGAATTGAAATTGAAATTTGTGGGAGAGAATTGGAATTATAAAGGAAACAAAGTCTGAGTCGGTGGGGGTTTAATTCAAATTTTCTAATCAATCGCGTTGGTTCTACGCGCCGCGTGAAACGGGGGCTTTGCGCGTAAACTGACAGCTGCTTTAATTGGGCTCCAATTATATTAATACACGTAATTATCGCTTTTAACGCGGAAATAACATATTAATATTTATATAACTTGAAAAACTTAAAACAATGTATAATATTCTTTCGTTAGAACTATATATGTTTTAAAAAATAGAAAATTAAGTTATACAGATTTAAAAGTTAGAATAATGCAATTTCTCATTATTGATGTTGTTGTCATAATATAGAATTAAGTTAGATTAACAACAGATTTTTCTTTACCTTCAATGGAAAATATTTGCTATTTTTTTATAAATATTTTAAAACTAATTTATTACAATAATAGTTTAGCTATAATTTTAGGTTCCAGGTGTGTCATTGAGCTACAATCGGCAACGTGGGCGGGACGTAACTGTCTGACACATATGTGGCATGTCAGAGTCTAATTTTTACAATTAAATTTGAGACGTTTTGTTTTTAGAATTAAAATTTAAAAAGTTTTTTTTTAAAAAAATTGCTTGGGAAAATATTTTTAATAATATTTAAAGGACATAACACATTAAAGGATTATAAGTAAAAAAATATAATAAATAACTAGAAAAAAAGAGTTTAGAAAAAAGAGGAAAGAAACAAGTAGGATTTAAAAAATAAGTTGATCAATAAAGTTTACTATTTTTTAAATCAGATTAGAAAGAATGTTAATGAAGATTATTAGTTGATGTCCTCCTTTTTCTAGTGGAAAATTTTCAAGAAAAGAAATAATTTACTCTTTACTTGTTTTGTAAAACTATTGGAGTAATAAATATTCTAATAGTAATTGTTAAATAATAAATACTTACCAAAGCGGTTATTACTTAACAATTATTTATAAATTTTTAAGGTATAGATTTATTATTGATGATTAAATTAAATAGCAGTTAATCATTAGGGAAAATCAATCTCAGACTCAGGGCGGTGGAAAATTCTCCAAGGACTTTCACACGAGCACAAAAATTGCAAAGTATGCATAACCAATATCACAGCAAACACACAGAGATTTACGCAACAATCAAAAGGAAAAAAACCACGGGGGAGAGGAAAATTCTACTTTAATCTGAAAAAATTACAAGCAGAGATCAGTGGATCTGTGATTACATGTGCGCTAGAGTTTTTATTCTCCAACCTCCTTCTCATTGGAGAAGAAGATGATTTATATGTTGGCCCGGAGGCCTTCCTCTCTAGTTTTGATGATGATTAACTCATGTAGTTATGTTTACTAATAATCTTGTGATTTTAGTTTCAGATCATGTAACAAGATATTAATTGGTGATTGCTTCAACAAGGAGTTTAGAAGCTTTTCTTTGTGATTCCAGTGCCCGAGCATCAAGATCATACCTTTACACTCGGTGGATCACGTTTGGTATCGAGTCGGCTTGAAGATTGAAGATCGTCAAGAAGACTTAGGTATCCTAGTTTAGTTTAGTGTGTTTTAGATCCATTTGTAAAGCTTAGTATAGTTGATATGCCCAAGTGCATAACACACACGTTTTATGATTTTTCGGTTTTTAGTTTAACCGATATTTGTTTTCATGAATAGATTAATCAAAACAAGTTTAATTGGTTTATGTATAGTAGATTCATTCTATACATGCATGCTTAACTTTTAAACAAACTTTTTTAACTTTCCTATTCATGTATTGAAAAAGTCAAGTTTGATAAAATACAAGTTTTGGTTTTTGATAAATTTGCAAGACACAAAAATGATTCCAAATGTTTAATATTATCTTGAAATTTTTATCACAAGTTTGTGTTTCAATATAAAATGTTAAAACAATTTTTATGGTATTTTTAGAAAAGATAAAAGAATTTTAAAATTATTTTTACCCAGGTTCTGACCCAGACTGTGGCTGACGGGCTAGGTCGGTCGACCGTTGCGATCGACCGAACCAAGGGCCAGTCGACCGTTGCGGTCGACCGACGTGCACAGCCTTGTGCACGTCTGGCAGACACAGGGCCGGTCGGCCGGTCGGTCGGCCGGACCAGAGAGCGTTGCTCTCTATATCTGGGCGGTCGACCGGGCGGTCGACCGGACCAGAGAGCCCTGCTCTCTGTATCTGGACGGTCGACCGGACGGTCGACCGAGAAGCTCCAACGGTCATATTTTTGACCGTTGGCGGTCGACCGACCGGTCGGCCGCCAGCCTGTCAGGCTGCCAGATCAGCCTAACGGTTAGTTTTCTGTTTGGCCTATATAAACCCCATTTCTTTGGGATTTTGGCTAAGATTTTTAGAGCTAAAATTTCCAGACTTTCTCTACTGTTTAAACAAGTTTTCAAAAGAGTTTTGTGCCAAAAAGATTTATCTTTGTATTGTTTTAGGTTTTTGGAAAAATCAAAGAAAATAGTATTTTGGGAGATTTGTGTTTGTTCTTCATTTCTATTATCTTCAAGAGTTTTCCCAAGATTATTACTTTGAGTTTTTATTTTCCAAACACCTAGTTTTTCCACACTTGAGCTATCACCTATCTTATTCTATTAGGATCATTTGTTTGTGGAAAAAGGAGAGGTTTGTGGTTGAGATATACCACCTATTGTGAAACCCTCATTTGTTGGTTGCTCCCTCTTTGGTAGAGGTTGAGGTTTGTGTTTGCTCCCTCTATTGTGAGGTGGAGTTTGGTTGTTGGCTACGGGCCTTACCCCTCTTCGGTAGAGGTGGATTGGTTGTATTGCCTCGGTGGCATTGTAAGGTTGAGAGAGGAGTTCGGTACTCCTTTAGTGGATTAGAAATCCTTCTCGGTGAAGGCGGGGACGTAGAGCTAGGGGCTCGAACCTCGGAACATATCTTCGTGTTTGCGTTTGATCCATTGCCTCTAAACCCTCTCTCTTTTTTATTTGTGCAAAGCATCTTTCATTCATTCATATCTTATTGCTTGCATTTGTGCCTTGCATTATTTCATATTGTTCTTCTTTATATGCTTGGCTTGCTTGAGTGTGCCTCACTTGTACTTAACCACAAGAGCTTCATATAGCACCTCAACCCTTATCTAGGGGAATCAAGAGGAGTTAGTCCAGAGCCCTTCACGGGAATTCGGCTACACTTGTTGGTTGTATTAAGTGTGATTGCTAAATTGTTTTAAGCTTCCGCATTTAGCGCATTTAGTTTCTAGATTAGCATTTACACCTATTCACCCCCCCTCTAGGTGTTTTTCAATTGGTATCAGAGCCTACGCTTCTGATACTTTAGGTTTAACAACCTAGGAGTGAGATCCTTGTTTGCTAATCTATCATTTGCATTTGCTTGTTTGCACACATTATAGTTTGGACTCATGGACTTCATGACCCCACCTATGTTTGACCCTTCCAACATTATTGTAATACCCCGTTCCCGGAATACGTACTTAATTTCGTATTCAGATTTTCGGTCGTATTTTTCGATTTGTTTCCCGTATTTATTCTGTATTATGAATTCCTTATATGATTGTTTTACCTTGGATGTGGATTCGTGGACTCGGAGTCAGCCCTAGTTTGAACCGAAGGCCCGATCCCAGAGTATTGCTCGGTTTGGGCATTCTGATAATTAGATTTGACCGATTTTAATTTTAAACATCATTTCTAATATTTTAGATTTTATATGATTTTCTGGAATTTTCTTGGATAAAAAGGAATTTCTTCAAAACCGGTGTCGGCCAGTGCCGCTGACCGATTCCTAGATTTTTATTTCACAAACGGTTTGGAATTTCTCAATGATTCTTTAGACTTTATTTCTTAGAATAATATTTTCTACCTACATGCTTTTTCTGAGGATTTTATAATTTTATGAAAATTCCAACGGAGTCGGTAGATAACTGGTTCCGGGATTTTTAGTTTTAAAACTATAAAGTATTTCTTAAAACGGATTTCACCATTATTCTTAATATAATATTATGGATTTTGATAATTATTTCGGGTCGTTCCGAGATACTTGAATTTCGGACGATTCCGGTATTTTCCGAAATGTTTTCCGTATCCTCGATTTAAACCCGGGTATCTGTCCTTTCAATATTTTCCAATTCTAATTCCAAGAAAATATCTTCTCATTTCAATTTCTTTTCCATTTTTCCTTTCCTTTATTTCCTTCTTTCCTCCACAAGCTAAAGCATTTCCATTTTCCAAAATTCCAATAATTCCACACTCTTCCACACACTTCCCACAAAAATATCTTTCTTTCTCTCTCTCTTCCATGGCCGGCCAAGTGGCCAAGAGAAGGACACTCACCCCCTCCTCCACTTTGCAAATAACCCCCTCTCATCTACTCTAATTTCACCACCTTCACAAATTCCAAATCATATATAAACATTCCTTTACAATTCCATCTCCTTTTTCTTCACTTCACCAAAAGAAATTCCCTTCACCAAAATCCTCCTCCCTCTCAACTCAACCTCCAACTTCAAGAGCTTCATCTAGGGCATCATCAAGGTCTTCATCTTCAACCACCAACTCCCAAAGCAACACCAAGATCATCTTCTCCACATCAAGCAACTCCAACTTCAACAACTACTTTTGGATTGAGGCCATCGTCTCCACCTTGGGATCCTTTCAAGACTACAAAGCTTCACCTAACCAATCCTTGTGAGTATTTTTACTCACCAAGACTTGTTTCATTCCTAAGCATACTTGTATCTCCATATCTTGTGTTCATATGTCATAAAAATCCTATTTTTAGACCATCCAACACAACCAACAGATTCTGCTCTGTATTCTGTTTTTCCCCATGATTAGTCGACTTGACCTAGAACCTAGTCGACTAGAAACCCTTAGCTGAAACGTAGCCTTTTCTGACTTCACAGTTTTAGTCGACTAGTCCCTTTTACCAGTCGACTAGACATCCCTAGTCGACTACTAGAATTCCCCTAGTCGACTCCTGAAATAAACTCAACTCTCTGTATCACAGTTTTAGTCGACTTAACATAACTGTTAGTCGACTTGGCATGTCTGTTAGTCGACTACTATTACAACCTAGTCGACTAAGTGTCCCTGAATCAGAAACCCAACTCTCTGGAACACAGTATTAGTCGACTACCTCATTTTCCTAGTCGACTAACCCTTCTATTAGTCGACTACTATTTCAACTTAGTCGACTAACTTATGGTTGTCTGTTATAGTTAATTACCTCCTTGACTTTGTATCTTATCCTTGATACATATACTATATATTGTTCTTACTTGTACTTCATAACTTGTACTTTATGACCTATTACTTGATGTATGTCATCTCCAGTCACTTCATATTTCCATTGATATGCTACTGCTTGTTTCATTCTTGTTCATGTACTCTATCTGTGTTATGCCTACTTTCTTATCGTACACTATGCGTGGTTGACCCTTCGAGGTCATTGAACTCTGGGTTTCTATTATATTATCATTGCTATATCGTTACTTCAGACTGTCAGTTTCATGTTTCCTTTTAACACATGTATATCATCTAACTTCCACTATGTTATCACCTGACCACTTGGCATGTTACTACCTAGTAAGAACTACTTGTTATGACATGACTTGCCCTGATTAATATCAATCTCTAGACTTGATTGGTTACTTGTTGGATATCATCATCTTGTCATGCTATCACTCTATACCCAGCATGATACACTCGACTTGTGATTATTATCCTTACGGGAACTTGACTTGTTATCTTGTACCATGATCAGTAACTTGTTTCCCTGCTTTATATGCAGTGACCTGACTATATAGTGTTTCTGTACTCCTTATTCCTGATCATGTCCATTTCCTGTTATTTCCCGTAAAGTGATAATTAAACTATTAAATCCTAAAAAGGACCAACTTGTATTGGGTCGGGGGAAACATGCGGATATCGATATATGTTCGTGTTTACAGTGGCATTAGGTTGTGCACTATATATCCGGTCTGACCTGAGGGCCACCAGGGGACCGAGGGGAGAGCTGGCTCCCTACATTCCTGATTTAACGGGCATACATAAGTCCCTCCTCCTGGATAAGCCTTGCGGCTGGCTTCCGTTTCCATGCAACGGAGCAAACTTTGGCCGTGGTCCCGGGTATGTACGGGACCCACTGTAAACATAGTTCGTTGATACAACCGCTATTTCCAATAACAACCTCGACTTTCTTATATATGGATGTATGTGAGTTGGGATATATACCGGGTATATACCGAGACACATACCTAGATATATGGGTTAGACGAGTAATAATAATAAGACACCTGTTATGATTTCTGTTATAGATACCTGTTATGTTATGACTCCTATTATACCTGTTATGTCATAATCCTTGTTATGATTCCTGTATTCTTGTTAGACTTGATATATGATGATTCTAGTTCCTGCTTTACCTCTTACATGTTTCTATCATAACCGCTTTGTTATTATTCCTTCGACTTACTAGTCTTGTAAAGCCGTAACTCAAGCTTACACACAGTCTTTCCATCTTTATTTCGTTATACTTCCATTACTTGCTGGTTCATGTTTCTTATACTGATTCTAACCCTCTTATTCATGTTTCTTAGCCATTTGGCTGTAGCCTGTTATTATTGGGAGGTCCTGACTCCCTTGGATTTGTATGTTCAGGTTTAGAAGCTGGATCGAAGTGGAGCCATCCACTGTAGATTGAGCTTTCCTTTGAGTGCAGTCAGATTAGCTCCAGTTCCTTCGTGCCGGCCATCTCTTTTTGACTCACGAGATCTTCATCCTTCTCGTGAGCATTTTGTGTTTATATTGTATATTTTACTTTTGGACTTGTTTATGATAAAAGACATATGTAATGTGTAGTTGTTTATCATACTGTGATAGCTTTGTATATGTACTTTTATGTTGGCATATGTATGTATACCACGCTTCGTGTTGTACTCTGATTCCTTGTTGTACTTTTATGCTTAGCGTATATACGTGGGGGCTTCTTC
The DNA here is from genome assembly GCA_038442645.1 of Agave tequilana. Taxonomy (NCBI): domain Eukaryota; kingdom Viridiplantae; phylum Streptophyta; class Magnoliopsida; order Asparagales; family Asparagaceae; genus Agave; species Agave tequilana. Next base: position 152,512 of record JAVJIF010032779.1, read on the forward strand.
TGACCTACGTATATACGTCGCAGTGACGTCCCCGTATCCGTGGAATCGGGGCGTTACTGGATGGTATCAGAGCTTAGGCTCTCAAACCTAAAGTACAATCAAGCAGCAAATTATCGTAATTTGCTAATGCCAACAACAACGTACAAAGTTATCTAGACCTTCTTGATTTTTCTAGTTCTTCTTGATCTTTCCTTCATATCCTAAACTCCTTCCATTCTTCCAACTCTTTCCAGTTATCTTTCATCAACTAAGGTATGGACACTGGGCAAGCATCAAAGGTTTCCCGTGGAAAGGAACGACGATTGGAGAAGAAGAGTGAGAACCAAGTGCAGAACAAGTCGATTAAGAAGGCTTTGCAGTTGATGAGGAGGGCCTTGCAGTTGATGAATGAAGTGAACGAAGGAGGTGCGACCAGGACAATCAATGGCCCGAAGATCAAGCGACCGTTCAAACGTCCTCTTCCTGGGAACACATGCAATTTCTGCCACAAACCCGGACATTTTAAGAGGGATTGCCGAATGGCCAATGGGTTATGTTGGCATGTGGGAAAGAGAGTCATGTGATAAGGAATTGCCCACACAGGAAGTTTGGACAGGTGGCACCAGTCAGACCAGCTCGTTCAGCCCCAGCTTTTCCAGCCCCGCCACCAAGGAGAAATCCAGAACCTGTTCCACCCCAACAGAATAATCAACAGCAGAGGGGAGTGAAAACTGGAACAGATCAGGCAACCGAGACATCAGACGGTGCAGCACTGTGTGAAGACCAGTGTCTAGATCCGGAACCTTAGGGATGTCATGGTAACCACTACCCCAGATCTTGTATTTGAGTTGGTTATTATTCTAAATATTTTTCCTTATCATTCTATCATTGTTCATTCTAGTCCCTCATGTGTTCATCTTATCCCCTGTTTTGGTTTTATGAGGCCTTTATTCCAGCCATTGTCCCCTTTGTATTCAATTTACCCCTTAGCGAAATTGCGAGGACGCAATTTTTGTAAGGTGGGTGGATTGTAATACCCCGTTCCCGGAATACGTACTTAATTTCGTATTCAGATTTTCGGTCGTATTTTTCGATTTGTTTCCCGTATTTATTCTGTATTATGAATTCCTTATATGATTGTTTTACCTTGGATGTGGATTCGTGGACTCGGAGTCAGCCCTAGTTTGAACCGAAGGCCTGATCCCAGAGTATTGCTCGGTTTGGGCATTCTGATAATTAGATTTGACCGATTTTAATTTTAAACATCGTTTTCCAATATTTTAGATTTTATATGATTTTCTGGAATTTTCTTGGATAAAAAGGAATTTCTTCAAAACCGGTGTCGGCCAGTGCCGCAGACCGATTCCTGGATTTTTATTTCACAAACGGTTTGGAATTTCTCAATGATTCTTTAGACTTTATTTCTTAGAATAATATTTTCTACCTACATGCTTTTTCTGAGGATTTTATAATTTTATGAAAATTCCAACGGAGTCGGTAGATAACTGGTTCCGGGATTTTTAGTTTTAAAACTATAAAGTATTTCTTAAAACGGATTTCACCATTATTCTTAATATAATATTATGGATTTTTGATAATTATTTCGGGTCGTTCCGAGATACTTGAATTTCGGACGATTCCGGTATTTTCCGAAATGTTTCCGTATCCTCGATTTAAACCCGGGTATCTGTCCTTTCAATATTTTCCAATTCTAATTCCAAGAAAATATCTTCTCATTTCAATTTCTTTTCCATTTTTCCTTTTCCTTTATTTCCTTCTTTCCTCCACAAGCTAAAGCATTTCCATTTTCCAAAATTCCAATAATTCCACACTCTTCCACACACTTCCCACAAAAATATCTTTCTTTCTCTCTCTCTTCCATGGCCGGCCAAGTGGCCAAGAGAAGGACACTCACCCCCTCCTCCACTTTGCAAATAACCCCCTCTCATCTACTCTAATTTCACCACCTTCACAAATTCCAAATCATATATAAACATTCCTTTACAATTCCATCTCATTTTTCTTCACTTCACCAAAAGAAATCCCCTTCACCAAAATCCTCCTCCCTCTCAACTCAACCTCCAACTTCAAGAGCTTCATCTAGGGCATCATCAAGGTCTTCATCTTCAACCACCAACTCCCAAAGCAACACCAAGATCATCTTCTCCACATCAAGCAACTCCAACTTCAACAACTTCTTTTGGATTGAGGCCATCGTCTCCACCTTGGGATCCTTTCAAGACTACAAAGCTTCACCTAACCAATCCTTGTGAGTATTTTTACTCACCAAGACTTGTTTCATTCCTAAGCATACTTGTATCTCCATATCTTGTGTTCATATGTCATAAAAATCCTTTTTTTAGACCATCCAACACAACCAACAGATTCTGCTCTGTATTCTGTTTTTCCCCATGATTAGTCGACTTGACCTAGAACCTAGTCGACTAGAAACCCTTAGCTGAAACGTAGCCTTTTCTGACTTCACAGTTTTAGTCGACTAGTCCCTTTTACCAGTCGACTAGACATCCCTAGTCGACTACTAGAATTCCCTAGTCGACTCCTGAAATAAACTCAACTCTCTGTATCACAGTTTTAGTCGACTTAACATAACTGTTAGTCGACTTGGCATGTCTGTTAGTCGACTACTATTACAACCTAGTCGACTAAGTGTCCCTGAATCAGAAACCCAACTCTCTGGAACACAGTATTAGTCGACTACCTCATTTTCCTAGTCGACTAACCCTTCTATTAGTCGACTACTATTTCAACTTAGTCGACTAACTTATGGTTGTCTGTTATAGTTAATTACCTCCTTGACTTTGTATCTTATCCTTGATACATATACTATATATTGTTCTTACTTGTACTTCATAACTTGTACTTTATGACCTATTACTTGATGTATGTCATCTCCAGTCACTTCATATTTCCATTGATATGCTACTGCTTGTTTCATTCTTGTTCATGTACTCTATCTGTGTTATGCCTACTTTCTTATCGTACACTATGCGTGGTTGACCCTTCGAGGTCATTGAACTCTGGGTTTCTATTATATTATCATTGCTATATCGTTACTTCAGACTGTCAGTTTCATGTTTCCTTTTAACACATGTATATCATCTAACTTCCACTATGTTATCACCTGACCACTTGGCATGTTACTACCTAGTAAGAACTACTTGTTATGACATGACTTGCCCTGATTAATATCAATCTCTAGACTTGATTGGTTACTTGTTGGATATCATCATCTTGTCATGCTATCACTCTATACCCAGCATGATACACTCGACTTGTGATTATTATCCTTACGGGAACTTGACTTGTTATCTTGTACCATGATCAGTAACTTGTTTCCCTGCTTTATATGCAGTGACCTGACTATATAGTGTTTCTGTACTCCTTATTCCTGATCATGTCCATTTCCTGTTATTTCCCGTAAAGTGATAATTAAACTATTAAATCCTAAAAAGGACCAACTTGTATTGGGTCGGGGGAAACATGCGGATATCGATATATGTTCGTGTTTACAGTGGCATTAGGTTGTGCACTATATATCCGGTCTGACCTGAGGGCCACCAGGGGACCGAGGGGAGAGCTGGCTCCCTACATTCCTGATTTAACGGGCATACATAAGTCCCTCCTCCTGGATAAGCCTTGCGGCTGGCTTCCGTTTCCATGCAACGGAGCAAACTTTGGCCGTGGTCCCGGGTATGTACGGGACCCACTGTAAACATAGTTCGTTGATACAACCGCTATTTCCAATAACAACCTCGACTTTCTTATATATGGATGTATGTGAGTTGGGATATATACCGGGTATATACCGAGACACATACCTAGATATATGGGTTAGACGAGTAATAATAATAAGACACCTGTTATGATTTCTGTTATAGATACCTGTTATGTTATGACTCCTATTATACCTGTTATGTCATAATCCTTGTTATGATTCCTGTATTCTTGTTAGACTTGATATATGATGATTCTAGTTCCTGCTTTACCTCTTACATGTTTCTATCATAACCGCTTTGTTATTATTCCTTCGACTTACTAGTCTTGTAAAGCCGTAACTCAAGCTTACACACAGTCTTTCCATCTTTATTTCGTTATACTTCCATTACTTGCTGGTTCATGTTTCTTATACTGATTCTAACCCTCTTATTCATGTTTCTTAGCCATTTGGCTGTAGCCTGTTATTATTGGGAGGTCCTGACTCCCTTGGATTTGTATGTTCAGGTTTAGAAGCTGGATCGAAGTGGAGCCATCCACTGTAGATTGAGCTTTCCTTTGAGTGCAGTCAGATTAGCTCCAGTTCCTTCGTGCCGGCCATCTCTTTTTGACTCACGAGATCTTCATCCTTCTCGTGAGCATTTTGTGTTTATATTGTATATTTTACTTTTGGACTTGTTTATGATAAAAGACACATGTAATGTGTAGTTGTTTATCATACTGTGATAGCTTTGTATATGTACTTTTATGTTTGCATATGTATGTATACCACGCTTCGTGTTGTACTCTGATTCCTTGTTGTACTTTTATGCTTAGCGTATATACGTGGGGGCTTCTTCTGACCTACGTATATACGTCGCAGTGACGTCCCCGTATCCGTGGAATCGGGGCGTTACAATTATTGTTTGGAAGACTAGGATGTCCATCTATTTACAAACCCTAGGATATAAGGTTCACCTTGCCATTACCAAGGAATCCTACCTTAGTGATAGCAAGCATATAGGGGCCAATGCACAAGCTCTTGAGGTCATTAGAAGCACGCTACCTAAAGAATATCTTATGCATGTTTCTAATCTTGATTCCGCCTTTGCAGTGTGGAACAAGTTGACAACCACCACCACCTCCAAGCTTCAAATGCCAATCCAACAAGAGGAGTCTAGTGGAGAATCCGAGCCACAACAATGCTATACGGTCTAAGGGAATGACTCCCTTGAGGTACACTCGGAAACCCACTTAGATGATGATGATGATGCTAGTTCTTCAAATGATTATGTTGATGCCATGCTTTAAATGAAGAACTTTCTATTGTGTGTGAAAAATTGATTGAAAAATATAATGTTTTGAAAAAGAAAAGTCTAGGTCTTAACAATGATAAAAAAAAGTTTGTTTTCTAGACTTAACATGATTTTGCAAGAAAAGGAGGAGATTTCTAATGAGAGGGATTCATTAAAATCTCAACTTAATCTTGCATTAAAAGAAAATAAATTTTTGAAAAATAAAAATGATTGTGAAACAATTTTGAAGAAAAATGAAAACTTGTCTTCAAAAATTGATTTTATTGTAAAAGAGAATGAGTCTTTGAAAAATGAAATTGTTTTCATTACAAAAGAATTAGATATTTGTGTTAAGAAAAATGTTTCTTTGAAAAATAATATAGATGCTCATGTTTGCCATGCTAGGGTAGTATCACACACTTCACCTATTGCATGTGCCACCTCTTCTCTAATTGAACAAGATATATCCATGTTTAAGAAGAGTGTAGATTGTTTAGGCTCCACTTTGAGCCAATGTGTTGTGAGTCATACACGTTTGGAATCTTTGTTTCGAAAGAAACAAGTTCCATCTATTATGCATGCACACCTCCACGGCATACACATGCTTCCCACGGTCACCATCATCACACATTGTATGCTCATGTGTACACTTGTACACATTGTGGACGTAAGGGCCACCTTGCTAAATTTTGTTTTGATAGATTACATGTTTCAAATTTAGCAAATAAATTTGTTTGGATTAGGAATGATACTAACCCCCATGGACCCAAAAAGTTGTGGGTACCAAAGACCACCCCTCTTATGTTTGATGTAGGTGTGGGCTCTCACATGACGTGAGAGTAGCGGTACCTTGGAGTGGATGCGTTCCGAGCTTCATGTGGACTATTTGGATGCATCACTTTCAAGGGAAGGTTTGGTGGGAGACCACCATGGTTTGGAGAACTAGAGAAGTACCTTCATCGGTTTTGGTATCGATCTCTAACTCCTTATTTATGCTTTGCATGCTTTCCATGTTTATCAGTTATAGCATGTTTTATTGTTTATAGATTATTATGTTAATGCCATGATTATTAGATCCTTGACATGCATGTATAGCCCTTTTGAGACACCCATGTTTAATATGGATCATATTTTTGTGTTCTCACCTTTGTTTAGCTATCATGTTTATCATAGCTCTAATAACATGTGGATTTACATAATAATCATGTTTATGTTTTTCATATTTATTCATATCTTGTTTTTATGCTTCATGCGTTGATTACTAGTTTAAATGTTAGTTTTCATTAAGACTAGGATTTATACTTGTACATATAATGGGCCACAAATAAATCTATATATGTTTGAGCTTGAGTGCTTATTTGAACCCATTAGATGTGCTAATATAGTCTAGTTTTGATGATCCATACATTTTAAACTTGTATTCCCATTTTTGAATTTGTTTTATGTATTCTTGTTTAACTTCATGTATATGTCTATTTTATCCAAACTATTGTTTATACATATACATCCTTTTGAGCCACGTGCCTTCATGCATATATCTTTGTGGACTCGTTATATTTGGATATATATGTATACTTTAGTTTGTATAGGACATACATATACCTTGAAGATTAAATAGTTTTGATGAATTTCATGTTTTCATGTTTCAAGGAATATCGTGTTTAAGTGCTTATTTTCATGATTATGATCTTCACATCTTATTTGTACACTCACATTTACTTGTTTACTCATGTTTTGTTTTCATGAGTTATATTTATGCTTAATTGATTATGAGTGTTGATTATTTTGTGAATTTCATGTTTTCTTGAAAAATAATTTTATTTTATTCCTTGATTGAAGGATTTCGTACTAGTTAACAAATTTTTCATATAACTAGTTGCGATATTCTTCTTTTGGTAGAGTTTTTCAAACAAAGCTTATTTTCAAATCTATTTTGAAAACTCCTACCTTCCAAGGGCGGATGGATGGGCAATCATGCTCATGTATGCTTTATATTGAAAATCATCTTAAACTTGAACATGATTAGGAGGATAGGTTATATGAGTTATACTTTGATATTATTGTTATTTCAATTGGTATCATTGGATTCTTTCAATTGGTATCAATTTTGACCTTTCTTGTATACTCATATATGTTTGTATGTATGTATGTTTTTCATTTCCAATAGTATCAATTTCGATTGGTATTAAACTTTTCATACATATATATGTTTTATTTGTGCTTATTATATCCCTATTTCTTCAAACACAAAATTTTGTTTATGCTAAAGCTTGAGTTTTAACTTTGTTTCAATTGATTCAATTTTCAATTGGTATCTTATTACAAGCTTATGCATGTGTTTTGTTGGTATTTCATAAAGGGGAAGAAAATTTAATTTTCATATTTCAATTGGTATTTGTTCCCTTACTTTATGATAGAAAATAGTCATTTCATTTGATATCATATACTTAAAAAGAAAAATACTCTCTTTTGATATCAAGATGTTTATTTGAATGTTTTAAAATTGGTATCAATAAGTTTGATCATTGTTTTCAAAATTGATATCAAAAATAAAAATTTTATTTAAAGATAAATACAAAAGTTTTGATTTGTATTGTCTATATGCAAGAAGAGCTTAACATCTCTTCTACATATAGATTCATGTTGAGTGTATCTTGTATTGAGGAGCTTGACATCTCTTCTTTATGTGATACACGTGTGTAGGGGAAGCTTCACATCTCCTCTTATGCATTGCATAGTGTACGTTATGTGAATTAGGGCTTGTCATCCCTTCTTCATGTAATGTATCTATGTAGGGAAGCTTCACATCTTCCTCTTCATAAATGTATATAGCATATATTTATTGATCTATGTTTACTTTCAATGGTATCAAGATGCTTCTTTGACATATTTTCAATTGATATCTTAATTGATTGTCACCCCTATTTGGTTTTGTTTTTGTTTTAGACAAAAAGGGGAGAACATTGTTTTTATTAACCTTTTGTTGATTCATTGTTTCGAATAAAAAGGGGGAGAAAATTTTATTTTGTTTTGATTGTTTACCCCTTTGTTGATGATTGACAAAAGGGGGGAGAATAATTTGTGTTTATGCATGTTTATGTGTTTTATGCATGCATGTTTATGTGTTTTATGCATGTTGATGCACACATGTTTATGTACATTCATTGCATATTTATTGTTTATTTGTTTATGTATAAGTTAAGGGGGAGCTTCCTTAAAGCCTAACTTTAATCCATGCATATATAACTCCATGAGTTTTGTCATCATCAAAAAGGGAGAGATTGTTGGCCCGGAGGCCTTCCTCTCTAGTTTTGATGATGATTAACTCATGTAGTTATGTTTACTAATAATCTTGTGATTTTAGTTTCAGATCATGTAACAAGATATTAGTTGGTGATTGCTTCAACAAGGAGTTTAGAAGCTTTTCTTTGTGATTCCAGTGCCCGAGCATCAAGATCATACCTTTGCACTCGGTGGATCACGTTTGGGATCGAGTCGGCTTGAAGATTGAAGATCGTCAAGAAGACTTAGGTATCCTAGTTTAGTTTAGTGTGTTTTAGATCCATTTGTAAAGCTTAGTATAGTTGATATGCTCAAGTGCACAACACACACGTTTTATGATTTTTCGGTTTTTAGTTTAACCGATATTTGTTTTCATGAATAGATTGATCAAAACAAGTTTAATTGGTTTATGTATAGTAGATTCATTCTATACATGCATGCTTAACTTTTAAACAAACTTATTTTGACTTTCCTATTCATGTATTGAAAAAGTCAAGTTTGATAAAATACAAGTTTTGGTTTTTGATAAAATTTGCAAGACACAAAAATGATTCCAAATGTTTAATATTGTCTTGAAATTTTTATCACAAGTTTGTGTTTCAATATAAAATGTTAAAACAATTTTTATGGTATTTTTAGAAAAGATAAAAGAATTTTTAAAATTATTTTTACCCAGGTTCTGACCCAGACTGTGGCTGACAGGCCAGGTCGGTCGACCGTTGCGGTCGACCGAACCAAGGGCCAGTCGATCGTTGCGGTCGACCGACGTGCACAGCCCTGTGCACGTCTGGCAGACACAGGGCCGGTCGGCCGGTCGGTCGGCCGGACCAGAGAGCGTTGCTCTCTGTATCTGGGCGGTCGACCGGGCGGTCGACCGGACCAGAGAGCCCTGCTCTCTGTATCTGGGCGGTCGACCGAGAAGCTCCAACGGTCATATTTTTGACCGTTGGCGGTCGACCGGCCGGTCGACCGCTAGCCTGTCAGGCTGCCAGATCAGCCTAACGGTTAGTTTTCTATTTGGCCTATATAAACCCCATTTCTTTGGGATTTTGGCTAAGATTTTTAGAGCTAAAATTTTCAGACTTTCTCTACTGTTTAAACAAGTTTTCAAAAGAGTTTGTGCCAAAAAGATTTATCTTTGTATTGTTTTAGGTTTTTAGAAAAATCAAAGAAAATAGTATTTGGGAGATTTGTGTTTGTTCTTCATTTCTATTATCTTCAAGAGCTTTCCCAAGATTATTTCTTTGAGTTTTTATTTTTCAAACACCTAGTTTTTTCACACTTGAGCTATCACCTAGCCTATTCTATTAGGATCATTTGTTTGTGGAAAAAGGAGAGGTTTGTGGTTGAGATATACCACCTATTGTGAAAACCCTCATTTGTTGGTTGCTCCCTCTTTGGTAGAGGTTGAGGTTTGTGTTTGCTCCCTCTATTGTGAGGTGGAGTTTGGTTGTTGGCTACGGGCCTTATCCCTCTTCGGTAGAGGTGGATTGGTCGTATTACCTCGGTGGCATTGTAAGGTTGAGAGAGGAGTTCGGTACTCCTTTAGTGGATTAGAAATCCTTCTCGGTGAAGGCGGGGACGTAGAGCTAGGGGCTTGAATCTCGGAACATATCTTTGTGTTTGCGTTTGATCCATTGCCTCTAAACCCTCTCTCTCTTTATTTGTGCAAAGCATCTTTCATTCATTCATATCTTATTTCTTGCATTTGTGCCTTGCATTATTTAATATTGTTCTTCTTTATATGCTTGGCTTGCTTGAGTGTGCCTCACTTGTACTTAACCACAAGAGCTTCATATAGCACCTCAACCCTTATCTAGGGGAATCAAGAGGAGTTAGTCCAGAGCTCTTCACGGGGAATTCGGCTACACTTGTTGGTTGTATTAAGTGTGATTGCTAAATTGTTTTAAGCTTCTGCATTTAGCGCATTTAGTTTCTAGATTAGCATTTACACCTATTCACCCCCCCTCTAGGTGTTTTCATTATACCCGTCTGAGTCGTCTTCGTGGGTGTGTATATTTCGGATCTACATAACTGCATGATTCGCACGTTATGATCTCCTTGTAACCGCTCAGATAGTGCCGCTTGATTGTAGGATCACCATGCAGAGATTTACGTCACAATTCATAACTGCTCGCATTTGATATAGGAGCATTACAACGTTCAGAACGTGAGAAAGATCTGACAGCATAGTCGGATCCGTGAATCACAGGGATTATGCTATCCAGCTGTAAGTAGCGCAGGAGTAGTAGGCTCCGGAGGGTCTTCGTATAGGAGACTTGAATGGATCAAGGAATGGTCCTTGTAAAGATTGCTGGTGCCCCAGATAGTCGTGCAGCTTCGGTTGAGTGATGGAACCGGGTAGGTAATGTCTTAGCTGATGTGAACTTCGGGCGTGGCCTGAGACTTTCTCTTGGGCCCATAGGTCTGAAGATTTCTTCTTGGGCCCGTGTCAGGTTTGTGAGTGAATAGGCCTGCTGGCAGGAAAGTGGAGCCTCCAGGCGTCCAAACACTTGTCATAATCTTGACGAAGGTAAAAATCTAATCACTACACTTTGTATCTCCTTTCCAAATTTGATGCTTTAATACACTTTAGGAGAAGTATTAGAAAACGAGTCAGTATTTGTAGGATGGGAGGATTAACACTTGTGCAATAATAGGCATTTTATGAGCTTTACCTCATAGCACCACCATTTGATTATCATACTCAATCTTATATATATAAGTGAATACTTCAGAGCGAACAAGGCAGCTAATTGTTTTTTTTTCTCCATTGTCTCCTTTTTATAATTTTTCCTAGTATGTGCTAGAAAAACAAATGGAAATATGGTAACACCTATATCCCACTCTATATATTCGAGTTAGAAGCATTACTAGAACCTAGTTGAAATACACCTAGAGGGGGGTAAATAGGTGTACTTGCTAATCTAAGACAAATGATGTGAAATTTAAAATTTAATTGCAACATACTATGTGTCACCAAGAGTTAGTCCGAATTCCCCGCGAAGGGCTCTAAAATTACTCCTCGAGATTCCTCTAAATTAAGAGTTTAGGTGCTATATGAAACTCTATTGGTTTAACATAAGTGTGGGCATACACAAACTATATCTAGTATATGAATATGTGCAATATAAAGCAATACAAGATATAAGAGAGATAGAGTTGAGAGATAGTGGATCAAACGCAAACAATAAGATATGTTTCGAGGTTCGAGCCACTGCTCTACGTCCCCGCCTTCACACAGAAGGATTTTCACTATGTCCACACAGGTGAAAAGTCACCTAGAGGGGGGGTGAATAGGTGACAATGCTAATCAAGGGGCAAATTAAAAATTAAAGCTACAACTATTACCAAGCAAGAGTCACAAGATGAATGCAAGCAAGTAAGTATGATGAGCAAGTAATAAGTGCAAGCAAAGTAGAGTAATAATTGCAAGAATGTAAACCAATCGCAAACACAAGGATATGTTATCGAGGTTCGAGCACCCAGCTCTACTCCCCGCCTTCCCCAGAAGGATTCTAGCTACTTCCACTATCACAAAGATCTCAATTACAATGGAGTACCCAACTCCACAATCTCAGTACAAGAAATTTCCTTGGTAGTCAAAAGACCACAAACTCTCTCTTTCAAATATCTCTTCCCTTACAAAGGTCCTTAGAGAATATTGAGTAGGAATGAAGCTCTTTTGTGTGTAAGGAAAAGAAATTGAAATCAGAGAAAAACTTTTGAAAACCCTTCAGAAATTGAGAGAATTTAGCTCAAAAACCAAGAACTTTGAAAGCCTTAAACTTTTGAATTTTTAGCAATAATTGTTGTTGTAACCAATCTCTCCCCAAACACCCCTATTTATAGGAGAGGGCTAGGGTTTAGGGATAAAACATAGTTACTGATGATTAGGAGGTAATTAGATCAAAATATATCCTTAAACGAATTTTTAAACACAAAAGACAAAAATAAACAGCTCTTAAAAAATCTGCCCGTTACTGTACAACGGCTACATCGGTCGACCGGGCCGGTCGACCGGTAGTACAAAATTCCGACCGTTACAGGCTATCGGTCGACCGACCCGGTCGACTGATACAAACTGTGACTGAAAAATAAATATCGGTCGACTGCCCCGGTCGACCGACAGACATGCACACGGATACGTGCATTCTGCCAGGACCTCGGTCGACTGGTCCGGTCGACCGGACCAGCCTGACACAGACTCGGTCGACTGTCGGTAGACTGCCGGTCGACTGGATCAGGTCAGAAAACGAAATAAAAACAGAATTTTGAGAAGAAAAATATTTTTAACAAAACTATTTTAAACAGGAATTCAGTATGTAACATAAAAAGAAATTTGTAGAAGAAAGATTTTGTACTAAAATATTTTTGTATATTTTATAGGAAATAAACTAAGAAATAGTATATGCGCAAAAACGTGTGTGATTGAGCTTCAAACCTAATCTCTATTCTTTAACAAGCTATAAAAATAAAAATACAAAACCTAAGGACCTCTGAGCAATCTTCACGTCTTTGAGCCATCCAATGCCTTGCTAGTGCCTTCTCTTCTATGATCCTTCCTTAATGAGCAAATTGCCTTCCTTGCTATGTGGAACTTAGAAGTTCTTGCAATAGCTAAGCGAATGGTCTCTAAACATGGTACAAGACCTGAAACTCATCTTAGCAAACTTGTTAGTACCAAATAGCACTAATTTGGTTTGTCATCATCAAAACACAAAACAATTGGAGAGTGTAACCTCTTGGGCCAACAATCTCCCCTTTTTGATGATGACAAAACAAATAGGCTATTAACAAAAATATAGGGTAGGAGAAAACTCCCCCTCAAATTATGCTATACATAAAACACAAGAATATGCTCTAGATACCAATAATTGAAATGATGCACCAATTATTGAAACCAATTAAAACAAATATATAAAACACAATATATAAAACACAAAAATTGCTCTTGATACCAAAAATACCAAAAACAACTAAAACACAAGAATTTATTTAAAACACAAAAATTCATAAAATCAAAACATATAAATTCATATGGAACCAAGACCAAATGAACTTATTTTTGTCCATGTAAACTTATTCTCCCCCTTTTTGTCATACATCAAAAAGGGTTATGAAAAACATGTTTATTCAATAATACAAACATTAAGTTCTCCGCAAATAAACGAAAATCTAGTAAAATCAAGAGGTTTAGTGAAAATATCGGCTAGTTGTAAATCCGTGGAAACATAATCAATATCTATATCACCTTTCTCAAAATGATCTCTAAGAAAGTGATATCTAATCTCAATGTGCTTGGTCTTACTATGTTGATTTGCATTTTTGGTCATGTGTATAGTACTAGTATTATCACAAAATATTTTTATATGATCAAAGTGCAAATCAAAATCAAGGAGAGTATGTTTCATCCAAAGGACTTGTGCACAACAAGCCCCTGCGGCAACATACTCCGCCTCGGCGGTTGAGAGAGCTACGGAATTTTGTTTCCTAGAGGACCATGAAACAAGACAATTACCAAGAAATTGACATGTCCCACTAGTACTCTTTCTATCTACTCTACAACCCGCATAGTCGGCATCCGAATAACTAGTCATTGAAAAATCTATAGTTTTCGGATACCAAAGACCCATTCCAATAGTGCCCTTAATATAACGAATAATGCGTTTTACCGCAATAAGATGAGACTCTTTAGGACACGATTGAAATCTAGCACAAAGACACACACTAAACATGATATCCGGCCTACTTGCCGTCAAATATAAAAGACTTCCTATCATGCTTCTATATAATTTAATATCAACATTTTTACCTTGTTCGTCCTTATCAAGCTTGGTTGTAGTTGCCATTGGAGTGTTGCAAGCCTTTGATCCTTCAAGCCCAAACTTCTTTACTAGCTCCTTTGCGTACTTGGCATGGTTAATGAAGGTTCCGTCTTGCAATTGCTTGATTTGGAGTCCAAGGAAGAAATTGAGCTCACCCATGGAAGACATTTCAAATTCTAGTTGCATTACTTTCTCAAAATCCTTGCATAAAAGCTCATTAGTAGATCCAAAAATTATATCATCAACATAAATTTGCACAATTAAAATATCATTATTAACATGCTTAGTAAAAAGAGTTGTGTCTACTTTGCCTTTAATAAAATCATTTGAAATGAGAAAACTAGAAAGCCTTTCATATCAAGCTCTTGGAGCTTGTTTTAATCCATACAAAGCTTTATCAAGTTTAAAAACAAAATCGGGATGAACATGATCAACAAAACCGGGAGGTTGAGCAACATAAACTTCTTCATTAATAAAACCATTCAAAAATGCACTTTTCACATCCATTTGAAAAAGTTTAAAATTTTTAAAGCATGCAAAAGCTAGTGTCATCCGTATGGCTTCAAGCCGTGCTACGGGTGCAAAGGTCTCCTCAAAGTCAATTCCCTCAACTTGAGTGTAACCTTGGGCCACTAACCTAGCTTTATTCCTAATGACATTTCCGGACTCATCCATCTTGTTTCTAAAGATCCACTTAGTACCAATTATTGGTCTATCGTGGGGCTTAGGAACAAGGTGCCAAACTTGGTTGCGCTCAAATTGATTGAGTTCCTCTTGCATGGCAAGCAACCAATATGGGTCCGTCTCGGCTTCGAGAATGCCTTTGGGTTCAAAATGAGAAATGAAAGCAAAGTTACCACATAGGTCATGGAGTTTGGAGTGCGTTGTGACTCCTTTAGATGCATCACCCAAGATGAGCTACTTAGGATGATTTGTAGCGTATCTCCAAGCTTTAGGAAGCGGTTGAGTGCTTTCCTCCTTATCCTCTTGAACTTCACCAATAGGATCTAGCTTTTCTTCTTGAGCGGGTGAGTCCTTAAAGGATAGTCTCTCCATGTCTTCACCTAATGGTTCAAACTCTACAACATTCTCAACAAACACATTAGATTCTTCAAACTTAACATGCATGGATTCTTCAATGGTTTGAGAAGATCTAATGAAAACTCTATATGCTTTGCTAGTAGAGGAATATCCAACAAAGATAGCCTCATAAGCCTTAGCATCAAATTTACCCAAATTATCCTTAGTATTCAAAACAAAACACTTGCATCCAAAAACTTTAAAATATGCAACATTAGGTTTTCTAGAATGATACATTTCAAAAGAAGTTTTTGAAGAATTTTTGCATAAATAAATACGATTCGATATATAGCATGCGGTGTTTACGGCCTCGGCCCATAAATATTGAGGGAGGTCATATTCACTTATCATTGTCCTAGCCATCTCTTGAAGTGTTCTATTTTTCCTTTCTATAACTCCATTTTGTTGTGGAGTTCTAGGACAAGACGTTTCATGCTTAATTCCCTTTTCATCACAATAAGTCATGAAGAGTTGGTTAATAAACTCACCACCTCTATCACTCCTTATTCTCAAAATCGGAAAACCCTTTTCTTTTTCAACTCTTTTTCGAAAAATCTTAAAATGAGAAAAAGTTTGATCTTTATTTTGCAAAAAGAAAACCCAAGTAAAACGGGAGAAATCATCAATCAAAATAAATGCAAATCTACTTCCATTTAAACTCTTAGTTTTAGTTGGTCCAAAAAGATCCATATGAATTAATTCTAAAGGCCTAGTTGACATGATATCCTTGATTGGTTTAAAAGAAGACTTGGTTTGTTTCCCAAGTTGGCACGCACTACAAATGCGGTCTTTCTCAAAAGTCAAGCAAGGTATACCCTTCACCAATTCCTTTGAATTAATCCTAGAAATATGGTCGAAAGATGCATGTCCTAGTCTTCTATGCCAAAGCCAAGAATTTTTATCAAAAGCATTCAAGCATTTAGTAGAACACTCTAAATTGAGCATGTCAATAATATAAACATTATTATCACGAAAACCGGTGAGAATACAAATATCGGATTTAACATCAAAAATCTTGCAAGAAGAATCATCAAATACAACTTTAAGTCCACGATCACAAAGTTGACTAATGCTAAGCAAATTATGTTTTAAACCATCTACTAAAACAACATTCTCAATAATAGGAGATGCACCAATTTGAATGTTACCTATACCGATGATAGTTCCTTTGGAGTCATCCCCGAAGGTGACGGTGCCACCTTCCATGTACCTTGATAGGGTTGTGAAGTTATTGATGTCCCATGTCATGTGTCTTGAACAACCACTATCAAGGTACCACCGCTCCCTACGTCTTGGAGCTTTGGTGTGTACCTACATCAAACAATTTAAGACTTGATTTTGGTACCCACATTTTCTTGGGTCCTCTAGGGTTAGTGTCATGAACCCAAACAAGATTATTTGTTCTATTTAGTTGATCATAGCAAAACTTAGCTAAATGTCCATTTTTGCCACAATATGTGCATCTATACACTCTACCATATTTAAAAGCATAATGAGTGTGTGATTTGTGAGCATGGGCATTGTGAGCATGAACATGAGACGTGTTAGGTGTAGTGTGAGCATGAGGAATCTTAGCATGAGATGTGTGCTTTTTAGAAAATTTTTCTTCAAGTTTCTTAGTATTAAAGGCATAATCTTTTAAAACTTTTTCAAAATCATTCATTTTTGATTTAAAAGAAGAAATTTCTTTTTCATCAATAATAGGAGATTTTGCCTTACAAGTACTCTTGTAGGCACAAAATTCTTTTTGCATGGAAATGAAATTAGAAGAAATATCATCTTTTTCTTTAGAAACAATGGCAAGTTGATTCTTAAGAAAAGCAACTTCTTTTTGTAATTTTAAACATTCAAGTTTCTTGTTATCATAAGTTTCAGAAAGTTCTACAAATGCATGTACAAGAACTTCCTTACTTACATCATCATCTTCATCATCAAGGGATTGAGAGGTTACCTTGGGTGTGTTTGCCATGAAACACATGTTAGCTTGATCCACCTCCTCTTCGGACTCGCTTTCCGAATCCCATGTAGCTTTGTAGGCTTTCTTTTCCTCCGGCTTCTTTGGCTTAAAGGAGGAAGTCATTTTCTTCTTGAACTCCGGACAATCCGCCATGATATGTCCGGGTTTGCGGCAATTGTAGCATATGATCTTCCGCTCCTCTTTGCCTTCGAATTTTCTCTGGAAGTTGAATTGTTCTTTCGGTACAACCTCTTGACATTCCGCACAAGTAGAGTTAGCTCCTCATCTTCTTCTTCGTCATCTTCATCGTCATCATTGGTGGATGAAGTCTTGAAGGCTATGGATTTCTTCTTTGAAGTAGTGGCCTCTTCTCTTGCCTTCTTCTCCATCTCATGGGTCTTTAGGTTCCCAATGAGACTAATGAGATTCATCTTGTCCTTGTCGTTCAACTCCTTCAAGGTGGTGGCCTTGATCTCCCATGATGAAGGAAGAGCCCGAATTACTTTCCGCACCTTTTGATCGTTGGAGATGTCATCACCTAATGAAGAAAGACCATTAGTGATTTTAGTAAACCTTGTAGCCATACTATCAATAGACTCATCATCAAGCATTTTAAATGACTCATATTGGGACCTCAAGAGATCTATCTTAGCTCTCTTGACTTGTGAAGTCCCCTCGTGTGTGACCAATAAGTGTTGCCAAATCTCATAGGCGGATTGGCAATGAATTACCCGTGTAAGGTCATCCTCATTCAAGGCGGTTAATAGGGAATTTTGGGCTTTGGAGTTAGCCTCATATAGTTTAAAGTCAAGGTCGGTCCAAGTGCTCTCATCACCATCGGGTGCTACATAGGGTTTAGTCAAGGACTTGGCCACTAAGCTACCCAAAGATTGCAAAAATATAGTCATCCTAACCTTCCAAATTGGGAAATTTAGGCCATCATATTTAGGTGGGGATTTAATGTTGTCGGCCATGTTTACTAGTGATGAATGAATGAAATGAAAATGTTGATTAGCAATATTTTAAGGATCTCTCTATGGATGTTAAGCCAAACCTAGAGTCTAAGCTCTGATACCAATTGAAAAGTCACCTAGAGGGGGGGTGAATAGGTGACAATGCTAATCAAGGGGCAAATTAAAAATTAAAGCTACAACTATTACCAAGCAAGAGTCACAAGATGAATGCAAGCAAGTAAGTATGATGAGCAAGTAATAAGTGCAAGCAAAGTAGAGTAATAATTGCAAGAATGTAAACCAATCGCAAACACAAGGATATGTTATCGAGGTTCGAGCACCCAGCTCTACTCCCCGCCTTCCCCAGAAGGATTCTAGCTACTTTCACTATCACAAAGATCTCAATTACAATGGAGTACCCAACTCCACAATCTCAGTACAAGAAATTTCCTTGGTAGTCAAAAGACCACAAACTCTCTCTTTCAAATATCTCTTCCCTTACAAAGGTCCTTAGAGAATATTGAGTAGGAATGAAGCTCTTTTGTGTGTAAGGAAAAGAAATTGAAATCAGAGAAAAACTTTTGAAAACCCTTCAGAAATTGAGAGAATTTAGCTCAAAAACCAAGAACTTTGAAAGCCTTAAACTTTGAATTTTTAGCAATAATTGTTGTTGTAACCAATCTCTCCCCAAATACCCCTATTTATAGGAGAGGGCTAGGGTTTAGGGATAAAACATAGTTACTGATGATTAGGAGGTAATTAGATCAAAATATATCCTTAAACGAATTTTTAAACACAAAAGACAAAATTAAACAGCTCTTAAAAAATCTGCCCGTTACTGTACAACGGCTACATCGGTCGACCGGGCCGGTCGACCGGTAGTACAAAATTCCGACCGTTACAGGCTATCGGTCGACCGACCCGGTCGACTGATACAAACAGTGACTAAAAAATAAATATCGGTCGACTGCCCCGGTCGACCGACAGACATGCACACGGATACGTGCATTCTGCCAGGACCTCGGTCGACTGGTCCGGTCGACCGGACCAGCCTGACACAGACTCGGTCGACTGTCGGTAGACTGCCGGTCGACCGGATCAGGTCAGAAAACGAAATAAAGACAGAATTTTGAGAAGAAAAATATTTTTAACAAAACTATTTTAAACAGGAATTCAGTATGTAACATAAAAAGAAATTTGTAGAAGAAAGATTTTGTACTAAAATATTTTTGTATATTTTATAGGAAATAAACTAAGAAATAGTATATGCGCAAAAACGTGTGTGATTGAGCTTCAAACCTAATCTCTATTCTTTAACAAGCTATAAAACTAAAAATACAAAACCTAAGGACCTCTGAGCAATCTTCACGTCTTTGAGCCATCCAATGCCTTGCTAGTGCCTTCTCTTCTATGATCCTTCCTTAATGAGCAAATTGCCTTCCTTGCTATGTGGAACTTAGAAGTTCTTGCAATAGCTAAGCGAATGGTCTCTAAACATGGTACAAGTCCTGAAACTCATCTTAGCAAACTTGTTAGTACCAAATAGCACTAATTTGGTTTGTCATCATCAAAACACAAAACAATTGGAGAGTGTAACCTCTTGGGCCAACAACAGGGACCTTCCACAAAGGGACCTTCACTGAGAAATTACAACTCTACATTTGGAGTACACTACTACTCTCTCAAACACAATCACCTCTACACAAGAGGGATAAGCACAAAGCCAAAACAAAGAAAAGACTACAATCTTGGTGATCCAATGATCACAAACAACACTTGGTGATCACAATAGATCACAAACAATTTTCCTCACAAAAACAAGATCCTATAGATAGGATTAAAGGTGATAGCTCAAGTGTGAGAAAACAAAATATTTGGAAAAGAGAATAATAAAGAAAAACATTTGGGAAAATACAAGATAGATATGTAAATAAAAATCAAAACCAATTCCCCAAAGACTTCCTTTTCTTTGATTTTTCCAACACTTTGAAAACAAATAAAAGATAAAAATTTTAGGCTCAAAAATTTCTTTTAAACTTGCTGCAAAACACTTGAAAAGATAGGAAGAATAGCTCTTGAAAATCTTGGTTAAAACAGCTCTAGAGAACCCCTATTTATAGGCTCTTAAGAATATAGCCATTGGGGTTCAGAAAAGGTCAATTTTGACCTGTCGGTCGACCGGCCGGTCGACTGGCCAACGATCATATTTCTAACCGTTGAGCCACCGGTCGACCGCCCAGGGCAAACTCGCCTACGCGGCACTACCCGAGAGTTGGGTAGTTACAGTCGATCAACCGCCTGGTCGACCGACCTTATAGGCAAGGCCTTGTGCACGTCCTTATGCACATCGGTCGACCGACCGATCAATCGAGCTCTGGTTCAGCAGGCTCAGGCTACGGTTTATAGGGTTTAAAACTTGGTCTTTTTAACACCTATAAAATCCCATAAAATCTCATGAATTTCACAAAAATAAGTTCTTATAAATATTTGAAGAACAAATACGTGTGACCAAAAATCAACACATATTACAAACTATTTGAACTATTTTTGTGATATAAAAATTAAACTTTAAACCAAAATCGATATTTTCTAAAATACAAACTGTAAAATGAAAATCTGATTTTTCTCAAACCTATATAAATACAAAAACAAGATATTTAAACTCTTTTGAAGCATAGAGTATGTGGATAGAATCCAATACGCTTATAAAAGATTTATCTATGTTTTTGATATTTAATCCAAAATAAGTTTTGTTAATTACAAAACTCTAACCACATGAAATGGAATCAACAAAATAAGTTTTTCTAAATATATGCAGCATAGATGTATATAAATGAAATCCAATATACATTAAACCATGTAAACTTGTTTTAATTCTATCTATTCATGAAAATCATATATATGTGTACTTGAAATCCAATATCGGTTAAACCGAAAACCAAACGTATAGAACTTGTGTGTATGTGAACTTGAGCCTATCAACAGTAGTCTATCTTACACAAGATCTAAACACAAACTAAAACTAAACAAACCAAAATCTTCTTGTAGAACTCCTTCTCCAAGCGGACTCGATCCAAACACGATCCAAAGAGCTTGACTTCATCCAGTGCTAGATGTGATCTTGACGCACGAGCTCTTGAATTTACATGTGTTAGCTCTAAAATTCCTTTGTTGAAGCTAAGAACCTACTAAGATCTTGATCAATAATTGAAATTATTTAAACACAAGATCATTAATACTATAACTATGTGAGTTAATCATCATCAAAACTAGAGTGTTGGGCCTTTAGGCCAACAATCTCCTCCTTTTTTATGATGACAAAACTCATGAAATTATATATGCATGGATTAAAGATAAGCTTCATAGAAGCTCCCCCTTAACTCATGGCAATAAACAAATAGATATGCAATGAAGTGCATAAAGTAAACACAAACATATATATATATATATATATATATATATATATATAAATAAAGATATAAATATGCATATATAAACTCTCTAAATTCTTCTCTCTCTTTTTGTCAATTCATCAACAAAGGGGTGAAGACAACCAAACATAAAGATGTATATGCGATATACATTCATGAAAAAAAGAGACGATAAGTTAGCTCCCCCTGCATACATGCATTATATGGAAAAGGGATGAGTAGACCTTAACCCACATAAAGCATAACATATAATGTATAAATGGAGATGTTAAGCTCCCCCTGCACACGTGTACTACATAAGGAAGAGAGGTCAAGCTCTTCAATATGAAAAGTACACTCAATATGAATCTATATATAGAGGAGACGTTAAGCTCTCTTTGCATATAGGCAATATATATCAACAAATTTTGAAACCACTTTTAAAATAAATTTTTGAAATTTCTTGAAGTCAACAAAATGAATTATGATACCAATGAAATCAAATAATAGTTGACAAAAATAAATGTTGGTACCACTTGTAGGAAAAAATATTTTAAGATACCAATGGTAGATTTTGATACCAGTTGAAGGTGAAACATGAAGTACATTTTGATACCAAATAAATACCGAATAAAATTAATGCATAAGCTGGCAAAGATACCAATTAACATTTAAAATAAAATTAAGCTTAACATAAACATAATTTGTGCTTTAAAAATGTAAAGACAATGTAAAACAAGCACAATCAAATCATATATATGTATATATGAAAATAGAAATACCAATTGAAATTTGAAGCATACATATATAAGAAACACATATGAGTATATAAAAATAAAATTCTATGAAGATTATGTGTATAACTCATACCTACCACCCTATTCATGCACAAGTTTAAAAGATATTCATTAAGGCATACAAGGCAAGTCTCCTAACCATCCGCCCTTGGGTTAGTAGGGGTTTCCAAAAATAAGAGTTTGAAAATAATTTAACATGTTTGAAAACTCTACCAATTTAAGAATCAAGAAATTAGTTTAAAATAATATTTGAAAAGCTAGTTAAAGATCCTTCAAGACATGAAACCAAATCATATATCCCATGAAGTATTGCTAAGTACACAAAAATTGTCACTCAAAATTTAAAAGGCTCAAAAATGTGCTCATAAAACAAGTATATGAGTAAACAAATGAAATGTGAGTGCAGAAGAATCATGTGAATAGCATATTCATGAAAATAATCTATAAGGTTCAAAACAAACATAAAATTCTTTTATCAAAAACATGAAAATTATCAAAACTAAAATTTCATCAAAACTAAACAAGCATCAAGGTATATGTATGTTTTGTTGAAATTAAAGGTATACATACATATCCAAACATAGACTAGACCACAAAAGTATATTGCATGAAGGAAAGTGGCTCTATGGTATACATGTATATCTATTAGTTTTAGACAAAAATAACATATATATGAAGGGCCTATTTGTTTCGTTGCAAAACGTCGCAAGTCGTAAGTTGTAAAATGAGAATGGAAAAAGTGAACTGTAGCAGAGAAAATATATTGTGTTTTACGGTGTTTGGTTGATAAAGTGAAGTATAAATGGAAAAGTATATTGTGTTTTACGGTATTTGGTTGATAAAGTGAAAGTGTAAATGGTAAAGTATATTGTGTTTTACGGTGTTTGGTTGGTAATGTAAAAGTGTAAGTGGAAAAGTTGACCACAAAATTAACTGTAGCAGTGATTTAAATATTATAAATACTATTAAATTAAATCTACTATTGCAAATTAAATTGTATTAATAAATTTGAGATAAAAAATTAATAATCTTAATATTTTATTTATAACAATAATATTAATAAAATATTAGTATAAATAGTAAAATATTACTAAAATATTAACTAAATAAATAATATAAAATTAAAAAAAAATCTAAAGAACATTAATAAAATTTTAAGAATACTAATAAAATATAAATATTAAAAAATGTTACAACAATAATAAAATATAGTTATAATATTATAATATTAAAAATACTTGAAAATTATTATAATATAAATTTTATTATAATATTATTGTAATATTATAGAAATATAAAATTAATAAAGTAAAATATAATTATAATTTAATAATAAATTATCATTATAGTATTATTATACTGAATTATTATTACAATATTAACATAATAAAATATTAATATAATAATAAAATATATTATGATATTAATAAAGTAATTTTTTATATTAAAAATAAATAATTAAATATATAGTAATTTTATATTAAAGTATAATACTGTTATATTAATAAAATATTAACTCTAAATAAAATAATAAAAAATGGAATAAGTATTAATAAAATAATAAAATATTAAATTAAAATATTAAATTAAATTAGTAAAATATTAAATATTAAAACAATAAAAAAGTTAAAGATTAAAAATATAAAATAATTAAATAAAAAATTGAACACTATTAAAATATTAAATATTTAATAATATTTAATTATATATTGATTATCAAGTAACTGTTTTGAACTATAAGTATACTACAAGTGACAGTTACATGACCACAAAATTAACTGTAGCAACTGCAAGTGGGAAAATATGAGTGTAAAAGTGAGATTTACATGACCACAAATTTAACTGTAGCAACTGCAAGTGGGAAAAGAAGAGTTGCAAAAGTGTTTTGCATTTTGCATTTTGCAAACGAAACCAAACAACTTTAAATGTAAAGTTGCAAAACTTTTTGCATTTTGCAAACGTTTTGCAACTTACCAAACACGCCCGAAGCTAAACATGTACAAAAATAGAGAAAACAGGTATAAATGAAAGAATCATCAAAACTAGGTTATACATGTACATGTAATGAGTACAAATGAGCAATGAAGTACAAACATATAATAGTCAAGTGTAGCTCACTACTTGTACAAGTTTAAATATAAGTTTTAACGAAAACTACATCTAAACAAGTAATCACCACATGAAGTACAAAATAAACATGATCATTAGGCCAAATGCACGAGTTTTAGAACTAGTATATACATAGTAGTTAAACAATGGTGAGAACACAAAATATGAATTCATATGAACATGAGTGTATTTCAAATACTATTTACGTATATCACATGTCAACATTGTATTTAACATAATGAGCACTAAAACTGCAACATGTTAAAATTATCAATGTAAAAGTATGCAAATTAAAATAGGAGTTTAGAGATAGTTACCAAACCATATGAACTATTCTCTAGGTCTTCAAACCATGGTGGACCTTCCACCAAACATTCCTTGAAAGTGATGCATCAAAAATATGATCTTTAGGCTCGGATCGCATTCACCATCAAGGCACCAATACCCTCACGTCAAGTGAGAGCCCACACCTATATCCAATACAATACCCATACCTTTTTGGGTCCATGAGGTTTAGCACCTTTCTTAACCCAACCAAACTTATTTGCAAAATTTGAATTATGTATTCTTTCAGAACAAAACTTTGCAAGGTGGCTCGTACGTCTACAATGTGTACAAGTGTACACATGAGCATACATCGTGTCATGTGTGTGATCATGATAAGCATGTGTATGTCGTGTTTTGTGTGCATGAATATGTGAAGTATGTTTCTTTAGAAACATAGATTCCAATCGTGTGTGGTTCATGACACATTGCCTCAAAGTGGAGTCCAAACAATCAATTTTCTTCTTCATAATACAAATATCATTATTAATTTTGGAAGAAGAGACATGAGCATGAGAATCAACAATCTTTTTTTTTAGAAATATTTTCTTTTTCTTTTAAAATAATTTTCTTTTTCAAAGAGTTATTTTCTTTCAAAACAATCTCTTTTTCTTTTTCCATCAAAATAATTTATTTTTTAATCAATTGTTTCCTTCACAAATGTCATTTAATTTTGAAGACAAGGAAATATTCTCCTTTTTCAAAAAATCATTTTCTTTTGAAACACATTCAAATTTATTTTTAAAAGAATCATTTTTTTAACAAAAAAGTGTTTTCCTTCTTCAACTTATCATTTTCAATTTTAATAAATTATATTTTTCTAGAAGTTTTTGACAAAAAGATGCAAACTCATCATAAGGTATGTCAATATCTTCTTCTAACTCGGATTCAGAATTTACCTCAAGGGGGTCATCCCCTTGGACCATGTAGCACATTTTGGAAGCATCACTTCCATCATCCGAGTCACTCCCCATATAGTATTATTTTTGTTCACCAAGGGAGACAAGTGTGTTCCATACTACAAAAGCCGAATCAAAGTTAGAAACTCTAGATAAATATTCATCATTTAAGGTTGACTTTAAAGTATGGATGGCTTTTTTGTTAACCTCAAGATGTCTGACATTAATAAAATATGAATTCTTAATAGTGGTAAAATAGACATGAATTCCTAAGGCCTTAAGATACATAGACATCTTAACTTTTCAATTTTGAAAGTCAAGAATGTCAAACATGGGAGGTGTCATAAAATCCATGAGTGTGTGTACAAATATTGTGATTAATTAAAAATAAGATCCTTAACTCAAGGTTGTTAGCCCCAAATCAGCACCAAGCTCTGATACCAATTTAAATACACCTAGAGGGGGAATAGGTGTACTTGCAAATCTAGGACAAATGATGCGAAATTTAGAACTTAATTGCGACACACTATGTGTAACCAAGAGTGAGCCCGAACTCCCCATGAAGGGCTCTAGAACTATTTCTCAAGATTCCTCTAAATTAAGAGTTGAGGTGCTATATGAAGCTCTCTTGGTTCAACACAAGTGTGGGCACACACAAAATATATCTAGCATATGAATATGTGCAGTATAAAGCAATGCAAGATATAAGAGAGATAGAGTTGAGAGATAGTGGATCAAACGCAAACAACAAGATATATTTCAAGGTTCGAGCTACTGCTCTACGTCTCCACCTTCACACAGAAGGATTTCTACTATGTCCACACAAGGACCTTCCACAAAAGGACCTCCACTGAGGAATTACAACTCTACACTTAGAGTACACTACTCCTCTCTCAAACACAATCACCTCTACACAAGAGGGATAGGCACAAAGCCAAAGCAAAGAAAAGATTACAATCTTGGTGATCCAATGATCACAATAGACCACAAACAATTTCCCTCATAAAAACAAGATCCTATAGATAGGATTAGAGATGATAGCTCAAGTGTGAGAAAACAAAGTGTTTGAAAAAGATAATAACAAAGAAAAATACTTAGGAAAAACACAAGATAGATATGTAAATAAAGATCAAAACTAATTTCTCGAAGACTTCTTTTTCTTTGATTTTTTCAATACTTTGAAAACAAATAAAAGATAAAGATTTTAGGCTCAAAAACTTCTTTTAAACTTGCTACAAAACACTTAAAAAGATGGGAAGAATAGCTCTTGAAAATCTTGTTAAAACAGCTCAAGAGAACCCCTATTTATAGGCTATCAAGAATATAACCGTTGGGATCCAGAAAAGGTCAATTTTGACCTGTCGGTCGACCAGCCACTCGATCGGCCACCGATCATATTTCTGACAGTTAAGCCACCGGTCGACCGCCCCAGGCAAACTTGCCTACCGGTCGACCGCCCGATCGACCAGCACTACCCGAGAGTTGGGTAGTTACAGGCGGCCGCCCGATCGACTGGCCTTATAGGCAAGGCCTTGTTCACTCCTTGTGCACATCGGTCGACCGACTGGTCGACCGAGCTCTGGCTCAGTCGATCGGCCGGTCGACCGACATCAGGCTCAGGTTAGGGTTTATAGGGTTTGAAACTTGGTTTTTTTAACACTTATAAAATCCCATAAAATCTCATGAATTTCACACAAATAAATTTTTATAAATATTTGAAGAACAAATATGTGTGATCAAAAATCAACACATATTACAAACTATTTGAACTATTTTTGTGATATAGAAATTAAGCTTTTAACCAAAATCGATATTTTCCAAAATACAAACTTTGAAATAGAAATCTGATTTTTCTCAAACTTGTATAAATAAAAAAATAAGATAATTAAACTCTTTTGAAGCATAGAGTGTATGGATAGAATCCAATACACATATATAAGATATATCTATATTTTTTGACATTAAATCCAAAATAAGTTTGTTAATTATAAAACTCTAAACACATGAAATCGAATCATCAAAATAAGTTTTTCTAAATATATAAAGCATAGATATATATAGATGAAATCTAATATACATTAAACCATGTAAACTTGTTTTGATTCTATCTATTCATGAAAATCATATATATGTATAGTTGAAATCTAAAACCGGTTAAACTGAAAACCAAACGTATTGAACTTGTGTGTGTGTGAACTTGAGCATATCAACACTAGCCTATCTTACGCAAGATCTAAATACAAACTAAAACTAAACAAACTAAAATCTTCTTGCATAACTCCTTCTCCAAGCCGACTCGATCCAAACACAATCTAAAGAACTCGACTCCATCTGAGTGCTAGATGCGATCTTGATGCGCGAGCTCTTGAATCTACATGTGTTAACTCCAAAACTCCTTTGTTGAAGCTAAGCACCTACTAAGATCTTGATCAATAACTGAAACATATAAACACAAGATTATTAGTACTATAACTAATGGGTTAATCATTATTAAAACTAGAGTGATGAGCCTTTGGGCCAACAATGCTCACAAGACGATGATGAGCCCTTTTCTTCTCCTGCCATTCTTATCGGATCTTCATTCGAAACTTTGATGTTAGATTTTCTGATAATATCGCCCAACCATCATACTTCCCATCATGTCAATGGGTCCTTGCTTCTCTAATGGCAATGGATTGTGTAGGGATAAGAGAGAAGAATAAAAAATTAGAGAATGGAGTTTTTGAAGGATAAGGCCGACAGTCCCCCTGGGTTGTCGACAGTCAGACACAGATACGCCCTAACTGATGAACCGTGTGTTGTCAATAGCAGCCACTCTGGGCTGTTGACAACGGTTTACCGAGAGTTGGATTTGTCAGAGAACTGTCGACAGTCCCCTTGGGCTGTCGACAGCACAAGGATTCTGGGTGAATCCGAGCAGACTTTTGAATTTATTTTTGATCTAAATTTGGAGTTGTTGTTTTTCTTTTATTGAGAGACTCTATACCTATATAAAGAGGGCTAATTGATTCCTGATATTGTATCATGTAATTGATTGGTTTAATAAGAACTCTCTCCTCTTCTGCCCGAGGGACATAGACAAATTGTCGAACCTTGTTAAATCTTGTGCTCTCACATTCTTTTTTATTTGTTTTGTTCTTATGTTTGGCGACTATTATCCAGATAATCTCTACTCTGATGTTGGTGGTTCCAACAAGTGGATCAGAGCTTTCTAGGTTCGACGGGAAGTTTTCGTTCCAGTGGAGGAAATTAACTTGAAAACGGTCTAGTTTCATTCGGAAGTAAAGATCTGATCTTTCCTATTTGGATTTGTTTCACTAATCATTTTCAGCATTATTTTGAGGAATCTACTGGAAGATGGATGGAGATAGTTCATCCACGGTGAAAAATGTGAACCCACATCCGTTGAAGATCGATGTGGTAAAGTTTGATGGCAATAACAACTTTAAGATATGGAGGTGTGAGGTGATTGAAGCATTGACGACATCAAATCTCGATGACACGCTACGTTTGAAGAAAAATTGGAGGAAACTTCTGAAAAATATTAAAACAAGATGAATAAAACGATGTGTGGTCTCGTAAGGTCTTGTTTGATATAAGATATCTAGTATCATGTGTTGTATGAGACTTCTGCAAGGAAGCTGTAGGAGATCCTCAAAAAGAAGTATCTGACGAAGAGCATTGAATTGCGATCACAACTGAAGAGGAGGCTTCACCGCTTTTAGTTGAAGAGCAGACTTTCTATAATGAATAACTACACCAAGTTTCTTACAGACTTAATTAATGTGGATGTAGCGATCGAAGGATAAGGCATTGATTCTACTAAATTCTCTTCCTGATGAAAAGTATAAAACCTTTATCCTAACCTTGATCAATGATAAACAAGCACTTAACTATAATGATGTATCAGCTGCTCTTGTAAATTATGAAGTGAGTAGGAAGGACAAGCAGTCTTCTTCTAATGGTACATCAACAGAGGCATGATGGTAAAAGGCAAGAGTTCCAATTAGAAGAGCAAAGGCGAGTGTGGGAGATCAAAGTCTTGTTCAGGTTTTAGAGATCTGAAGAAAAGTCAGTGCGCTTTCTGCAAAGAATTAGGGCACTGGAAGATTGATTATCCAAGGATTAAAGATAAGAATAAGGAGTTAAAGACTGAGGCAAATCTCGCAAAGGTGATCAATACCCAATTGGGTAGTACTTCACAGGCAGGCGATCAAACTCTGACTCAATGGTATTCTCTTTTTCTATCACTAATTCTACTATTGGTTACTCAGGCGATTCTAAGCGGATGCTAGATACATGAGCTACCTATCATGTGAACAGGAATTGATTTTCTAACTTTGAGAAGCTAAATGGATGCTATGTTGTTATGGGTGATGATCATCCATGGAACATAGAAGGGATAGGTAGGTACATATCAAGATGTTTGATGGGATGATGTGGGAATTGAAGGAAGTGAGGTATACCTCAACTGAATAGGAATCTTATCACTGTTAGTGCCTTGAAAGCATTGAGTCTTGAAGTATCTATTGGAGATGGGATTCTCAAGATGACTAGAAGCTCGATGGTTGTTTTGAAAGGCGTCTGATGCAATAGCATTTACTACTTGAAGGGTGGTACGGTTACAGGGCAAGTGGCGACTTCTACAAATTCTGATGATGATTGTACCCAAATTTGGCATATGAGGCTCGGACATATAGAGGAAAGTCTTTGCAAGATCTCAAAGACAGGTCTATTGAAAGGTGCCAGAACCTGCAAATTAGATTTTTGTGAACATTGCATCATCGGAAAGAAGATTAAGGTGAAATTATGCACTTCAACTCATTGCACCGAGGAATTCTAGATTATGTTCACATTGATATTTGGGGACCTACCAAGATGACATCTATTGGAGGTAACCACTACTTTGTGTCTTTTATAGATGACTACTTTAGGCGATGTTGGGTATATACCATGAATCACAAAGGGTAAGTCCTCGAGTTCTTTGTGGAGTGGAAGAAGAACATGAAAAAAAAATATGGAAAGGGAGATCAAGGGACTCTGTTCAGACAACGTAGGCGAGTATACAAGTGATTCTTTCCTACAGCTATGCCGCGATGAGGGCAGAGAAAGGCACTTCACATTAAGGAAACACCGTAATAAGATGGGGTGGCTGAAAGGATGAACATGACCGTACTAGAGAAGGTCCAGTGCATGTTATCCAACATCATTTTATCAAAATACTTTTGGGTTGAGGTAATGGCATGCTTGCTATCTCATTAACATGTTACCATTGTCTGTGATCGAAGGTAAAACTCCTCTGGAAGTTTGGTTAGAAAAAGTTGCTCAGGATTATGATTTGCTAAAGGTATTTGGGTGTCCGGCCTATTATCATGTTAATGAAGATAAGTTGGACCCAAGAGCGAAAGGGGTATTCAGAGGATTCAAGAAAGGTGTAAAAGGATACAAAATCTGGGATCTAAAGGACAAGAAATTTATCCTAAGCAGAGATGTCACATTTGATGAGGCTTCAATGGTGAAGCCTACAAACTCTCAGCAGGTGGAGAGTGAAAAAACAAAGGAATATCGCACCAGGTGGAGAGTGATGCTACTTCATCATCTCTAGATAGGACAATATCATTAGAGATCATACCCACGGTGACACAGGGTAGTGATTATGTAGCCGATCAGGATGCTGAAAATGATGAGGATCAAGGACAGGTTATAGGTGATGTTCAAGAATCTATTGCAGTTAGAAGAGTCTTGATTAGTCTTAATTTTGCATAATTTGTATCACATCTTCACATTAATTTCATATTAAATTCTACTAATAAAGCTTTGCTTTCTTGATTCTAGGTCCATGGTGTGCAATGAAGAAGAAGACTCTAAATCACCATTTAATTGGTGATTAAAAGCCTATTAAAGATAGCCATTGACCTAGAGAGCTGATTCTGTGAAAACCAGGGGCTGCAAAGACGAAACCGGGCACAGGGCCTGACAGGGGATAGACGGGACCGCGCGCAGCTCGAAGCGCCGCGCGCGCGCGACCCTAGTATGGCCGCGGCCGTGGCCGCATTTTGGGCCAGGGCTTGTCCCCTGGCTCCCCTCTTCCCTGGTGGCTATAAATACCCCCTGGGGTTCCAGACTTGAGATATCAAAGTTTTAGGAGTAGTTTCATTTCTATTTTGTAGTCTAGGGTAGTGTAGTGTAGTTTTTCTTCTTCTCCGCCCTTGTATTTTCCATTTCTTGTAGATCTTGTATTAGGGAGAGAGAGTGGTACATGTTGGGAAGCAGGAGTGCTTGTAATAAAAGGTGACAATCTATGAAAGGTGCACTCTTACCTTATCTTTGTTTTCTTCTCTAATCTCTTTTACATGTGTAGCTAGTCTTTTCTCTCATGGCAACAACTACTAACCACCAACTTGCTAACTTCTTTTATGATAATCCACATGAATCTAATAACCTCGTTTTGGCCTTGCTCTTGCAAGAGCCATTGATTGCTCATGATGATGGATCTAACACTCTAACTTCCTAACCACTAACAAGCTAACATTACTTTACTTCATGCTTGCTTTTATTGGGTTTTGATGATTTAAGTGTAGCTTGCACTTGTTTGTTGAGTTAGGTTGTGATGAGTTACATATGGGTCATGCTTTGAATCGCTCTTGAACCAAGGACTAGTGATGGCCAATGATACATGTGAGGTAACTATCACTAAGAGGTTAGCATGTTGGTGGAGTCATTAGTAGTTAGTAGCCATGGGTTTCCTTTCTTTTTCACTTTGTTTTAGACATACAAAAATCACAAACATAATCTTTTCTATGTTTCCCACTTATTTGTTTTCACCGTACTTCTCTTTTCATTCTTTCTTTTCTTTTCTTTTCATTCTTTAAAACTTTAAAGAACTTTTTAACAAACACGTGAATCAACCGGTAAAGCTTCTATTGCCTCCCATCCTTGTGGATTTGACTCGTTTTAGCCTCTATGCTATAACGGAAGTATCGAGGAAGCCAAAGCACACACACTTTAAATCCTCACTTCAAAACATACACTTTTGTGCGCGGTTTTACCTCGATCAAATTTTGGCGCTGTTGCCGGGGATGGGAACGGTTTGATTTCACAAGTTTGTTAACTTTTCTTCTTTATTTTTTGGTGTACATGTTAAATTTTAGCATTGCAGAAGTCCACACTTGCTCAAGTTTGGTCGGGTAACTTCTTGTACATTCATATACTCTGCTGCTAATTTTTGTTTATATTACTTGTACACTGTAAATAATTTTAAGAAGTAAATACAGAAATTGGATGCTTTAAAAGGTTTAGACATTTGCATCTAGGCACGTGTCAATTTTCATTCCAATATACTGTATTTTATTCTTGTGTTGTTGTGATATTAATAGGAGGTGTATATATTACATTGCATATAGTTAGGACAAACATTTCAGTGATTTACTCGTTTTTTTGTGTTCATTCTTATCAATATTGCACATTTGCACAAATGTAACTTAAGGGCAACACCCAATACAACATAAGGTGGGGAAGTCATTACCCTCCCTTAGCCTAAAAATCACCTACCCACTCACACAACCCAAGCCTAATAAAATTTGTTAGATGTTGGCCCCTAGGGACATCTCGGACTCATTTAGGAGATTGACCTAAGGGGAAAGTTGTTAGAAGTTGACTCTTGCTAAATCGGTGTCTAAGGTTGGGGATTGAGAGGCGAAACCTCGAAGAACAGTGGTTTGGCATAATTAGGCCCGCTGCTTCGGCACGGATACCTCCGACTGATCTTGCCCCTACCTGGCCGATTAACTCGCGGTCAGCTTCCGACAACAGACCCCCCGTTGGACAGTCTAACCAGTTAGGAGTCGTCTAGGTCTAAGTCAACCTTAGCATAGGCTTGTTTTCTTTTTCTTTTTCTTTTTCTTTGTTTGTTTGTTTGTTTGTTTTCTTTCTTTTTTGTAAATTATAATATGGATTTTAATAATAACAATTCTTTCAATTATAATATAAATCCATATTTCACCCCGACCTCATTTGACTCGGATAACTCTGACCCGGCTATGTACAACATGAACCAACCATATATGCCGGGTTGGGATTATCCAACTCAATATGACCTGTACCCCCAATCTTATGACCATAATTTTCAAAATAATTTCAACTCTTCACAGAGTTCATGGGGATTCACCTCCCCCGAGTTAAATTATCAACCACATTGTCCACCATTTCCATTCCCCGATTCTTCTTCATATCCTCCTTTTCCTGAACCACCAATTGAAGAAAAATCATCATTGCAAAGGACTTTGGAAGAAGCGATAGAGGCCCAAAAACAATTTGAAAACAATATGGCCTCATCATGTCCACAAAATTTCCAACATTCATATAGTTCTTTTCTAGAACCAATTAAATAAAAATCATTGTGGGAAAAAACTATGGAATTTGTGCAAGAGACCGAGCTCATAATGCAAGATACGATTGACTTCCCATGTCCATCAAATATTCAAGAATCTTGCCATTTTGGAAATCCAGTTTCAATTTCATCATACCAACCTGAACTTGTCCAACATCCAATTCCTGATACTTTGGCAAGTTATCCATTTTCTGAAATTGAACTTGAAGATGAATGTGAACCTGAGCTTCAAGTTAGCGATTCGAGTCCGTTCACTGAATCACTATCGACTCCTGTAGTGTTACCTAAACTAAGTAACATTCTTGAGCCAGTTTTGATTCCCATCATTCCTGAACTTGAATCAATCATTTCACCCATTCTCATTCCTTCTGTGGACGAAAATCAAAATTCAATTTCCTTACATCCTTTTGAACTTGCCTAAAATTTGATAACCACCTTGACATTTTCGCAAGTTATCCTTTTTTCGAAATTGAACTTGAGCTTGAAAGTGATCCTGAACCACAAATCGGTGATTCCTTTTCACTTTTTGATTCAATAATGACTCCGGTATCTTTACCAGATTTTTTTCTCTATTCCGGAGTCAACATTGGATCTTGTACCAGTACACTGTGAAATTGAACCACCAATATCTTATGATCACACTTCATTGTTAGGGAAAGTGTGTGAATATCACTTCTTTGGTTTGGACCCTGTTTTTGAACCAATTTTGACTCTCATTGTTGACTCTCGACTTGATCTGAGTCAAATTCCAGAGTCGGTATCGGTTTTTATTCTTGATCCCTTTGAGTCCAAATCCATCATCTTCCAAAATCACACTCTATTGTTGGACAAGAATGTTGATAAAAATGACTCAGTCATTATTTTTGAAAATTGGAAATTAGATGGGGATAATTTTTTAAATAAGATCATTCATTCAATCAACATTTTATTGAGTCATATTAAAGAGGTCATTGGTGGGTTCCTGCATGATCCACGCTATTTTTATTGGGTAGCAACGCTTGGCCAATCAGACCACCACCGGAGCCACCCCCTTGAGGTAATCTTCCTTCCCTCTCCATTTGTTTTATGTATTTACACATTCACGATGCATTGAGGACCATGCATGAGATAAGTGTGGGGGAGGGTTTACTAACATAGTTAGTTTTATATTTTCTTTCTTTTACACTTCTTTTTAATTAAAAAAAAATCTTTTATATAACAACTTTCCTTTTCTTTTTACAAAACTTTTTGAAACAAGAGAAATAGTTTTTGATTTATTTTAAGAAAATTAAGATTATCTTAGGAATTAGGAAGACCTAAAATTATGAAATTTTAAACCGAGTCAAAATAATAGATCTTATTTAAATTTTAGGATAAGAAAGTAAAATTGAAAAGATAATTTGATCTTGAATTTTTTACCTTAGATTTATGCACTCCATACTTACACAATTTTTGGGATTGAAACAAAGACTGAAATGCCATAAATATATATATATATATATATATATATATATATATATATATATATATAAATTTATGATAATAAGACCACTTATTGAAGTTGGGTAATTATGCCTCAGGAAGCATGATTATTCATACCTAAAATGGTGGACAAAAATCAAATAATCTCCTTTAGTTTTGTGGCCTTGTTTACTCGACTCCTTAAGTCCGATGGATGTTTTCTCATCTGGTGCCCTAAGACCATCTGGTTTGGGAGTCACCGGCTAAAGGCTCACTACCCGGGTAAATAAGAGTTTAAGAAAACTAAGGGAAGAAAGAAAAAAAAAGGAAAAAAAAAAAAATAATAAATATATAAAAATCAATGGCATGAAAGTTAGAGTCGATATCCCAAAAATCTTCACAGTTCACAAAGTGCATATTTTTCTAAGAGTTTTATGAAAGATCAAAGAGTCAATTCAATTTTAAATTCTTACATTTAATTTATAACAAGATTTTTTGCATTTTGACTTAGTTTAAATTTCTGGTTAACCTATGACCTTAGATCACTTATATTTTCACAAAAACACTTCAACACTTTTCTCTATTTCAAAAATGCGTTTTCAAAATACTAACATTTGATTTCTTTCTTTATGAATTTTGTGGGTGTAATCCGCTGAAAACCCTCAGGAGACAAAATTCCTCCTCTAAGCGGAACTTAGAGGTTTAATGGCTTGTTGCACATGCTCAGTGCAATCGCGTCACCTGCGAAAGTGGTGTAATAATTCCTTAGTTTTTTGTTTTGCTCGGGACGAGCAAAAGATAAGTGTGGGGGTGTAATTAGTCTCTAATTTTGCATAATTTGTATCACATCTTCACATTAATTTCATATTTAATTCTGCTAATAAAGTTTTGCTTGCTTGATTCTAGGTCCATGGTGTGCAATGAAGAAGAAGACCCCAAATTACCATTTAATTGGTGATTAAAAGACTATTAAAGATAGCCATTGACCTAGAGAGCTGATTCTGTGAAAATCAGGGGCTGCAAAGACGAAACCGGGCACAGGGACAGACGGGACCGCGCGCGGCTCGATGTGCC
The DNA here is from genome assembly GCA_038442645.1 of Agave tequilana. Classification (NCBI taxonomy): domain Eukaryota; kingdom Viridiplantae; phylum Streptophyta; class Magnoliopsida; order Asparagales; family Asparagaceae; genus Agave; species Agave tequilana. The sequence continues at coordinate 189,042 of JAVJIF010032779.1, forward strand.
GCGCGCGCGGCCCTAGTATGGCCGCAGCCCCGGCCGCATTTTGGGCCAGGGCTTGTTCCCTGGCCCCCCTCTTCCCTGGTGGCTATAAATACCCCCTGGGGTTCCAGACTTGAGATATGCAGAGTTTTAGGAGTAGTTTCATTTCCATTTTGTAGTTTAGGGTAGTGTAGTGTAGTTTTTCTTCTTCTTCCTCCCTTGTATTTTCCATTTCTTGTAGATCTTGTATTTGTTGACACTTAAAAAAGACAAGATTCTTATTGGTCCGAACAATGTCTAAACTTGTTGACATTTATAAAAGACAAGTGACAGACAAGCTGAAGACCAGTCTCCACCCATCTCCGAGGGACAGGGAAGCAACTTGGACTCCACTGATCCAGCAAGCAGACAGTGAACCCGGATTGTTTCTGAACAGACCTCAGCAGGTCTAAGATGCTAGCACTTAGCGTCATATGAGCCCAAAGGGATAGCCTCGCCTGAGAGGCTAAAATCATCCAACTTCGCCTTGAAGCCATTCAAAGCCTCGCCAGGAAGCTAACTTATAGCTTCGCCTGAACGCTGAAGTGCAACTCCGCAGAGAGTTGACTTCGCTTGAAGCCACACGCAACCGCGCAGAAGGATGTTCGGTAGCTTCGCCACAGATGTTATCTAGCTCTGCTGAAGAGCTTTCTTCTAACTTCGCCAGATGCGCCTTCCAGCTCCGCTGTGAGCTCAACGTGGCAGCTCCGCTGTTGGCCTGCTATGGTCAACCTTTGACCAATCAAATCTTCAGATGAGATCAGATCTAATCAGATCAAATCCAATTAAGATCAAATCAGAGATCAAATTCGGCAGTTGATTGCCACAATCTCTTGACTCTCTTAAAACGAGTAAGAAGATCAGGAGAGATCTTTTAACAATATGGAAAGGATCAAAACAGATCAACAAGATCAACCGACCTGCCATTTCTAACTTCGCAGAAGCTGATCCTAGCTTCGCAGCAAGGCTACTTTCTAGATTCAAACAGATCCGATTCAATCTGTTTCCATATCTTCAAGGGACGGTTATACCCTTTACTCTCCCTATAAACAGCCCATCAGGGGTACAAGGAAAGGGGAGAGCTCCAGAAATAGAGCCTTTCTGAGACAACACGCACTAGAGGACTCCACAAGCAGAGGCTTCTTCACGACGCACCGTGCGTTCTTGAATTCAGAGACTTTTAGAGAATTACTTCTCTATTCAGGGTGCTGATACCCTAATACCTTCTTCTCAAGGAATCTCCAGAACCAGGCGAGAAGGAATTCCTAATTGAAGGCGGTTTTGAGAAGTAGTAAGAGGGTTCTACCAACCTGCTATTCTCTGATTCCCCGAACCAGGCGAGAAGGGAATCTCATCACTCGCATCGTCAAAGGGACAACGTGGTCGCGCGCTGACCAGACTCCTATCGGCACACCTCTCTAGAATCTCTAAGGAGATCTACTTGTAATCTTTTTAAGAATACTTGTAATTTAGCTCCTTAACTTTTTATTGTAAGTTTTTCCCTTTGCAAATCAATGGAAAACAAGATGGCGATTCCGCTGGGGATATTATTCTCCACTGCCGAGAATCAAGTGTCACAATTCGGCGAACAGACCTTCGGGTCTAACTCTGAAATCAGAAAAGCCGGTGCAGCCAGAGCCCCTCTGGCTAAATCTTCAAAGAAAGTCTCTGCAGAGACAGAAAAGGTTCTCTGCGAACCTACTGCGGTTATTTGGCGCAACAGGGAAGCACGCCCGCAGCCCAAGTCCTGCACTCTCAAGGACTTGGTTGTTCAGTTCAATCAAGGAAGATTTGAAGAAGTCCTCTCTGGGGGTGGCCCAATGCTTCGAGCATGGAAGCATAGGAAGGTTTCCACGACCAAGGTTTTGAAGCAGAAACCAGAAGCAGAATTCTGCCAACACCCTTCAGCCTCGCGTGTGGCTAGTCAGGTTCCTTGCGAACCTAAGTCTCCTCCGCCAAGGCGGATGTGGAGGCCTAAACAGAAGTCTCTGGCCGAAGCCTCGGGCGTAGCTACGCCAAAATCGTGCCTCCTTCGCGAAGAAAAAGGCAAGATGCCTGTCTGCTCTAACAATGCTGCCGACCATGAAGTCACGACGGCAATCATACCGTCACCCAATTCAAGAGCAGCAATGCCTTGTGCCAGCCTCGTTCATATGAGCGAAGCTACTGTACCACAGCGTACTCACTGGGCCCAAAGTGTTATCTAAGGCTAATCCCCTTTGCAGCGGCATAGCGGATAAAGCACCGCAGCGTGCTCCGCTCTCCAGTTCGTCAAGCACTAAGCTCGCACCTGTTGGCGAAGGTAGAACTGAAGTACTATTCAGTGCTAATCCCTTCTGCAGGGATAAGAAGAACGGAACATCATCCTATGTACGCTCCAGAAAGGCCTCTCCACAGGATTATTTAGGCTCCCATGGGCCTGACTTACGAGAACTCTTGGCGAACAAGCGGAAGTCGGTGTCTTTCCGAACCACTTCCCCCTATTGTCAACAAAAGGGATGTCAGTTGGTGACAGTCCACTCAACTCATTGCCGGCGATCAGTTTTTGATCGACTGTCCGTACATCTCCTTATGAAGTATCGCAAAAGGAGCATCTCACGAGATCCGGCCTCTGCATCCGTCAACATGACTGGAAGAGGATGAGAGTTATGCAGGGGAGGTTAACCATCTGACGACACCCCCTACAGCTCCCCAGATCCAGATTACAGCCCAGGCTTAGGCGAAGTCTTGGTGCATGAAGAAGGTGTCTTCCGAAACACCAGATCTAGGGTGGCAATACCCTACAGTTACGAGCAGCCTTCTTCCTCGACGGCCCTAGCCTCGTCACAGCCCAGGAGATCACTCCAACCATCAAATGAAGAAGACGAAGACAGTGGGTACGCCTCTTCAGCGACAGTTAGCTCAGTGCGAACAGACAGAGTATCAGTCAATATGGCTGATAGTGTCAACGACGACCTTCGTCGGCGCCTGGAAGCTCAGGAGCAAACTTCCAAAACCCAGCAAGAAGCCCTGGATAATATTCAACAGATGCTTGCTCGACTCCTCAGCAATCGGAATGACAATGATGCTGGGAGCAATCACGATGAGGAAGAACATTTCAGCAATAAGCAGCCAAAGTCGGAGAAATCCAAGGAGGGTTCTTCCTCAAACGCCGAAGTCCTTAAGGGCCTCCAAGCTCAAATCGCATCCCTAACTCAGAGGGATGAATTAAAGAAGGTAGGGGCAGTCCATCCTTACCCGCTGGAGTGGGATTCGGTGCCATATCCACCGAAGTTCAAACCACCAACGTTGCATACCTATGATGGAAAGAGCTCGCCAAATCAGCACATCTACTATTTCTGGTCTCAGACTGGTAATGTTATCAGCAACGACGCCATCATGGCTAGGCTGTTCATTGGCACCTTAAAGGGGGTGGCATTTGACAGGTTCCGAAGTCTCCCTCCGGGCTCTATCAACTCCTGGACTGACCTAGAAACCCGGTTCCTCTCTCGTTTCTACGAGGACGATACCAAAATAACCATGGACAAGCTCCTCTCCACTGTGCAGAAGAAGGGCGAATCTGTCCGCGACTACATTGAGCGGTTCAGAAACTTATCCTTGATGTGCCCAGCAGGGATGCCATTACCCATGCTCTTATAGACATGCAGGCACAACTTCTTGGACCAAGTGGAAGTTCGCATGGGGGCTGTCAAAGCCCACACCTAGAAGGAATTGGTCGAACAAGCTGAGATAGCCGAAAAGTCGGCTAAAAAGTTCGAACAATCCACCCCTAGAGCCAAATGGGGTATGAGCGGTAAAGGACGTAGCGACCTACCGCAGTCTTCTCAAGCCAAAGGGAAAGAGACCATGTCTGTGGAATTATCCGGGGACGTGCAGTCGAAGACCAAGAAGAGCGGCTTCAACAGCCAAGAGCCTAAGTTCCCTCCAAAACAGTACTCCTTCAAAGATGATCAGGTGGTCACGATATTCCATTTGCTTCACAAAGGGAATAAAATGAAGCTACCAGATGCTCGACGTCCTAATGAGATAGGACACACAAATGACCCCAAATACTGTCTCTACCACAGGATGATTCACCATCCTACTGACAAGTGCTATGTCCTCAAGGACAGAATTCAAGCCTTGATCGATGCCGGGGTTCTGACATTGAAGACGGAGCAGAAGAAAGTCACTGCCAATATGGTGATTCTCGAGTTCGGCAGCACCCAAAAGGTCACAGTTCCTGACGGGACCTATCTAGCCCCCGCGCCATGGTTGGAAGTCAGGCATCCTTCAGCCATGACTCAAGGTGATAAAGGTCTTGTTTCCTTAACGATGGAGACAGGGGAAGTCATGTGGATACACCCAGACCTCGTCCAAGACATACAGCGGGACTCAAAGAAGCCCAAATCAAAGGGCAAATCTTGCAATGTCATCTCCGTCCTGCCTGACGATGGCAACCTTACATCGGCTTCCCTCAGCGATTCAGAAGGAGAAAAGTATGCTTGTGCAACGCAAGCCGATGCACCTCAACAGACGGGCACCCGATCCAGAAAATCATACTTGAGGCAGTATGAAAAGTCTACTGACGAGATACAACAGCAAACAACGTCAGTACAAATGCCAGCATCTACTCCAATCCTAACCAAGGGAAAAGAGAAGCCTAAGGAGGTACGGTTCGACCATGTGTTGAAGAAACCATCAGGCCAGGGGCTTGATACGCCCTTTCGTTTTGACATATTAGCTCAGCTGGCTAATATCCCAGCTCGTATCACCATACACGAGCTTCTTCGCCTCTCAAAAGAGACAAGAGAAGCACTCAGGGATGCGCTAGCCAATTCAGAATCCTTTCTGACATGCATGCCAGAGGTCCCTAACGGTGACGTTCAGCCTCCTTGCCCAGAATGTCATCACATACAATCAAAGGTGCCCGCCATTACATTCACGGCAGAAGATATGCTTCTCAAAGACAACAAGCACGATCGACCTCTGTACTACACCGGATATATCGGTTCAACGTGCATTGAAAGAATACAAGTCGATCCGGGGTCCGCACTCAGCATCATCCCCAAAAGGCTTCTCTACTTCCTCGGCATACCGTTGTATAGGTTGTCCGCAACCACCACTACAATATACGGTTTTAATACCGGGAGCAGTCACCTACTTAGGAAAATCCGACTCTGTTGCAGAATCGGGAGCCTGAAGTCAGAAGTGACATGCTATGTCATTGACGCTGACACGTCATATAACCTGCTACTAGGACGACCATGGATCCACGCTAACTGGATCGTTCCCTTTACTCTGCACCAATGCTTCAAATATGTTGAAGATGACGCGACAGTACGAACTGTCTTTGCTGAGAAGCAACCATTCAAAGGGGTGAAAAATTACTTCACTGACGCTCTCCTGTATCAAGAGGCCGGTGGAACACCTAAAGAACCATTGCCGGACGACAATGAAAGTGGCAATGAGGCGGATTCAGAATCCGAAGCAGGCATGCCAGCCATTCTGATTGGTGAACCAATTATAGCATGTCTCAATAATCCCCAATGTAATACTCCTTCAGAGGATGAAGGTGAATGGGTAATTAATGATAATATTTTTTTTGATTATCTTGCGAGTATTGGGTCAGTTAAATCCATTGCAGATGGCTCTCCGCATATGCCCCTACATAAGCCGAGTGCAGCCAGCACACCTATGGAAGCTATAGAAGGGGCCACGCTAGTGATCCCTCCGTCCAAACAAGGTCAGTTACCGATAATCTTCGGTAGAACCCAACCACAGGGACCCACAGCTGCAGATTCAAGTTCAGATTCAGACACTCCACAGTTCTTCCATTACGCGCGGCCGGCACGCCATATTATGAAGAAAATGGGATACGACTTGAAGCATGGAGTTGGCCTGAATTTCAGAAAAGGAAGGCGCAGTTTGATGCGTAACTTTGTGCCTAAAGGGAAGCCTGCAAATTACTATGATAGTACACACAGGGGGTTGGGATATGTTACATCCACATCGTCAACAACGGTTCAATTCAAAGACGATGAACCAATTCCATCACATTCAGCCTCATCCTCCGAGTGGGACTCAGATGTCAGTGTAGGAGGAATGTTCGAAAACCTCACTGTTAATATGACTTCAAGCAGTCAATTGGAGCCCGCAGAAGCTGTTGATGAGGAACCATATGCCCAGCATTTAGACCTCCAATGGCAAAAGCGATTCGAACTGCGCGAACCACCTACTGAAGACAAGGTGATGCAGGTCAACTTGGGTAGTCAAGACTACCCTAAGCCCATCTTTATAAGTAAAAGCCTATCACTTACAGAAAAGGAAGAATTGATAATGCTCATAAAAGAGTATATAGACGTCTTCGCATGGAGTTACGAAGACATGCCCGGACTTAATCCACAAGTCGCTATGCACCGTCTAAACATCAAGCCCGACGTCAAGCCAGTCAAGCAGCAACAACGTCGGTTTCGCCCAAACATTATGGAAGCTATTGAAGCCGAAGGTCACAAGCTCATTGCATGTGGCTTCATCTGGGAGGAACAACATCCAGATTGGGTAGCCAACATCGTCCCCGTCCTCAAGAAGAACGGGAAAATACGGATCTGCATCGACTACCATGATCTCATTACGGCCTATCCTAAAGACGAATTCCCGCTACCCATCACCGATGTCATGATCGACAACACATGTGGATTCGAAAGGATGTCTTTCATTGACGACTTTTCAAGGTACAACCAGATTAAGATGTATCCCGACGACGAGAAGCATACTTCATTCCGAACACCATTGGGGGTATACTGTTACACTGTAATGCCCTTTGGACTGAAGAACGCCAGAGCAACCTACCAGCGGGCAATGAGTACGATCTTCCGCGATCATCTCCGAAAAACCATAAAATGCTATGTCGACGACATTGCTGTCAAAAGCCGCAATAAGGATGAACATCTCCGTGACCTAAGAACAATGTTCGACATAATGCGGGCTCATCAGCTGAAAATGAACCCGACAAAATCCTTCTTGGGAGTTTCGAGCGGCAAATTCCTTGGGTTTATTGTCACATCAAAAGGGATTCATCTTGACCCAGACAAGGTCAAAGCCATTCAAAGCATGCATCCACCGAGGAACCTCAAAGAGCTTAGAGGCTTGCAAGATAGGCTGGCTTATATCAGAAGATTTATTGCAAATCTCTCGGGCCGCTGCCAACCGTTCACCGACGGATGAAAAAGGGTGCTTCCTTCGTATGGGATCAAGCTTGCCAGGAAGCTTATGAAGACATTAAGAGATACCTCACAAAGCCTCCAGTCTTAGTGGCCCCCACATTAGGGAAACCATTTTTGCTTTATGTAAAAGCTATGGACTATTCTCTCGGTGCCCTCCTCGCGCAAAAGGACGTCAATGGTCACGAGCAGGCCATTTATTATCTGAGCAGAACCCTCATAGGAGCAGAATCACGCTACAATCCTATCGAGAAAGAGTGTTTAGCTCTCGTCTTTGCTGTTCAGAAGACGCGACATTATTTGGTCGGCCAAAACATACATGTCATCTCCAGAGTGAACCCATTGCGTCTTCTTATGACGAAGACAGGATCACTGAATTCAAGATTGGCCAAGTGGGCACTTCTCTTGTCTCAATACGACATGAACTTTACCCCTCAGAAGGCGGTTAAAGGCCAGGCCCTTGCAGAGTTCTTGATTGCTCATCCAGTTCCGGAACACTCAAAACTCCACGAAGATATCCCTGATGAAGTCTTTGAGTCTAATGCAACCTCAGAAGAGGAAGTGTGGCAGATGTTCTTCGATGGAGCATCGCGCATGGGTCCTAAAGGCAAGATTATTGCCGGAGTGGGGGTTGTGTTTATCTCCCCACAGAACCATGTCCTTCCCAGAGCATTTTCTCTGACAGAATCATGCTCCAACAATGTAGCAGAATATAATACTTTGCTCATTGGTCTTCAGCTCGCCCACGGAATGGGTTACGCTACCTCGAAGCCTACGGCGATTCAAAACTGATTATCAATCAGGTTAAAGGCGAATATGAGGTCCGTCACGAAGACTTGGTGCCTTATTACCATACAGCCATCGAATTGGCTAACCTATTTGAAGGTTTCTACATCGGGCATGTGTCTCGATCTTAGAATACCAAGGCGGACGCTCTTACTGCATTAGCAACAACACTAGCCTTGCCAGCCGACACCGAGTATCACCTCACAGTGGCAACTCGACATCTCGTATGCTCTAAGCATATGTTAAGAACCCGAGAGGTCTATAATATCTCAACGGATCTTGAGCCGAGAGATTGGCGCTTTCCTCTCATTGACTATGCTTTGCACGGTCTGCTTCCAGACGATCCTAAAGAAGCGGCATCTATCAGATGAAGGTCTCTCCGTTTCTACTACAATCCAACTCTGAAGACCCTTTACCGTCGTTCATATGACGGTGTCCTCCTCCGTTGCCTTTATCATTCAGAGGCACAGGAAGTGCTTAAAGAAGCACACGACGGCATTTGCGGAGCTCATCAGCCAGGTCCAAAACTCAAAGACAGGTTGCATAGGCTTGGATACTATTGGCCGACCATGATAGCCGATGCCATCCAATATGCACGAAGGTGTAAAGCATGCCAAGTTCATGCGGACTTCATACACCAGCCCCGGAGTTGCTCCACCCAACTGTTGTTTCATGGCCACCAGAAGCATGGGGAATCGATGTCGTAGGGCCAATCAGTCCCTCTTCGACAAGAGGTCACCAGTTTATCCTGGCAATAACCGATTACTTTTCAAAGTGGGCAGAAGCCATACCACTGGTTGAAGTCAAAACCTCTAATGTGGTTAATTTATCAAACACCATGTCATCCATCGGTTTGGTGTCCCTAGGCGGATCATCCATGATAATGGTCCCCAATTCATAAGCCAAGTATTCTATCGGTTCTGCGATAATACCGAATTCAGAATGTGGCTTCAACTGCCTATAATCCCGCCGCTAATGGCTTGGCGGAAGCATTCAACAAAACGATCATCAAGCTACTCAAGAAGTTCGTCTCCTCGAATAAGAGAGATTGGGACGAAAAGCTCGGTGAGTGTCTTTGGGCATACCGAACCGCGGTTCGGACACCGACAGGCAATACGCCTTTTTTCCTGGTGTACGGGTGTGAAGCAGTCACCCCGTTGGAAATTCAGATGCCGTCATTGCAGTCGCTCTGACCACTAAGATCACATCAGAGGGCAATAATCGGTTGCGTCTTCAAGAGCTCGAAGCCCTAGATGAGAAGCGATTTCAAGCTCAGCAACACATCGAGCTGTATCAAGCTCGAATCTCAAAAGCCTTTAATAAGAAGGTTAAACAGAGGGTCTTCCAGAAAGGAGACCTGATTTTAGCCGTCAGACGACCGATGGTTATGGCGCATAAGACCAAAGGCAAATTTCAGCCTAAATGGGAAGGACCGTTTGTGATAGAAACAATCTATTCGAACAGAGCATACCGTCTTATGACTTCAGATGGCGACCTACTCATGATGCCAGTCAATGGCAAGTTCTTAAAGAAGTATTATCCTTGATTAAGGATCCTTCTTATGATCAAGTTAACATTACACCTCTGATCAAGACCTTCGTATTCAAAGTACACACAAAGAGAGCCTTTCTCTTCCTCCAAGAGATCATACAACCATAAACCAGTAGGAACCTGGCCATACACTGATTGTCTTAAAGGAGAATCAAGGTTACACATACGTTGACCAGATGATCCAACATCCTTAACGATTAAGGACAGAGAAAAATGTTGGCTTTTAAGTCCAACATAAGTCCTCGACAACTCATCATGCTGAGGGGAATAGCATGGCTAGCCCAACTCAAACGGTAGTTGGTAAGGGCATATCAAACCCGTTGACAGCTGAGGATTTGCTAAAAAACCTAAGGGACCTGTTCCCAGTTGATTCCCTCTCCAAAATCACTTACCAATTCTCATCCATAGAATGGTAAGACCACATATACATTTCGCTGTTACGTTAACATTAAACCTATGACAGTGATTCCCTCGTTTCTCCCCGCGAAAACGAGCTCTCTAAAATCACTTACCAATTCTCATCCATAGAATGGTAAGACCACATATGCATTTCGCTGTTACGTTAACACTAAACCTATGACAGTGATTTCCTCGTTTCTCCCCGTGAAAACGAGACCTTTTCCTAAATTCCATCTCAACCTTGAGCCTGTTAACATTTACAAAAGACAGGTCTCGATACTTATTGACATTTACAAAAGATAAGTATCACCAACCTTGAGCTTGGTGGCGTCTCAACCGGTATGTCATTGCGACCTCTGAACCAGCAGACAGCCAACTCTCAACCTTGAGCCTGTTGACATTTACAAAAGACAGGTCTCGATACTTGTTGACATTTACAAAAGATAGGTATCACCAACTTTGAGCTTGGTGGCGTCTCAATCGGTTATGTCATTGCGACCTCTGAACCAGCAGACAGCCAAGTCTCAATTTCGAGCTTGTTGACATTTACAAAAGACAAGTCTCAACCTTGAGCCTGTTGACATTTACAAAAGACAGGTCTCGATACTTATGGACATTTACAAAAGATAAGTATCACCAATCTTGAGCTTGGTGGCGTCTCAACCGGTTATGTCATTGCGACCTCTGAACCAGCAGACAGCCAAGTCTCAACCTTGAGCCAGTTGACATTTACAAAAGACAGGTCTCGATACTTATTGACATTTACAAAAGATAAGTATCACCAACCTTGAGCTTGGTGGCGTCTCATTCGGTTATGTCATTGTGACCTCTGAACCAGCAGACAACCAAGTCTCAATTTTGAGCTTGTTGACATTTACAAAAGACAAGTCTCAACCTTGAGCCTGTTGACATTTACAAAAGACAAGTCTCGATACTTGTTGACATTTACAAAAGACAGGTATCACTAACTTTAAGCTTGGTGGCGTCTCAATCGGTTATGTCATTGCGACCTCTAAACCAGCAGACAACTAAGTCTCAATTCCGAGTCCTGTTGACATTTACAAAAGACAGGTCTCGATACTTGTTGACATTTACAAAAGACAAGTATCACCAACCTTGAGCTTGGTGGCATCTCAACCGGTTATGTCATTGCGACCTCTGAACCAGCAGACAGCTAAGTCTCAACCTCGAGCCTGTTAACATTTACAAAAGACAGGTCTCATCTTTCGATCCGACAAGAACCAGTTCGGGATTGGTTGCTCCTCAACCAGTTATGTCATCGTGACCTCTGAACTGACAGGTAGCCAAGTCTCATCATTCAATCCAACAAGGACTATGTTCTCAAGCGGTTGCAATACAACTTGGAAAGGACAATTCAGCAAATGGAACGAGTTGGAGATTCAATAGGGGAGTCAAGACAAAAATATTCTTATTGATTCCAAAAAGAAGGGATACATGGAGGCACACATATTATAAGCTACAGGCGTACATTATAAGATCTGATCCGTCCTTCAAGAGAAGCCAGCTTTACCTTCCTGTCATCAGCAGCCTGGGCAAGCGCCTGCGACCTTAGCTCAGCCTCGTTAAAATTCGCCGCCTGGGCCAAGCGAGCTTCGACCTCGGCCAAAGTCGCCCTTTGAGCTAACCCCTGCCGCGAGAGTTCGTCATTCTGAGCCTTGAGCTGTTCGAGCCGCGCTGCTTCTTCAAGATATACCGGTTCAACCTTGGATAAGAGAAGATTTTCCTTCCTGATCATCTCCTTGGCCTTTCCGATTTTATCTTCAGCGTCAAGAAGAGCAATGGTGGAAGCGTCAATGGCATTGTCAACTTCTGCTTGCCTTGTTTCCAAGGATTTCAAGTCAGAAGAAATAGCCCTAGCAGCTTCCTCAGCAGCAAGACGAGCTTCATGCACTTGAGCGATAAGAAGCGCGAACCGCTCATTAACTGAAGATTCCAGGTCCGAGCGGCTAAGACAGCGCCATTCCTCTACGTCCCTCTCAAATTGATCTACCAGGAGTTCTAAGGCAGTGGCCTGGTTATATCCCTCAAAGTCCCGAATACTTTTAATACTACGGGAGAGGATCACCTTCAAAGTTGAAAACGACATAGTCGAACCTTTCAAGACAAGGTCGATGGATCGCCCTAAGCCTTTATAAAAGCTATCGACTATGTCACCTATAAAATCATTTTCAACCTCGGCCACTTCTGGTAGACGGACAGCCTCAGAAAAATCCACCGGCCTGGTTGACACTACCGTGGAAGGAACGACGGGAACACTGGCTGCAGCGGTAGGGCAGATCATCGTTGATCTCGGCGGAGTCCTCATTGAAACCAGTACACTAGCCACCGCTGAGGTAGGACTAGTGACCATCTCCTGAACTGCAGGCTCGACCACCAGGGTTGGGGAAGTAGGGCTTGTAATCACTCTCAGCTCCGCACCTGGTGAAACTGACGGCATCCTGCTCGTTGATATAATTGGGAGTGAAGACACCTCCGGGACTATCACTCCTTCAACCTTTGTTCCTTCGGCTAGCTCAGGCCGATAAGGAGGCAGGTCACCATACAATGCGTCCAACATAGCAGCATCCGCCGCAGTCGAAGTGCTTATATCACCCCTGGACTCCTCAGGAAGATCAGTTGGTTCCCTTAAAGTTGTCGCACCCTGAGGCAGAACAACTGCAACAAAATTGTGTTTAGGTAAGACACAATAGGCAGTAGAAGCCAAAAGGTCAGAACAATACCAAAAGACGATGCCGCCTCAAACATCTCGGCAGCCGCATCAGTCTCCATGGGCTCCATCGGAAAATTCTTTGTGGAGTCAACACGAATGGCCGGCCCGCTTTCGGTTGTCGAGTCTCCCGTGGACCATCCAATAGAGCTTGACGCTACAGGACTTCCTTTGGAAGTCCCAGCGCCCGAAGGACCAATGTCAGCCGCATCACCTCCGGACCCCTCCGGAAGGGCAAAAGAGCAAGCTTCAGTTTCATAAGTAAACAGGGGATCATAATGTTCCCCTTGCTCTCCAGCGGCCTCAGCTCTTGTATCAAGAAGCAAATAATAAGCTATTTGGAACACACAAAAGGCATATTACAAGGACGGAGTTGATTTTACCCAGATCTGGAGCAACTTCACCAGTAGCCGGTTCGGCAACCGACGGTTCAACCACTATTGGGGCAGCGGGGGAAAACGTTGCAGAGGGTTCACCCTCTACGACAATTGTACGAGCTTGGCGACGGGGCTTCTTCACCAACCGCTTCCTACGAGACCCACCTGTCTGTTTGCGCTGGAGAGGAACGTCAGAACCTTCCTTCTCCACTTCTTCTACACATCGTGGGAGAACTGTCCCCATCACGCCAGACCCAGCTGCAGGAGCCCCGGCATCTGTCTCCGCTTCAAAGCGAGGACTTTCTGCATCCAAGGCTTCGCTGTCTTCCACAGCAATGAATTCCTCCATGCCTGGGACGCGAACCCTCTTACCTTCCCTTCTCTCAGAGACCTTCCGTTTTAGCCGCTGAGAAATTAACTTCACACCAGAACTGTTAGCATTGAATCCAAGAGGTGTAGAGTTGGAAGTTGCATACCACTGGCAGAAGCACAGGGTCATTAGAAGATTGGGAGTCCTCAACGGCGTACGCAGCCGCGCCCCAGTACAGCCTGTAATGAAGAATCGCCAGGCACGGTCTCCATCAATAAGGCTCCCCATGAAAGCCAGATTGAGAGTTTGGTTGCCCACGTACAGTTGGTCGTATCCAAACTGTCGAGCAAACCGACTTGGAACATAAGGCTCCAAGTAGCAACTGTCTCAGCTTCTGTATAATAAATGTGAGGGCCGGATGCTGACCAGCCACTCAAAAACTCCCCGGCTTAGGGACGACTGCCCCTCCCCCGCATCTTTGAACTCTTCCTCATAACCTGTATCCCAAATACGGGGAAAATAGCGGAAGAGACTATAGACGTCATAGCGACACACTAATTTATGGGCCTCAGCCACGTAAGTCTTCTGCTATGAGCATCCTTCGAATCGGCGGAGAAGCACCATTCGAACACCTTGCGGGGGATCCTCTCCAGCTTCAATCAAAGAAGGACAATGCAAGGCGAACCACGCCATCAAATAAGTGTACGGCAGACCTATCCTGGGATTGGGTCCATCGCGAGACAAAGTGGCTCCCTTTCCACGCTTTGTTGCTGGCGGCCTGCAAAAAGCCTCTGTTATTGCACGAAGGCCTCTCTGGATGCAGCACACCATGGCCGGAAGAAGACCCAGAGGATGGCCATGAACCAAACGAACAGCGGGCAGCAAAACATTCGGATGAACGACGTCACCCGAAGAAGACGGCACCACGCACCTCTTCAGTCAGACTGTCAAGAAGCCAGCCAGCAGTGCCTTCCGGGACATCGGCCGGCGAGCCTGATGATGAAAACTCCAAAGGACATCACCCTTCTCATAAGGACCATCGTCTTCCTTCAAAATTAGATCCCCTTAGAAGTGCTTTTGCATCCGGTTAAAGATGTCTTCATCAGCAACTCCACAGTGAGCCGCTTCAGGAGTGTTCTCCATATCTGGGAACAAATAATCTCCCCAGCTCTTCAAGCTACAGGAGGTTCCCTTGCTGCCCCCATGCATACTGGAGCAGATGTACAAGTGGCACATCAACTCCCGGTAGGTCTCGAACAAGGTGGGCTCCTGCTTCTCCAGAAGTGCCAATTCTGCCTCGCACGAGAAGTATTCTTCATATGGAAGAGATCCAAAAGGCAGAGCAGAGACTTCCCACATCTCATGCAAGGCCATACCTAATTCGCCAACAGGGGTGAAGAAAGTCCCTGAAGCTGGGCAATACAATTCAAAGATGGCGTAGAAGCACGCCACATTCATCTCAATGCCGTAGCAAGTCGCCCTGACGGCCTCATAGAGGTTTAGCCTCTCCAGATCCTCCTCGAAATGAGCGAGAATGTATACAGTTAAATCCCTCCACCATTCCTTTGGAGGGTGAATCCAGCCTGGGGTCGTAAAGTCAGTGGCTGGGTAGTTCCCGTTGACCTTGCAGAACTGGTTACCAAAGGTCAGCGCCACAGTAGGATTCTCTCCCACTGGGATCTCCCGCGATACATTCCCAGGATGTAGACCCATTATGCAACGAGGAGGCCCCGCTCTTGTATAACCAGGAGACTGAAGCATCAATTTCCCTATGTGGACAGAGTCAGCACTCCGGCTCACTTCCCACGACATCTTCTGAGCCTGCGTCACGCATTGGAAGGAAAACAAAGAAAAATGTCACTTGCTGGACGGAAGGTAGAATTTCTCGCCATCCAACTGGAAGATCCACTGCCCTTCCTCTGCCAATAGTTGGTGGTCAGGATTCGGTGCGGCATCCCCGAACATAAAGTCTGGCTTCCTATAGGCTCGACGGTCAAAATCCTCAAGGAGAGCCGTAGTCAGAATGCTCCTCGTGGTGAGTTGATCACCACCGTGAATGAGCGTGTCTCGAATGACGGAACTCCGCTCACTAAACAGAGAGGCCTGCCCTTGAAATTACAGGCTGATATTGCCATCCGCTCCTCTGGTCATCCCAAATAGATTGTTCAAAAGACTAGGAGTATAGTGCACTGCAGAAGCAAAAAGGAATTAAGATTAGTTCACCAGTCAAGCGAACACAAAGACATAATTTTCACCAAGGCATAGCCTCGCCCTTTGAGTGAAGCTAGCAAGGCGATAGCTTCGACAAAGCTTAGCCTCACAGTCAAGTTCGCATTTTACAGAAAATGTCCAAGTGTTAGCTTCGCGTCGAGAAAGCTTAAGCAGAAGGCGGTACAGCCCCGAGGACTAACTTCGTCAAAAGGGCATTATGGTCATTAATCCTTTACGGCCACGATTGAAGGGACAGATCCGTTCAACAGGACGAAAACAGCCCAAGTGATAGCTTCGCACGGAAGCTTAAAGAAGAACTGTTCAGTTCTTAGATCCCCGTCCAAGAAAATAAGGGAAATTCAGGAAATGGATTCCCTAACAATAACAGATCATGCTCGATCGTTCTGGATTCATCCAAAGATAGCCAAATATCGGCTTTAAAATAGAGACGGCAGTCTCTAATCAAAAGGGGAAGTCCCTTACCGGCAATTGGTCGTTCGATGACCGGAGGAGGAGAAGGACCCTTCGCTGCAGAAGTTGCCACTTCTTTTCCCGCTCGTCTCTTGAGCACCATTGAAGAGCTGCGGAAGCTTTCAAACTTTTTAAATGGAGAGGAAAGAGGAAGAAGAAGAGTCAAAGGTTTCTAAAAATTTCAAGTAAAGAGATCTGCTCTTTCTCAGCCCGATCGGGCTTTTATAGGCCAATCAGCGCCTGAAAAGATGCCTCGAAAAGGGCACAGGCCGCCGTTTCGAATTAATTTGAAACGCCGCCTACAACGCCTTCCCGAGAAGCGCTGCTTCAGCCACTAAGGGTTAACCTCGCCATGAGTCAAAGTGCGGACTTTGCACAAGTTCATCAAGAACTTCGCCAAAAGGGTTGCCTTAGCCCGCTAAAGGCACAGTTCGCTGACATGCCAGTTTCGCGCGAAGCTCATTCAAAAAGGATTATTTCCTTAACTCCGCACGAAGTTCAGCCCCGTTATAGCCAAATTCTCAATGAAGGCAGACAAAAATCAAATGAGCAGAAAATGAACTTTCATTGATTTAAGAGGAAAGGTACATTGATACTACATCAAGGTTGTGTTTCATACAACAGATTCAGTTGCTCAACAGGATCAGTTGCTCAAAAGGCATACAAGTGGTTTTATCTGCTTCAAGCCAGACCAACTGGACACGAAACGCCTTCCTCCTGCACAAGGCCATAATCCTTCACATAATGATAGAAGGTGCCACCAGAACAGATGGTGCCACCAGGACAGGGCCGTGATCTTTCGCATAATGATAGGTTTTGCCATCAGAAAGCCGGACCGTCTTTGATCAAAACTGGCAAAAGACTGATCGCCACCAGTAGGTTGGATCTTCTTTGATGAAAATTGACAATGGGAAGATCCGCGACCTTACAGGTGACGTCCGCTTTCCCGAAGTGGATCATCTCAGATAAGCGACTACCAGCCTCGCCTCAAAAGGAATCATCTCGGATAAGCGACTGCCAACAGCCTCTGGGACACACATCAGCTGCCCCAGTTTGTTCCTCCTGCTTAAAAGTAAAGCTTCAACCGGGGAAGCATAAGGCAACTTTTCGGTCTCTTTCATCAAGTCACAAGATTGGCGAACATAGCTCACTGCAATGCAAACTGAAACAAGTTAGCAGTTAAACACTGGAGAAGCTGCAAAAACGCTAAGTCAAATTCTTTGAGGCGAAGCAATCCGATTTCAGTTAAAGCAGAGGATAAGCCTCGCTTGCACAACAATGATGGGCTAGCTCAGCAAACGCCAAGTCCTAGCCTCCCCTATATGGCTGAGTCAGACTGATCCTATGGGACACAGTCTTAGCCCCACCTATATGGCAAGACTGGCTCAACTTTGAAGAAACTAAGTCCCAAGTTCTGCCTGTGTAGCGGACTTAACATGCAGTGATCTTTCTTTGATCAAGTCAAAATGATAGCTTCGCTGGGAAGCTATGCTGAAATCCTTCTCTGCAGATCAGTCAATTGCAAAATGAAGAACAAGGGAAATCGATCCCTGAGGCAGCTGTTAAAGCTAAGTTAAGGGAGATGAACTCCCTAAAGGTTTATTGGTAAAGTCTCTGGATGATCAAGACTTATCGGTCCTTGGCCGGATAATTACCAGAGTGGGCATTCCCACTACTTCAGAGATCTGAGTATCTCTCTCAACCAAGAGAAGAGGAGAAGAGCAGATCACTTCTCTTCAGAGGACCTCAAGTGTCCTATTTATAGGCCCCATGGCCTGAGCGCTGCCGCCTCAAGCGTGGAAGCACGAGCGCATTTAAGGTATTTATTGCGCCTTGAGAAAAGGGACGATTTCCCTTGGAATCATGCAAAGGAAGAAACGTCTCCCTCATAAAGGCACTCATGGCGCCTTGAAGAAAGGGAATATCCTCCCTTAGAAATGCACAAGGGGAGAATATCTCCCTCGATCAGTGCGAGAGAAGAAGTAATCCTTCTCGTAACCGGCCCATGGCAGTTGGCCTTGGAAAAGCAACAAATGTTCCAGAGCGAACCTACCTAGCCGCGAAGCTACCCAGATGTGAATCTACATGATTCCTCGGCGAATCTACATCCTAAAGCAGGATTCAAAGCGAAGCTGAACTCAACCACCATGGTGACGTTCGTACTTCACATACTACCGATCAAAGTAGTTCAAAGTATTTTGAAGTCTAAGCCATCGCAGACTTTTGATAACTTTGAAGGGGGTCTTGTTGACACTTAAAAAAGACAAGATTCTTATTGGTCCGAACAATGTCTAAACTTGTTGACATTTACAAAAGACAAGTGACAGGCGAGCTGAAGACCAGTCTCCACCCATCTCCGAGGGACAGGGAAGCAACTTGGACTCTACTGATCCAGCAAGCAGACAGTGAACCCGGATTATTTCTGAACAGACCTCAGCAGGTCTAAGATGCTAGCACTTAACGTCATATGAGCCCAAAGGGATAGCCTCGCCTGAGAGGCTAAAATCATCCAACTTCGCCTTGAAGCCATTCAAAGCCTCGCCAGGAAGCTAACTTATAGCTTCGCCTGAACTGCTGAAGCGCAACTCTGCAGAGAGTTAACTTCGCTTGAAGCCACACGCAACCGCGCAGAAGGATGTTCGGTTGCTTCGCCACAGATGTTATCTAGCTCCGCTGAAGAGCTTTCTTCTAACTTCGCCAGATGCGCCTTCCAGCTCCGCTGTGAGCTCAACGCGGCAGCTCCGCTGTTGGTCTGCTATGGTCAACCTTTGACCAATCAAATCTCCAGATGAGATCAGATCTAATCAGATCAAATCCAATTAGATCAAATCGGAGATCAAATTCGGCAGTTGATTGCCACAATCTCTTGACTCTCTTAAAACGAGTAAGAGGATCAGGAGAGATTTTTCAACAATATGGAAAGGATTAAAACAGATCAACAAGATCAACCGACCTGCCATTTCTAGCTTCGCAGAAACTGATCCTAGCCTCGCAGCAAGACTACTTTCCAGATTCAAACAGATCCGATTCAATCTGTTTCCATATCTTCAAGGGACGGTTATACCCTTTACTCTCCCTATAAATAGCCCATCAGGGGTACAAGGAAAGGGGAGAGCTCCAGAAATAGAGCCTTTCTGAGACAACACACACAAGAGGACTCCACAAGCAGAGGCTTCTTCACGACGCACCGTGCGCTCTTGAATTCAGAGACTTTTAGAGAATTACTTCTCTATTCAGGATGCTGATACCCTAATACCTTCTTTTCAAGGAATCTCCGAAACCAGGCGAGAAGGAATTCCTAATTGAAGGCGGTTTTGAGAAGTAGCAAGAGGGTTCTACCAACCTTCTATTCTCTGATTCCCCGAACCAAGTGAGAAGGGAATCTCATCGCTCGCATCGTCAAAGGGACAAAGTGGTCGCGCGCTGACCAGACTCCTATCAGCACACCTCTCCAGAATCTCTGAGGAGATCTACTTGTAATCTTTTAAGAATACTTGTAATTTAGCTCCTCAACTTTTTATTGTAAGTATTCCCTTTGCAAATCAATGGAAAACAGTATTAGGGAGAGAGAGTGGTACATGTTAGGAAGCAAGAGTGCTTGTAATAGAAGGTGACAATCTATGAAAGGTGCTCTCTTATCTTATCTTTGTTTTCTTCTCTCTAATCTCTTTTACATGTGTAGCTAGTCTTTTCTCTCATGGCAACTAACTTCTAACCACCAACTTGCTAACTTCTTTTATGATAATCCACATGAATCTAATAGCCTCGTTTTGGCCTTGCTCTTGCAAGAGCCATTGATAGCTCATGATGATGGATCTAACACTCTAACTTCCTAACTACTAACAAGCTAACATTACTTTACTTCATGCTTGCTCTTATTGGGTTTGATGATTTAAGTGTAGCTTGCACTTGTTTGTTGAGTTGAGTTGTGATGAGTTACATATGGGTCATGCTTTGAATTGCTCTTGAACCAAGGACTAGTGATGGCCAATGATACATGTGAGGCAAGTATCACTAAGAGGTTAGCGTGTTGATGGAGTCATTAGTAGTTAGTAGCCATGGGTTTTTTTTTCTTTTTTACTTTGTTTTAGACATACAAAAATCACAAACATATTCTTTTCTATGTTTCCCACTTCTTTGTTTTCACCGTACTTCTCTTTTCATTCTTTCTTTTCTTTTCTTTTCATTCATTAAAACTTTGAAGAACTTTTTAACAAACACGTAAATCAACCGGTAAAGCTTCTATCACCTCCCATCCTTGTGGATTCGA
Organism: Agave tequilana; assembly: GCA_038442645.1. NCBI lineage: Eukaryota > Viridiplantae > Streptophyta > Magnoliopsida > Asparagales > Asparagaceae > Agave > Agave tequilana. The sequence continues at coordinate 209,362 of JAVJIF010032779.1, forward strand.
CTCGTTTTAGCCTCTATGCTATAACGGAAGTATCGAGGAAGCCAAAGCACACACACTTTAAATCCTCACTTCAAAACATACACTTTTATGCGCGGTTTTACCTCGATCAAGCCTGCAGGAATCTATGTAAGCCCAGTTGGCTCACTATAAATATAATTGTAGCCTATGTTCTCTCAATCATTGAAGAGGCAATCCCGTCTACATATAAGGAAGCTGAAATTAGTTCGGAGCCCAAGATGTGGAAGGATGCCATGATGGAAGAGATGGGTCTCTACACAAAAATGACACTCGGGAACTGTCATAGTTTCCCAAAGGAAAGAAGGCGATTGTTTGTAAGTGGGTATTTGCAAAGAAACAGGATCTCAAAGGTGATATTGTATGCTACAAAATCAGATTGGTGGCTAAAGTGTACACTTAGCGAGAAGGCATTGACTACAATGAGGTATTCTCACCTGTTGTGAAGCACTCGTCTATTCGGATTTTTTTTAACACTGGTAGCACAATACGAGTTGGAACTTGATTAGTTCGATGGGAAGACAACCTTTCTCCATGGCAATCTTGAGGAGGAGATTTACATATCTCAGCCGACGGAGTTCAAACTATAGGAAAGGAGAATATGGTATACAAACTGAAGAAATTGCTATATGAATTAAAGCAATCCCCAAAATAGTGGTACAAGTGTTTCAACAGTTTCATAAGATGCAAGAGGAAACACGAATCCATTACGACCCATGGTGTATTACAATAAGTTGCCTGGTGGAGAGTACATCTATTTATTATTGTATGTGGATGATATACTCATCGCTTCAATGAGCAGATCCACACTTGATAAATTGAAGAAGAAATTGTCTCTCAAATTTGAGATGAAGGATTTTGGTGAAGTAAAGACGGTGCTAAGCATGACGATTGAGAGAGACCACAAGGATAGCAAGGTTAGTTTAACGCAAAAGGGGTATTTAAAGAAAATACTTCAGTAGTTCAATATCAATGATGACACGAAGTCTATAAGTACACCATTGGCTCCTCATTTCAAGTTAAAGGCTACTATATCTCCTACTACTGTTGAAAAACGTGAGTACATGACTAACGTGTCATACGCTAGTGCAATTGGTAGTTAAATGTATACGATGGTGTGTATAAAGCCCGATTTGTCACAAGTTGTCTCAATAGCTAGCAGATACATGCATGATCCTGGCAAGGGCCATGGGAGGCAGTGAAGTGGACTCTATGGTACATCAAAGGTACCATAGGTGTTGGTTTGTATTCAAGAAGGATGTCACGGGTAAGCAGGAGTGTATCAGATCGTTGATTCTGACTACGCTGGAGACCTTGACAAACGCCGTCAAGAACAGGATATATGTTTACACTATCCCAAGCACCGGTAAGCTGATGCTCAACTCTACAGTTTACTATCACATTGTCTACTATGGAGACCGAGTATATGGCCATGACAGAGGCTATGAAGAAGGTAATTTGGCTTTAAAGGTTGCTCGATGACTTGGAGATTGATCAGGGTCTGTTGAAGATCAATTGTGATGGCATGAGTGCTATCTTTTTGGCAAAGAACTAGGTATATCATGAAAGAACGAAGCATATCAACATCAGGTTCCACTTTGTTTGGAAGATTCTTGAGGAGGGTGACATCGAGTTACAGAAGATTCACACGAAGGAGAATTTCGCCGATATGCTTACCAAGGTTGTTCAAGGAGTAAAGTTTGTACATTGCAAGAAGTTACTCCAAATCCTTCCAGTTGTTGAGCTCGGTGGAGCTCATTTGGATGAACTACAGATGACTTGATCTCCTGGGTAAGGGTACATAGGCGACCATACTGGTGCAGCTCATTGGAGTCGACATGGTACTGTGTTGAGTTCGGCTTAGATTTGAGAAATCTTCACAGAGGTGGAGAATGTGAGTGAGAGAGAAGAATAAAAAGTTAGCACTACTAGAAAACTGCTAGTTTGTGGCGAAAAAATTGCGTCAAAAAATATTTTGACGCAATTTTTTCGTCAAATTATTGCAAATTCGACGCAATATAAAAAACAGATGACACTAATTAAAAAATATGAATAAACGACAAATTGCATCGAATTTTTGACGCAAATTAAAAAATCTCTGCTACTTTTTGGGGAAAGAATTCTCGGGAAGCGTGCGTCAAATTTTTGACGCAAGTTGTAAAACATTGTTTCGAATTTTCAACGTAAAATAAAAAATCCTGCGAGATTTTTTGGTGGAAAATCCCAGGATATATTGCGTTGATTAGTCGACACAATACTTTACAGATTGCGTTGAAAATATGGCGTTGAATTATGTTTTAGATGCAATATTTTACATTTTGCACCGAATTTTATTTTCGACGCAAAATGCTGCGATTTTAGGGCTGAATTGGGTCTCTCCTCTTTCCCTTCTCCACTCCCAAAAAACCGCTACCTCCTCCCCGGCGTCCTCATCCACCCAGCGTCCCCTCCACCCGGCGTCCACCTCCCCTCCCGACGTCGTTCTCCTCCACCCCGGCATCCCCCTCCCTCCCCAGCCACCTTCCCCTGTACCTTCCCTTCCCTCCTCCGGCCCCCTCCCCCACTCCCAGCCACCTTCCCCTGTACCTCCCCTTCCCTCCTCCGGCCCCCTCCCCCACTCCCGGCCACCTCCCCCTCCCTCCTTCTGCCCCCTCCCCTGCCTTCCCCGGCCACCTCCCCCTCCCCCTGGTCCACCTCTCCCTGCACCTCCCCCTCCCCTGGCTCACTCCCTCCCCCGGCCTCTCCCCCTTCCTCACTCGTATCCCCTCCCTCGCGCCTTCTCCCTCCTCCTATCTCCCTTGGTTCTCCCCGATCGGCTGTCGCCTTCCTCCCCCTCTGGTAATTTTATCAAATAATTCTATTTTTTTCTTACAAATAATTTGAATTGTCACAAGTATATGTTATTTTTGCACTTGCACATTATTTGGGACACGGACATAGACACAGTGAAATACACCTAGTGGGGGGGTGAATAGGTATTTTGCTAATCAAATGTAATTTTAAAACTACTTATGATGAATATTGCAAACGGTTACTCAGAACAAGAATTGAAGCCGAATTTTTCGTGAAGGGCTCTAGAACTTCTCCTCTTTGATTCTTCTAGATAATGAGTTGAGGTGCTCAATTGCCTCCTTATTGAGATGAGTATCAACCGGTAATGAGAGTGATGGAATGAAAGCAATTATGGAATGCAAGATGAACAATTGCACAAGTATGAATAATGAAAAGCAATAGAGAGCAAGACACAAGCAATCGCAAACACAAAAGAATTGTTCTGAGGTTTGAGCCACCTCTCTACATCCCCGCCTTCACCACTATGAAAGGTTCACTATCCTCTAAGGAATCTCCACAAAGGGACCTTACACAAATGAATTACGACTTGGTCTACACAAGACCGGAGTACATAACTCCAATAACTCAACCCTTTACACAAGAGGTAACATAAAGCCAATTGAGGTTACAAAGCTCTTGGTGATCCAACAAGATCATAAACACTCTCTCTTACAACTTCCTATAGAGTATGATATGAAGTGTATCTCAAGAATTTAAGTGAGAGAATAAATTCAGTTAGAAAGATGTGAAGAGCTTTAAAATCAACTGAAAATAGCTTTGGAAAGAAAGAACTCGAAGATTGGAAGCTAGAAAAACTTTTCTCTTTTGAAACAAACTTGAAAACTTGTAAACTTGTGTAAACTTCTTATGTAAACCAAAACTAATGACCCATATATATAGGCAATGAATAAATATCATTTGCAAATCATACCAGGTCATTTGGAGTTTGTTAGACACTTGGAACCCAAAATGCCCATTGGAATCCACTAAAAACAAAACAGATTAAAAAACTAGATGTTATAGCCATCTGGCAGGCTGTCGGTCGGCCGGCCGGTCGACCGATAGCTCATTCATAAAAGAACCGTTTGCTTTGGTCGACCAGCCGGTCGGCCGCTCAGCCATTCACAATAGAAAACCAAAATGTTGGTCGACCACGTCAGTCGATCGACCCTAACGAGAGTTAGGATCGGTCGACCGCAAGGGTTAGCAGTTTACCGGTCGGTCGATCGACAACGTACACAAACGTGCACGCCCCTAGGCCAAAGGCCCGGTCGACCGGGCGGTTGACTGTTTAGGCCTGAAATGGGCATCGTTCGACCGTCCGGTCGACCGTTCTGGCCTGAAACAGTTTTCTAGATTTATTTTGAGTTTCAAACATTTTTCAAAATATTTTGTATTGATTTATGGGTAATGTAGCAATGTATAGGTGATGAAATATATGTTTTAAACTTGTTATAAAATTTTGAAAAAATTATGAGACATGTATCAAAACCAAACATGCAAAATACCATTACTATCAAAACTCGTATTTTTTGAAATTGTGTATTTTATGTGTGTAACTTCTTGAGCATCACAACTATATTCTACACTTTAGAAAACTAATATCGTACAAAGCTCTAGGTGACTACAAGATCTTCAACCGGGCTTCTCTTTTAACGACGTTTGAGTGTTTTAAGCTTTAATATCGAATTTGAATCTTCTTGAGTTTTCAACACCTTCCGTTAGAGGAAGAAAACTTCTTGAATCCTTAGAACCCATAAATATACTTAAACACTTGATTAGTACTAAATAACTACATATGCTTTGTTATCATCAAAACCAAAAAATCGGGTGATTGTAACTTTGGGCCAACAATCTCTCCCTTTTTGATGATGACAAAACATATGAGTTATTTAAAATAAAAGATAGGTAAGAGCTTGAAAAAGCTCCCCTCAAGTTATGCTATCTATCAAGTACCAGAAAATATTTTGACATTAAATGGATTAGATAATATAAGCAAGTCACACATATATGCATATATAAAGATGATACCAATATAGTATAATATGCATATATAGCCTACCATCCTTCCAATCCTCCTTCCTCTAAAAACAATATATAAGCATGATAATGAGAACGGATATAGAATACCAAAACAACTTAATAACTCAAATATCTCTCCCTTTTTGTCATGCATCAAAAAGGGTAAGGACATCAACATAAAAGAGATATTAATTTGAAAAATACATGTATAAAAAATTTAAAACAGTTTCAAAACTTATGAATCTATAATACAAATATTTAACTCACCACAAATGAATGAAAATCTATTACAGTCTATGGTATAGTAAAAATGTTTGTAAGCTGAAAATTGGTGGAAACATAATCAATTTCAATATCGCCTTTCTCATAGTGATCTCTAAGAAAGTGATATCGAATATCTATGTGCTTAATTTGCTATGCTGATTTGCATTTTTGGTCATATGAATGGTGCTAGTACAATAAAAACTAAGCCATTTGTCCCAAGTATTTGGGGTAGGCTACATGAATCAAAAGAGAATTATGCCAGATCAGGCACATGGATTAGCTTTCTCCACTCATTCCTATCGACCAATATGCCTTCACTAAGACCTTTAGCCTCTATATCTTGTCGTATTACCTCCATTCATATTTTTTTGGTCTCCCCTGCGCTCTTTTAACTTGCCCTAATTTGATACGCTCTACTCGTCCGACTGACACATCTGTAAGGTCTGCATCGCACATGACCAAACCATCGTAGGCGGTTTTCTCTCATCTTCTCTTCTATAGAGGCTACGCCTATCTTAATTCAAATATCCTCATTTCTCACCTTATCTCTCCTCGTGATATCACACATCCAATGAAGCATGCGCATCTCTGCTACACTCATCTTCTGGGCATGATATCTCTTTATAGCCCAACATTCTGTGCCATATAACAAAGCTGGCCTAATAGCAGTTCGATAAAACTTTTCTTCAGTCATAACAAAATATTACGATCCCATAAAACTCCTATTGTGCTCCTTTATTTTAACCAGCCGGCATGGATCCTATGGTTGACATCACTATTGATCTCCCCATTCTTTGGATAATAGAACTCAAGTACTTAAAATGACTGCTCATCGGTATTTTTTGACCATCTAGTATCACAATACTATAATCTCGGATTCCCTATTTACTGAATTTATGCTCCATATACTCTGTTTTGGTCTTACTTAATCTAAAACCTCGAGGTTCTAGAGTTTGCCTCCATAACTCCAATTTTGCATTTACCCCAGCTCTCGTTTCATCGACTAGGACAATATCATCAGCAAATAGCATACACCACATTATCTCATCCTGAATAGCTCTAGTAAGCTCATCTATCACTATGGCAAATAAGAATGGACTCAATCTGGTTCTCTGATATTTTAACATTCTGTCTTAATCTGTGTTCAATTACCCTTTCCCAAAGCTCTATGGTGTGACACGTGAGTTTTATTCTAGATAGTTTGAACAACTCTAGATATTACCCTTGTTCTTATAGAGAGGTATTAGGGTACTCTTCCTCCACTCATTTGGCATCTTTTTAGTTAGCCAGATCTTGTTAAAGAGGTTTGTCAGCCATCTCACGCCCGCCTTTCCTAAGCATCTCCATATCTCAATAGGAATTCATTCCGGACCAACAGCTTTCCTTGAATGGTGCTAGTATTATCACAAAATATTTTAAAATGTTCATAACATAAATCATAGTCAAGGTGAGTATGTTTCATCTAAAGAACTTGTGCACAACAAGCCCGGCTGCAATATACTCCGCCTCAGCGGTTGAGAGGGCTACAGAATTTTATTTCTTAGAAGACCATAAAACAAGGCAATTTCATAGAAATTGACAAGTACCACTAGTGCTCTTCCTATCCACTCTACAACCGACATAGTCGGTATCCGAATACCTCATCATGGAAAATTGTCCGATTTCGGATACCACAAGCCCATTCTAATAGTGCCATTAAGATATCTAATAATGTGTTTTACTGCAATTAAGTGAGACTCTTTAGGACAGGATTGAAATCTACCACATAAACACACACTATACATAATGTTTGGCTAGCCATCAAATAAAGTAAACTACCAATCATGCTTCTATAAGATTTAATGTTTACATTTATACCTTGTTCATCCTTGTCAAGCTTTGTTATAGTGGCCATGGGAGTCTTGCTTAGCTTTGCATCTTTAAGTCCAAATCTCTTGATGAGTTCTCTTGTGTACTTGGCTTGATTGATGAAAATCTCATCACTCTTTTGCTTGATTTGGAGTTCAAGGAAGTAGTTTAGCTCTCCCATCATAGACATCTCAAACTTGTTCTTCATGCATGATTAAAATTCTTTACAAAATTTTCATTAGTGGATCCAAAAATAACATTATCAAAATAAATTTGAACAATTAGGATATCACTATCTACATACTTTGTAAACAAAGTGATGTCAAATTTACCTTTAACAAAATTATTTGAAATTAGAAAAGTTGAAAGCCTTTCATACCAAGCTCTTAGAGCTTGTTTTAAACTATATAAAGCTTTATCATGTTTGTAAATAAAATCCGGATGTGTAGGATCAACAAACCCGGGGGTTTGTTGAACATACACTTTCTCTTCTATAAAATCATTTAAAAATGCACTTTTGACATCCATTTGAAAAAGTTTAAAATCTTTAAAAGAAGCAAAGGCAAGTATCATCTTCAAGCCGTGCTACAGGTGCAAAGGTTTCCTCAAAATCGATACCTTCGATTTGGGTGCAACCTTGGGCCACTAACCTAGCTTTATTTCTAATAACATTACCCGACTCATCCAACTTATTCTCAAAGATCCATTTAGTACCAATAGTTGGTGTATCATGGGGTCTAGGAATAAGATGCCAAACTTGGTTACGCTCAAATTGATTGAGCTCTTCTTGTATTAAAGGCAACCAATATGAATTGGCCTCGGCTTCGAGGATGTTTGTGGGCTCAATATGTGAAATAAAAGCAAAATGCCCACATAAATTATGGAGTTTAAATTGAGTAGTTACCCCCTTAGATACATCACCTATGATGAGGTCCTTGAGGTGATTTGAAGCAAACCTCCAATCCCTTGGAAGTGGTTATGTTGGCTCCACTTCAACCTCTTGAACTTCACCTTGTACATTAATCTTTGACTTTTCTTCCTCTATAGGTGAGTCCTTCAAGGTTATCTTCTCCATGTTTTCACCTAGGGAATCATGCTCCACAATATTCTTCACAAAATCATTAGATTCTTCAAACTTGACATGTATAGATTCTTCAATAGTTAAAGTAGATATGTTGAAGACTCTATAAGTCTTACTAGTATTTGAATATCCAACAAATATGGTTTCATAAGATTTGACATCAAATTTTTCTAAATTGTCTTTAGTGTTTAAAACAAAGCATTTACAATCAAAAACTTTAAAGTAAGAAACATTAGGCAAATAATAAATTTCAAATGAAGTTTTAGAAGTATTTTTACAAAAATAAGTTCTATTTGAGATGTAACATGATATGTTTACAGCCTCGACCCATACGTATTGATGGAGTCCGTATTCATTTATCATTGTCCTAGCCATTTCTTGAAGAATACGATTCTTCCTTTCAATGACTCCATTTTGTTGTGAATTTCTAGGACATGATAAATTATGTTTGATTCCATGTTCTTTACAATAAGTGATGAAGGAATGGTAAATAAATTCACCACCTCTATCACTTCTTATGCGTAAAATCAGAAAAAAAAATTTCTTTTTCAACTCTTTTTTAAACACTTGAAAATGTGAAAAAGCTTGATCTTTGTGTTCTAAAAAGAAAACTCATATAAAATGAGAAAAAATATCTATCAAAACAAAGAAAAAATGATTTCCACTTAAACTTTTGGTTTTAGTTGGACCAAATAAATCCATGTGAATTAACTACAAAGGTCTTGATGTCATGATATCCTTGATAGTTTTGAAAGAGGACTTAGTTTATTTCTCAAGTTAGCACGCATTGCAAATGCGGTCATTTTCAAATTTCAAATAAGGAATACTTTTCACTACTTTCTTATTGTTAATTCTAGATAGATGGTCAAACAAAATATGGCCTAGTCTCCTATGTATAACCAAGAATCTTTATTAAAGGCATTTAAACATGTGGCATTGTATTGTAAATTTGACATATCAATCATATACACATTATTTTCACGAAAATCGGAAGCACACATGCGTTGGTTTGTCTATCTAAAATATTGCAAGCTAAATCATCAAAAATTACTTTAAAATCTCTATCACAAAGTTGACTAATACTCAAGAGGTTATGCTTGAGACCATCAACTAAAACATCATTTTCAATTAAGGGAGATGAGCCAATTTTAATGTTACCTATACCGATAATTTTTCTTTTGGAATCATCTCTGAAGGTGACGGTGCCACCTTCACGTACCTTGATAAGGTTACAAAATTGTTGATATCCCAAGTCATATATCTTGAGTAACCGCTATCAAGATAACACCGCTCCCTACGTCTTGGAGCCTTGGTGTGTACCTACATCAAGCAACGAATTGGTTGATTTTGGTACCCAAATTTTCTTGGGTCCTATAATGTTAGCTTTTTGAACCTAAATGTGATCATTTGAAGTACTTATTCTATCAAAATAAAATTTGGCTAAGTGATATTTTCGGTCACAATAAGTGCATGAATAAACTCTATCATATATAAAAGCATGATTGGAGTGAGGGGTGTGAATATGTTTGGTGTGTGTAGTATACCTAGCATGATGTGTATGTATATGTTGTGATTTAAGAGTGAGGTATGTGTAGTATGATAAGCATGTATGGTATGAACATGTTTCTTTGGAGTATGTTTCTTAGGAAATATTGCCCCCAATCTAGTTTTATCAAACTCACATTTTTTTAACACATCTCCTAAAGAGTTAATTTTATTTTAGAATAGAAATCTCATTTTTATCAATTAATAAAAAAAAATTTTACATGAAATTTTATATGCATTAAAATCCTTTTGTGTGGATATAAGTGTGGAAGATAAATCATCTTTTTCTTTAGAGAGAATAACAATTTTATTTTGAAGGGTTGCATCAAAATAGTTCTTTTTAAGGATATCATAGTTGTTCGACAACTCTTCAAAAGCCTCACCCAATTCATCCATTGTTAATTCACAATCATCAAGTGAGGGTTCGGATGTTACCTTAGGTGTGTTACCATTAGCTATGAAACACACGTGTGTCGTATCACTTCTTCATCGGTTTCACTCTCCAAGTCCCACGTAGCCTTGAGAGCCTTCTTTTTGTAGGGCTTCTTGGAGGTTGAAGGTTTACTTTTGGTCTCCAGACAATCCGGGCCATGTGGCCAGGCTTCGGCAATTGAAGCATATGACCTTCTTGTCTTCCTTCCCTTGCTATTTTCTTCTATTGTTAAACTTGGCCTTTTTGTTCATCCTTCTAATATTTTTCACTAGGAGGGAGAATTCTGCATCATCCTCTTCCTCATCATCATCGTCGGAGATGGTGGGAGTGAATTTGAAAGCGATCATCTTTTTTTTGTGGTTCCATCTCTTCCTTACCTTCCTCTCCATTTCACGGGTCTTAAGGTTTCTTATAAGACCGATGAGCTCCATCTCTTCTTTGTCATTTAGCTCCTTCAATATAGTAGCCTTGACTTCCCATGAGGGTGGAAGAGCCTGAATGACCTTTCTTACTTTTTGATCATTATCAATGACATCACCTAAAAAAGTAAGACCATTAGTTATTTTAGTAAATCTTGTTACCATGCCATCAATGGTGTCATTATCAAGCATGGTGTAATTTTTATATTGAAAACGCAAGATATCAATTTTTGCTCTCTTGACTTGTGATGTTCTCTCGTGTGTGACTATTAGGTGTGTCCAAATCTCGTAGGTGAATTTTGCAATGGATGGCCCTGCAATATCGTCATCGTTCAAAGTTTGAAGTAAGGCATATTGTGCCTTGGCATTTACATCAAACTCCTTAGTGGCAATATAGGACCAAGTGTCCTCATCACCAATGGGTACACCAAAGGGTTTAGCCACTGCTTTTGCAACCCAACTTCCTAAAGATTGCAAAAATATGGTCATCTTAACCTTCTATATAGGAAAGTTAAGGCCATCAAACTTGGGAGGAGTCTCAATACCTTCAGCCATTTTTACTAAAGTAGATGAAGATGAAATTGTGAAAGAAGTGATTAGCAATTAGGATCTTTCTAAGTTTGTTAAGCCAAAAACTAGAGGCCAAGGCTCTGATACCAATTGAAATACGCCTAAGGGGGGTGAATAGGTGTTTTGTTAATCAAATGCAATTTTAAAACTACTTATGATGAATAATGCAAACGGACACTCAAAATAAGAATTGAAACCGAATTCCCCGTGAACGGCTCTAGAACTTCTCCTCTTTGATTCCTCTAGATAATGAGTTGAGGTGCTCAATTGCCTCCTTATTGAGATGAGTATAGACCAGTAATGAGAGTGATGGAATGAAAGCAATTACAGAATGCAAGATGAACAATTACACAAGTATGAATAATGAAAAGCAATAGAGAACAAGACACAAGCAATCCTAAACATAAAAGAATTGTTCTGAGATTCGAGCCATCACTCTACGTTCCCGCCTTCACCATTATGAAGGATTTCACTATCCTCTAAGGGATCTTCCACAAAAGGGGACCTTACACAAAGGAATTACAACTTAGTCTATACAAGACTAGAGTACACAACTCTACCAACTCTACCCTCTACACAAGAGGTAACACAAAGCCAATTGAGATTACAAAGCTCTTGGTGACCCAACAAGATTACAAATACTCTCTTTTACAACTTCCTATAGAGCAGGATATGAAGTGTAGCTCAAGAAGTTAAAAGAGAGAATAAATTCAGTTAGAAAGATGTGAAGAGCTTTAAAATCAACTAAAAATAGCTTTAGAAAGAAAGAACTTGAAGATTGGAAGCTAGAAAAACTTTTCTCTTTTGAAACAAACTTGAAAAGTTGTAAACTTGTGTAAACTTCTTATGTTAAAACCAAAACCAATGACCCATATATATATAAGCAATAAATAAATATCATTTGTAAATCATACCAGGTTATTTGGGGTGTGTTTAGACACTTGAAAATCAAAAATGCCCGTTGGAATTCACTAAAAACAAAACAGATTCAAAAACTAGTCGTTATAGCCATCTGGCAGGCTGTCGGTCGACTGCCTAGTCGACCGACAGCTCATCCATAAAAGAGTCACTGGCTCCGGTAGACCGCTCGGCCGTTCACAATAGAAAACTAAAATGTCGGTCGACCGGGTCTGTCGATCGACCCTAACCGAGAGTTAGGGTCTCTCAGTAAGTCGACTGATCGATCGACCATAAGAGTTAGCGGTCGACCGGTTGGTCCACCAACAACATGACAAACATGCACGCCCCTAGGTCAAAGGCCTAGTCGACCTGGTGGTCGACCGTTTAGGCCTGAAATGGTCACCAGTCGACTGTTCTGGCCTCAAATAATTTTCTGGATATATTTTGAGTCACAAATATTTTTCAAAATATTTTGTATTAGATTATGGTAATGTAGCAATGTATAGGTGATGAAATACATGTTTTAAACTTTTTATAAAATTTTGGAAAAATTATTAGATATGTATCAAAACCAAACATGTAAAATACCAATGCTATCAAAACTTGTATTTTCGAAATCGTGTATTTTGTAGGTAACTTCTTGAGCATCACAACTATATTTTACACTTTAACAAGCTAATATCTTATAAGACTCTAGGTGACTATAAGATCTTCAACCAGGCTTCTCCTTTAGCGATGTTTGAGTACTTTGAACTTTAATCCCGTATTTGAATCTTCTTTAGTCTTCAACAGCTTCTGTTAAAAGAAGAAAACTCTTTGAATTTTTAGAACCCTGAAATATACTTAAACACTTGAACTTGATTAGTACTAAATAACCACATATATTTTGTTATCATTAAAATCATAAAACCGGGTGATTGTAACCTAGGGCCAACACACGAGACACGGGGCACAGACACAGACACGACACAGACACGAATATAAACACGTGACACGGGACATGGACATGGGATATAGGATACGGACACGAACATGTATATGAAGCACGGACACAGACACAAGACACAGACATGACACGGGCATATGACGCTGACATGGACACGACATGGATATGCATATGAAGTGATTGCACACATTTATTGCATTATTCTTTACTATATTTTCACATTTATCATATAATAAATCTGCTAAATTCTTTGTCTTAAATGTCTATTTTGCAGAAGATAATCATGGGGAGAAAGAGGATAAAATCAAATAAATATAAGTTAAATTCAGATTTAACTAGATCTATTTGGTTAAAAGAGGATGATCCCAAATCCAATTGGTTAAATTCAGTTTTTGGTGAATCAAGTGATTAAATCTAAAGATCAACTTAGGATAACGTCAAATACAGAGTCCAAATCCAAAAGGATAAATAGATGAGAGAAGATCAACGAATGAGATGAAGCAAATTTGACTCAGATTCTGACTGGATATATTTTAATATTTGAATCATAACTTTCGCTACTGAAATTCAAATCTAATGATTCAAGATGATCGAAAAAGAAAACTTAAAGGGCTACAACTCTTAAGTTTATCACTATTTCTAATTCTATTATTTGATAAGTTATATTCAGCAATCAACACGCCAACAAGCTGCAGATCAGAACTAAATATCCACATCAAATCAAGTTTGGAGATAAGGGGAGGATTCAAATTCAGAAATATCCAGCTTCCCCTATCTTCATACTCCTCTAACCTCCACATCTCTCCTATAAATACCTGCAATCTTAAAGGCAAAAAGGAACGACCAAACAGAGAGCAAAACTTAGGCTAATTGGTAGTTTGTAACTTAGGTTTTTTATTTTCTTTCATGTAATTTTTATTTTCTTTATGTAACTGAGAGGAGAGGATACTTTCATGGAGGAATGAGAGCAAGCTTGTACTGAATGTGACACCGGTATAAGTGATCTTTTCTTCCATTGTTATTTGAATCGAATCGAAGTTTCTTTTTCTTCTTTACTCTTGTTTTCATTTACTTCCCTCTTCTGTGTTTGTGGATCCAAATGAAACCGATAGCCTCGAAGTTGCCTTGTCCTTGCAAGTGTCGTTGATGGCTTATGGTGATGGATATCCATTTCTATGGTAGTGTAGCTTGCCCCTTCAATTCATAGTGTAATACGAGAATGGGGAAAATCCTATTTGTCATACTTCGCTCGCCTTCAAGCAAAAGTACATTGTCGATACGGGTCAAAGGTAAGCAGGCGCCGAAGAGGTAAGTAACTTTTTTAGGTTTTAATTTTTTCTTTTAATTTTAGTGTAAATTACCAACACCACAATCTTCCAAATTTCTTTCAATCTTTTTCAATTTCTTTGTACATATCCACTTTTATTTTCTCCCCCTTCTCTATCTACCACTTTCTTCCTAGCTCACTTTAACCTAATTTTCCTTTATTTTTAAAGAACAAAAGAAGAACTTTAACCATTCTTTGTAGCATAAAAGAGAACTTACTAAAAAGTTTTCATCGCTAGCCCCTCATTGTGGATCACGACCCGCTTAGCCACTTGCTATAGTGGTAGAATTAAGCACCTTGCATTATTGTTATAAAAATTCTGAAATTATATTATTTTGGTAAAACCTCAATCAAAATTGGCGCCGTTGTCGGGGGGGGACGGTAAGTTATTCTCTTTTTTTTTAGATTTACATTTTTTGTTAACTTCTTCTTTGTTCTTGGTGTACAGGTTTTGATAACAAGGAATTTTTGCTGCAGTGGACATATAAGTGGCACTGGTCTCTGCTCTAGAAAGCAAAGCTCAGAAGCCTTCAGATTTGCTACATTCCTGTGGCAATCTGAGTGAACTATTAACCTGTATTTTTTGCAGGTTGGCTGAGTTGCAAAGTTTAATATCTGTAGCTATTTATTTCCTTATTTGACTCACTGTATATACATTTCTAACACAACAATAAAAGGTTGATTGTAAATGCTAAAAATGATTTAGATTTTGCATTTAGGCACGTGTCTATTTCATTTCATTTTCTATTTACTGTTGAAGAGTACTGGAGCCAAGGTATGTGTGCATAGCATTTAGTATAAGGTTCATTTTTGTATGAAATATTGCTTGAGTGTTACTTTTTCTATATACTTGTATACTGCATTAAATTGATTTAAGGGCTTGTCCTATAAACAAGATAAGGTGGGGAAGTCATTGCCCTCCTTAGCCCACAAACAATCTCCTGACTCACAAACCCAAACCTAATTAAAACTGAGTAGATGTTGGCCCAGGGACATCTCAGACTCAAATAGGAGACTGACCTAAGGGGGAAGTTGATTTAAATTTGACTCTAACCAATCGGTGTCTAAGGTTGGGGATTGAGGGGCGAAACCCCAAAGATTGGTGGTTTGGCATAATTAGGCTCGTTGCTTAGGCACGGATACCTCCCACTGATCTTGTCCCTACCTGACCGATTAACTTGTGGTCAGATTCAGCAATATACCCCCCGTGGATAGTCTAACCAGTTAGGAGTCGTCTAAGTCTAAGGTTTACCCTAACTTAGCTTAGATTTTTTCCTTTTTATTTGTTTGCTTATTTGTTTATTTTTCTTCGTTTATGTTTGACATTTCCTGTGTGATATGGCTTATAACAATAATTTTTCCAGTTTTAATGGTAATCCATATTACACCCCGACCTCTTTTTAGATATTATCAACCCGGCATATCATAACCTTAACCAACCTAGTGTGCCGGATTGGTCTTATCCGAATCAATATAACCCATGCTCCCAATCTTATGATCATAATTTTTAAAATAATTTCAACTCTTCACAGAGTCAATGGGGATTCACCTTCCCCGAGTCCAATTTTTAACCAACTTATCTTCCTTATCTACCTTGTTCACAATATTTCCAAGATTCATACTCAGTTCCACCAGTTCAAAATAGAAAACCATCAATCTTGGAAATGAGTATGCGTGAGTCGAAGCAACAATCACAAAATCTGACGGATTCACAATTTCACCACAAATTCCAAAACAACACTTCATCTTCTTAAGTCCAATCGCAACAAAATGATGAACCAATCGACTATGAAAAGATGCTTGAAGCCATGACTCAGGCTCAAATCGCTCGTAATCATGACATAGATCTAATGGTCTAAACTCTCCATTCTCGAATGTCGCTAACCATTTTGTTAGAGCCGAAGAATCATGTTGTTTTAGAAAATAAGATTTCATTTCAACATACCCATTTGAACTTGCCCAAACTCTAAATTTCAAAAATGACATTGACCGTTTGGCAAGTTATCCCTTTCCTGAAATTGAACTTGAGAATGAATATGATCCTGAACCTAAACTTGGTAATTCATTCTACTTCCTGATTCAATAATGACTCCGGTGTCTTCACCTAATTTCAATCTTTTTCCCCAGTCAACATTGGATCTTGTGCCAATTCATCATGAAATTGAATCGCCAATCTTTTATGATCATCATGTTGAACTTGACCAATTTCATACTTTTGAAAGTCCCATTGACGAATTGGCAAGTTCTCATTTTTATGAAATTGAACTCAATGAGAAATGTGACCTAGATTCTCTAATTTGTGATCCAGTTCAAATTCCTGAATCAATATTGACTCCTGTTTTGTTATCCAACTTGAGTAATATTTTAGAGTCAGTTTTGATTCCTACACTTATCACTCTTGAACTTGAATCACCAATGTTAAGTCACATTCCGATGTTGGGAAATGAATGTGGACTTGAGTTTCAACTTCTTGATTTGGACCTACTTCCTGAACCAATCTCGACTCCTGAACCTTTACTTGATGTAAGTCACTTTCCTGAGTCGGTATTAGTCTCGTACTTCCTAAGTCCAAGTCAATCATTCTATCTTTTCACACTTCATTTTGGGACAAGGGTGTTGATAAAATTGACTCGAAATTATTTGTGAAATTTGAAAATTAGATGGGATAAAATTTTAATAAAACCATTCATGTATAATTCATTTTAGTGGATTATATTAGAGAGGTTTCTGGTGGGTTCCTCCGAACTCCACGCAAATTCGATTGAGCCGCTTTCGTGGACCAATCAGACCACCACCCTAAGGTAATATTTTCCTTCCCTTTCTTCTTTTTCATGCATCTATGCATTAATTAATACATTGAGGATAATGCATGAAATAGGTGTAGGGGAGGGTTTAACATAACTTAGGTTTTTCTTTTTATTAGAAAAAAATTATTATTAACATTTTCTTTACTTTTAAAAACTTTTTGAAAATAGAAACAATATTTTGACATATTTTTCGTAAGAAATTAAGTCAATTTTAAGGAATAGGAGAATCATAATTAGGATTTCTTATACTTGGTCAAAATAAGATTATTTGTTTGATTTCTAAGGCTAGGAAGAAAATTTGTGAAAGTAATTTTGTCTTAATCTTTACCTTGAAGAAATATGCACACCTTATACATTTACACACTTAGGGTTCAAAAACAAAAATTCTTATGCCTTATAAAAAAAGAAAAAAAATATGTATATCTATGAAAAATAAATAAATCTAATTATTGATTAGATAGGTGCTTTGGCCTAATAAAGCCTTGGTATTTATGCAAAAGATAATTAGATAAGTTTGAATATATATATATATATATATATATATTATATATATATATATATATATATATACTGGGTATTTGTACCTCATGAAGGATAAGTATTCACGCCTAAAAGGGGTACATTTTATAAATAAAAACCCTTAATTTTGTGGCCTTGTTAAGTCCTTAGAGGTATTTTCTCACCTGGTGCCCTAAGACTGTCCGGTTGGGTGTCACCGACTAAAGGCTTGTTACATGAAAGCCTAATGAAATTGAGGAATAAATACCACCAAAAATAAATATAAATAAGGCATAGGAATTAGAGTTAAAGAACCCTTAGTCAAAATTTCATGATCACGAAGGTGCATATGACTTAAGGTAAAGTAATAGACTAGATGAAAAATACAGTTTGACTCCTTACCTTGATTGATAATAAGTTTTTGAATAAAGACTAAGTTTAGAAATGAAAAGTTTAGTTTTCCTATAACTTATAGATTACTTAATTCTTACAATAATATTTTTCTCTTTCAAAATGTGTTTTCAAAATACTAACACTTTGTTTCCCTTTCTTTATGGATTTTGTGGGTGTAATCCACTGAAAATCCTCACGAGACAAAACTCGTCCTCTAGGAGAACCTAAAGGTTTAACGGCTTGTTGCACATGCTCAGTGCAATCGCGTAACCTGCGAAAGTGGTCTAATAATCTTTGATTTAGTTTTATTATTTTGCTCGAGGACGAGTAAAAGATAGGTGTGGGGGTGTGATTGCACACATTTATTGCATTATTCTTTATTACATTTTCACATTTATCATATAATAAAGCTGCTAAATTTCTTGTCTTAAATGTCTATTTTACAGAAGATAATCATGGAGAGAAAAAGGATAAAATCAAATAAACATAAGTTAAATTTAGATTTAACTAGATCTATTTGGTTAAAGGAGGATGATCCCAAATCTAATTGGTTAAATTTAGTTTTGGTGAATCAAGTGGTTAAATATAAAGATTAACCGAGGATAATGTCAAATACAGAGTCCAAATCCAAATGGATAAATGGATAGAGAGAAGATCAACGGATGAGATGAAGCAAATTTGACTCAGATTCTGACTGGATACATTTTAGTATTTGAATCATAACTTTCACTAATGAAATTTAAATCTAACGATTCAAGATGATCCAAAAAGAAGACTTAAAGGGTTACAACTTTAAGTTGATCACTATATCTAATTTGTAAATTGATAAGTTATATTCAGCAATCAATACGCCAACAAGCTGCATATCAGAACTGAATATCCTCATCAAATCAAGTTTGGAGATAAGGGGAGGATTCAAATTCAGAAATATCTAGCTTCCCCTATTTCATACTCCTCTAACCTCCACATTTCTTCTATAAATACCTGTAATCTCAAAGGCAAAAAGGAACGACCAAGTAGAGAGTAAAATTTAGGCTAATTTGTAGTTTGTAACTTATATTTTTTATTTTCTTTCATGTAATTTTTATTTTCTTTATGTAACTGAGAGGAGAGGATACTTCATGGAGGAATGAGAGCAAGCTTGTACTGAAGGTGACACCGGTGTAAGTGATCTTTTCTTCCATTGTTATTTGAATCGAATCGAAGTTTCTTTTTCTTCTTTACTCTTATTTTCATTTACTTTCCTCTTCTATGTTTGTGGATCCAAATGAAATCGATAGCCTCGAAGTTGCCTTACTCTTGCAAGTGTCGTTGATGGCTTATGGTGATGGATATCCATTTCTATGGTAGTGTAGTTTGCCCTTTCAATTCATAGTGTAATACGGGAATAGGGAAGATCCTATTTGTCATACTTTGCTCTCCTTCAAGCAAAGGAACATCGTCGATAGGGGTTAAAGGTAAGCAGGCGCCGAAGAGGTAAGTAACTTTTTTAGGTTTTAGTTTTCTTTTCTTTTAATTTTATTGTAAATTACCAGCACCACAATCTTCCAAATTTCTTTCAATCTTTTTCAATTTCTTTGTACATATCCACTTTTATTTTCTCCACCTTCTCTATCTACCACTTCTTCCTAACTCACTTTAACCTAATTTTCCTTTTCTTTTTAAAGAACAAAAGAAGAACTTTAACCATTCTTTGTAGCATAAAAGAAAGCTTACTAAAAAGCTTCCATCGCTAGTCCCTCCTTTTGGATCACGACCCGCATAGCCACTTGCTATAGCGGTAGAATTAAGCATCTTGCACAATTGTTATAAAAGTTCTGAAATTTTTTATTTTTGTGCAGGTAAAACCTCAATCATGAAGCACGAACATGACACGGACACAGATCACAAACAAAGACACAGACCCAAGAAACCCTAGATTCTCGTTCGATAAATAACATATATTACCTGTCTTATAATTCTCTCTGATACAAATAACTTATGAATCTTGAACATGTGGTCTTCATAAACTTTTCGTTCATATCAACAGTTAATTTATATTGTTAATGGTTATTACTGTTGGCCCAAAGGCCCTCACTCTATTTGATGATGATTAACTCATGTAGTTATAGTACTAATGATCTTGTGCTTATTTAGTTTCAGATATTTGATCAAGATCTTAGTAGGTGATTAGCTTCAATAAAGGAGTTTTGGAGCTAACACATGTAGATTCAAGAGCTCGCGTGTCGAGATCGCATCTAGCACTCGGTTGGAGTCTAGCTCTTTGGATCGTGTTTGGATCGAGTCGGCTTGGAGAAGGAGTTCTACAAGAAGATTTCAGTTTGTATTTAGTTCAGTTTGTGTTTAGATCTTGTGTAAAGATAGATAGTGTTGATATGCTCAAGTTCACGCACACACAAGTTCAATATGTTTTGTTTTCGGCTTTACCGATCTTTAGATTTCATATTAAAAATATAGATATACATCTTATATGTGCATTGGATTCTATCTATACACTCTATACTTTAAAAGAGTTTAAATATCATGTTTTTGTATTTATACAAGTTTTGGAGAAACGGTTTTTCATTTCAAAATTCAAGTTTTGGAAAATACGGTTTTGTTTAAGGCCAAATATTTTATATCACAAAAATAGTTCAAATAGTTTGTAATATGTGTTGATTTTTGGTCACACATATTTGTTATTCTAATATCTAACAAGAACTTATTTTTGTGGAATTTATAAAATTTTATGGGATTTTATAGAAGTAAAAACGTCCAAGTTTTAAGTCCCAAATTATCAGCCAAACTCAGCTGGCGGTCGACCGGACCAGGGGTTGGTCGACCGGACCGGTCGACCGATGTACACGCAAACGTGTACAAGGCCAGCAAAGTAGGCCAGTCGACCGACTGAAACTACCCAAGTCTCGGGTAGCGTCGGTCGACCGGGCGGTCGACCGACAGGCTGTGCCCGGTCGACCGGGCGGTCGACCGGAGGCACAATGGTTAGAAATATGATCGTTGGCCGGTCGACCGGAAGGGCATTTCTGCCATTTTCTAGCTGCAACGGCAATATTGTTTGAGAGGCTATAAATAAGCCATCTCTTGGGCTGTTTTCAACAAGAATTTAAGAGAGCTTTTCTTCCCATCTTTCAAGTGTTTAGCAGCAATTTTTAAAGAGTTTTTGTGCCTAAAAAATTTATTTATATTTGTTTTAAAGTGTTGGAAAAATTAAAGAAAAGAAAGTATTTGGGGAATTGGTTTTGATCTTTATTTCAATATCTATCTTGTGATTTCCTAAGTATTTTTTTTTGTAATTTTCATTCCAAACACTTTGTTTTCTCACACTTGAGCTATCATCTCTATCCTATCTATAGGATCTTATTTTGTGAAGAAAATTATTCTATGGACTATTGTAATCACCAAATTGTAAACTTTTCTTTGCTTTGGGTTTGTGTTCATCCCTCTAAGTGTAGAGGTGATTGTGGTTGTTGTTTGATTTTGTGCCTTATCTCTTGTGTAGAAGTGATTGTTGTTTTGGCTTTGTGCCTTGCCTCTTGTGTAGAGGTGATTGTGTTGAAGAGAGGAGTTGTGTACTCCTTAGTTTGTAATTGCAAATCCTCGATGGAGGTTCCCTGTGTGGGAGGTCTTGTGTGGACATAGTGGAAATTGTGAAGGCGGGAACGTAGAGCAGTGGCTCGAACCTCGAAACATATCTCGATATTTGCGTTTGATCCATTATCTCTAGACTCTCTCTCTTATATCTTACAGTGCATTATATTGTTCATATTATATACATGCTTGGTATTGTTTGTGTGCCCATACTTGTGTTGAACCAAGAGAGCTTCATATAGCACCTCAACTCTTAATTTAGAGGAATCTAGATGAGATAGTCCAGAGCCCTTTATTGGGAATTCGGCTACTGATTAGTCTACAATTCTGCATGTCGCATTCTCTCACAGTTTATGAATAAATAGTCGTCTAAATCGTGTTTTGGTCTTAATTGCAGGTAGATCCAAAGTCCAAGGGCAAAGATGGAATAAGAGCCTAATTCATCCCAATATATGGTAATTAATCTCGCAATTACTTGGAGGCCAAGCAAAGGATTTTCTAGAACATGCATTGAACCTAGACTCCTGCGCTTGTCAGACGAATATTCGGGTACAATTATCAGAAACTGAATATACCTGAATATTCTCGAAGCCAGAGGGAGCTCCTGACGAAATCCAGAGACCCAACTCTCTGGAATTGCCGCGGATACGCGGCAATCCTTGCGGATCCGCGGCATTCCAGTGGAGCCACGCGTCGATTTTTGACGCGTGGCCCCGTCTCGTCTTCTGAAGAGTTCTTTCGCCTATAAATAGACATACAGAGGGCCAAACCGAGAGCAGTTTTCGTTTTTAGGAGTAGGTCCAGATTTTAGTGTAGTGTAGGTGAGTGTTCTTCATTTCTTGTATTTTTTTTCTTTTCAGATCATTGTAGTATGGCTGAGTGATTCATAGAGAGAGATCGAGAGGGATTGATGTATAGAGAGTGACACTCTATGTAAAGGTGCCTCCTTTCTCCTCCATTGTAATCTCCTTCACCTTCTAACATGATTTCTTACTAGTTTTTCATCTCATGGCAATCTAACTACTAACCACTAACCACTTACTTGATAATCCACATGAATCGGATTGCCTCTACAAGGCCTTGTTCTTGCAAGGGCCATTGATGGCCAAAGATGATGGGTTCTAACATCTAACTTGCTAACTTGCTAACCAAGCTAACTCTCTTTTATTTCATGCTCTTTTATTTCATGCTAGTAGTGTAATGAGTGATGCTTGTATCAGCTTGTTCTTGATGCAATGTTTTGATTGTGATGAACCATCCATGAGCCATGCTTTGTACCGTCTCTTGGAGCCAAGGATTGTGATGGCCGAGGATCAAAATGTGAGGCAACTATCTCGAAGAGGTTAGCATGGTTAGTGGAGTATTAGTAGTTAGTAGCCATGAGTTTTTAGCTTGATTTAGAAATCGTTTTCCAAACCACTTCTCTTTTGTTTTTCTTATCGACGTTTTCATCGTCTTCTTCACCTATCACATGCTTGTTTTCCTTTTCTTTTTTTTTTCATTTTCTTTTTCATTCTTTTAACAAAGAAGAATTGTTAACATCTGACGTGACAAGAGACTGTTAATGCTGCTATCGCCTCCCTTCCCTGTGGATTCGACCCATTAAGCCAATGCTATAACGGAAGTATCGAGGGTACATTAGCACATTCGAGCTTTTCATCGATTTTACATAAAACACACTTTTGAGTGCTAGTTCCACCTCGATCAAAATTTTGGCGCCGTTGCCGGGGAAGGGAATGGTTTTGTTTTCACGTTTTTGTTAACATTGTCTTCTCTGTTTTGGTGTGCAGGGCAATATTTACAGGTTCTTAACATTGCAGAACATAAGCTAGCTTTGCCTTTCCCTGCTCTTGAAAGCAGGGACCCAGATTCCAAAGAACTTCCGCGCAACCGCGGCATGTGCTGTGAACCCGCGGCAATTTTGTGAACGTTGTAATTGTTGTTGTTCTGGGATGTGTGAATTGTAATAGCTAGTTGATTTGTGCTGCTATATTTCTTGCTTTGATTGCCTACACACCATAAAAATAAAAGAACTAAAATATGGTATTTGGACGCTTTTAAAACGGTTTAGGCATTTGCATTTAGGCACGTATCAATTCAATTCCAAAATACTGTATTTTGTTCTGTCGTTGTGATCTGGATGGAGATGTACATATGGCATTGCATATAGCATAGGACAAACACGTGGGTGATTTATCGCTTTGTGTTATATTCTTGTCTATATTGCACACTTGCACGAATTGAAATTAAGGGCAAAACCCAAACAAGATAAGGTGGGATTTCATCATCCTTCCTTGGCCCAAAAATCATCTCCCCACTCACACAACCCAAGCCTTAATAAAATTTGAATAGACGTTGGCCCTAGGGACATCTACATCTAGGTCTAGGTCAACCCTCCTATTGGCTTGGTTTTGATTTTTCTTTTCTTTTTGTTTGTTGTTTGATT
Organism: Agave tequilana; assembly: GCA_038442645.1. Taxonomy (NCBI): domain Eukaryota; kingdom Viridiplantae; phylum Streptophyta; class Magnoliopsida; order Asparagales; family Asparagaceae; genus Agave; species Agave tequilana. The sequence continues at coordinate 233,296 of JAVJIF010032779.1, forward strand.
TTTCTTTTTGTTTGTGATTGTTTGTGAAATGGCATTCAACAATAACAATTCTTTCAATCCGAACATGAATCCATATTTCACACCAACCCTATTTGGTTCGGCTAATTCCAACCCGGCGTTTTATAATATGCACCAACCACGTACACCGAGTTGGCCTTATCCGAATCAATACAACCCAAACCCACATTCTTATGACTATAATTTTCAAAATAATTTCAACTCGTCACAGAGTCAATGGGGATTCAAGTCCCCCGAGTTTAATTATCAACCTCCTTGTCCCCCATGCCCACCTTATCCATCATATTCACCTTATCCCCAATACTCATTCCCCGATTCCGCTTTATACACTCCTTTTTCTAAACCTCCAATTGAAGAAAAATCTGAGTTTGAAAAGAGAGTAGAAGCCAATTTACAAAAGGCCAGGCAAAGCGTTCAGCAAACATTGGCCTCTCTAAAATATCTTCAAGAGTCTTGCTCACTTCCACCTCTGCATAATGAACAACCATTTGCCTTGGAAACGAGTAAAGAACTCTTGTGTGAGTCCAAGCTTCAATCTCCACACATTTTTGACTCACATTATTCACAAAATTTTCAAAACCAAGATTCCTATACTCCCATTCTAGAGCAACCACTTGGAGATACATCATATCTAGATAAGAGTTTGGATATCTTGCAGGAGTCTTTATTACAATATCAAAAATCACATGCCGAGTCTATCAATAAGGTGGAAGAACAATTGAGTCAATTGGTTAACATTTTTAGGAATGAGGAAACTCTATCTTATCAACCTTGACCAATTCAACCATGCCAAACTCTATTGATATGACCCAAGACTCTTGTCATTTTGGAAATCAAGATTCAATTTCAGCACACCCACCTGAACTTGTCCAAACTTCAGATCCCATTGACATTTTGGCAAGTTATCCTTTTCCTGAAATTGAACTTGAGCAAGAATATGATCCTGAACTTCCACTTGATGATTCAATTCTACTTCCTGATTCAATTATGACTCCGGTGTCTTCACCTGATTTCACTCCTTTTCCTGAGTCAGTATTGGATCCAGTGCCAGTTCATTGTGAAATTGAATCACAAATCATTTATGATGATAATATTGAACTTGACCAATTTCATACTTTTGAAAGTCCCATAGATAAATTGGCAAGTTCTCATTTTTGTAGAATTGAACTAAATGAGGAATGTGACTTTGATCCTCCAATTTGTGATCTTGTTCAAATTCCCGAATCACTATTGACTCCTGTTTTGTTACCCAATTTGAGCAACATTTTAGAGTCAGTTTTGATTCCCATACCTGTCATTCCTGAACTTGAATCACCACTAATAGAAAGTCACATTCCATCATGGGAAAATGAATGTGGACCTGAGCTTCATCTTCCTGATTTGGACCCACTTCCTGAACCAATCTCGACTCTCGAACCTCTACTTGATTTAAGTCTTTTTCCTGAGTCGATATTAGTTCTTGTGCTTCCTGAGTCCAAATCAATCATTCCATTCCGGGACAAGGGCTTTGAAAAATTTGACTCTGAAATTATTTTGCAAATTTGGAAATTAGATGGGGTAAATTTATTAATAAAAATCATAAATGCATACATCTTTCTAATGGGTTGTATCATGGAGGTTTCTGGTGGGTTCCTCTGGACTCCAAGAATGATTGGGCCGCATTTCGTGGACCAATCAGACCGCCACCGGAACCACCACCTTGAGGTGATTTTTCCTTCCCTCTCTATTTGTTTCATGCATACATATATCACGATGCATTGAGGACAATGCATGAGATAAGTGTGGGGGAGGGTTTACTAACTTAGAGTTTTTAGATTTTCTTTCTTTTACACTTCTTTTTGGATACTTTTTAGAAATCTTCCCTTTTGTATAGGAATTTTTTCTTTCTTTAAAAATTTTTTGAAATAAGAGACAAAGTTTTGATCTATTTTTAAGAAAATTAAGATGATCTTAGAAATTAAGGAAGCCTTAATTATGACATCTTAAACCTAGTTGAAATAATAGATCTTATTTAAAATTATAGGCTAAGTAAGATAAATTGGAGAGATATTTTTATCTTGAATTTTTTTCTTAGATAGTATGCACTTCACACTTACACATTTTTGGGATGGAAACAAAGACCTAAAATGCCATAAAAAATAAATAAATAAAAAGAAATATATATATGTGTGAATAAAACATCACTTATTAAGCTGGATAAATATGCCTCAAGGAGCATGATTATTCACGCCTAACGGTGATCAAAAGAATAAATAATCCCCCTGAGTCCTTGTTTACTTGAGTCCTTAAACCCGAGGGATGTTTTCTCATCTGGTGCCCTAGGACCATCTGGTTTGGGAGTCATCGGTTATAGGCTCGCTACATGGGTGAACTAGAAAGCCTAAAAAACTAAGGGAAGAAAAAGAAAATATATATATATTAATAAATGGCTTGATGGTTAGAGTTGAAATCCCAAAAATCTTCACTATCACAAAGTGCATATTATCTAGGTTTTATGAAAGATAAAATATTCAATCCAATTTTGAATTCTTACCTTAATTGAAGACAAGATCTTGCATGGAGACTAAGTTTAAGAAAGAATTATTTTTGGTGGACTTATGACCTTAGATCGCTTATATTTTTGCAAAAATATTTCATAAACTTGTCTCTCTTTCAAAATGTGTTTTCAAAATACTAATATTTGTCTTCTTTCTTTATGGATTTTGTGGGTGCAATCCGCTGAAAACCCTCAGGAGACAACACTCCTCCTCTAGGGTAACCTAGAGGTTTAACGGCTTGTTGCACACGCTCAGTGCAATCGCGTCACCTGCGAAAGTGGTGTAATAACCCTTGTAGTATAATTTTTCTTTTCTTGTTTTGCTCGGGACGAGCAAAAGAATAAGTGTGGGGGTGTGATTAGTCTACAATTCTGCATTATTATGTCGCATTCTCTACAGTTTTATGAATAAATAGTCGTCTAAATCATGTTTTGGTCTTAATTGCAGGTAGATCCACAGTCCAAGGGCAAAGATGGAATAAGAGCCTAATTCATCCCAATTTATGGTAATTAATCCTGCAATTACTTGGAGGCCAAGCAAAGGATTTTCTAGAACATGTATTGAACCTAGACTCCTGCGCTTGTCAGACGAATATTCGGGTACAATTACCAGAAACTGAATATACCCTGAATATTCTCAAAGCCAGAGGGAGCTCCTGACGAAATCCAGAGACCCAACTCTCTGGAATTGCCGCGGATCCGCGGCAATCCTTGCGGATCTGCGGCATTCCAGTGGAGCCACGCGTCGATTTTTGACGCGTGGCCCCGTCTCGTCTTCTGGAGAGTTCTTTCGCCTATAAATAGACCTGCAGAGGGCCAAACCGAGAGCAGTTTTGTTTTTAGGAGTAGGTCCAGATTTTAGTGTAGTGTAGGTGAGTGTTCTTCATTTCTTATATTTTCTTTTCTTTTTAGATCATTGTAGTATGGCTGAGTGATTCATAGAGAGAGAGATCGAGAGGGATTGATGTAATAGAGAGTGAGACTCTATGTAAAGGTGCCTCCTTTCTCCTCCATTGTAATCTCCTTCACCTTCTAACATGATTTCTTGCTAGTTTTTCATCTCATGGCAATCTAACTACTAACCACTAACCATCTAACCACTTACTTGATAATCCACATGAATCGGGTTGCCTCTACAAGGCCTTGTTCTTGCAAGAGCCATTGATGGCCAAAGATGATGGGTTCTAACATCTAACTTGCTAACTTGCTAACTTGCTAACCAAGCTAACTCTCTTTTATTTCATGCTCTTTTATTTCATGCTAGTAGTGTAATGAGTGATGCTTGTATTAGCTTGTTCTTGATGCAATGTTTTGATTGTGATGAACCATCCATGAGCCATGCTTTGTACCGTCTCTTGGAGCCAAGGATTGTGATGGCCGAGGATCAAAATGTGAGGCAACTATCTCGAAGAGGTTAGCATGGTTAGTGGAGTATTTAGTAGTTAGTAGCCATGAGTTTTTAGCTTGATTTAGAAATCGTTTTCCAAACCACTTCTCTTTTGTTTTTCTTATCGACGTTTTCATCGTCTTCTTCACCTATCACATGCTTGTTTTCCTTTTCTTTTCTTTTTCATTTTCTTTTTCATTCTTTTAACAAAGAAGAATTGTTAACATCTGACATAACAAGAGACTGTTAATTCTTCTATCGCCTCCCTTCCCTGTGGATTCGACCCGTTAAGCCAATGCTATAACGGAAGTATCGAGGGTACATTAGCACATTCGAGCTTTTCATCGATTTTACATAAAACACATTTTGAGTGCTAGTTCCACCTCGATCAGCTACACTCTTTGATTACACATAGTGTGTTGTAATTAGTTTTTAATTCCGCATCATTTCGCATTAGATTAGCTAGTACACCTATTCACCCCCTCTAGGTGTATTTTCAATTGGTATCAGAGCCTACGCTGCTAATATTAGGTTTAACCACCTAGGAGTGAGATCTTGGATAGCTAATCTAGATTTGCATTTGCACATATATTGTTTATACACATATGGATTTTCTTACCCCTCTCATGTAGGATGTTACCAACATTGATATTTGGAAAGTTAAGATGTCCATGTATCTTAAAACCCTAGAAATACATGTCTACCTTGCCACTACTAAGAAATATTATCTTGATAATGACAAGCACATAGAGGCCAATGCATAAGCCTCAGAGGCACTTAAGCAAACATTAAGGAAAGAATATTTATCTATTGTTTCTCATTGTGACTCCGCTTTTGCAGTATGGAACACATTGACTTCTCCCAAGGCACAAACGGCACATGATTTGGAGAAAGAATCTAGTGGAGATGAATCCGACCAAGCTTACTACATGGTCCAAAAGATTAACTCCCTTGAGGTACATTCAGATACTCATCTAGATAGTGCTAGCTCTTCTAATGATGATCATGATAGTATGGATGTTGATGCATTAAATGAAGAGCTTTTCATATTTTGTGAAAACTTACTAGAAAAATACAAACTTTTGAAAAAGAAAAGTTTTAAATTAAAAGAAGAAAATGAAAAATTGTTTTCAAAACTTAATATGACTTTGCAAGAGAGATACGAGATTTCAAATGAAAAGGACTCATTGAAATCTCAACTTGACCTTGCCTTAAATGAAAACAAAATTTTAAAGAATAAAAATGAGTGTGATAATGTTTTGAGGAAAAATGAGGTTTTATCTTCAAAACTTGATTTTATTTTAATAGAGAACAATTCTTTAAAAAATAAAATTGCTTTAATTTCAAAAGAATTGGAATCTATTTCAAATGAAAATAAATCTTTGAAAAATGATTTGTCTTCTCATGTTTGTCATGTTTCTATTGCTTCTTCTTCTATTGATAAACATGTTGGTTTCTCCACATCTTCTTTAATTATTAAAAGTGATATATGTGCTTTGAAGAAGAGTGTAGATTGTTTGGGCTCCACTTTGAGCCAATGTGCCATGAATCACACACGGTTGGAATCCATGTTACATAAGAAACATGCTCCTCATATGCATGCACACAAATCACAGCATAGACATGCTTCTCATGCTCACACACATGACACTATGTATGCTCATGTGTACACTTATACACATTGTGGACGTAAGGGTCACCTTGCAAGATTTTGTTATGATAGAATTAATAATTTAAATTTTGCAAATAAATTTGTTTGGGTTAGGAAAGGTGCGAACCCATATGGACCCAAGAAAGTGTGGGTACCAAAATCCATCCCTATTGTATTTGATGTAGGTGTGGCTCTCACTTGACGTGAGGGTTTTGGTGCCTTGATGGTGGATGCGTTTGAGCTTGATGAACACTACATTGGATGCATCACCTTCAAGAAAGTTTGGTGGGAGGATCACCATGGTTTAGAGACCTAGAGATTAGCCCTATTGGTTTTGGTAACTATCTCTATCTCCCTATTTTATTTACATGCTTTCATTGATTGACTTTTAGCATGTTTTGATTTTTCTTGATTATTATGTTGAATGCAATGTTAATTAGACTTGTGATATACATATGTAGTATTTAAGATACACCCATATTTATATGAACTATTATTTTGTGTTCTCATTATAATTTAGCTATTGTGTATATCCTAGCTCTAAAGTATATGCATTTACCCTAATGATCATATTGGTTTATATTTTCTCCTATGCTTCATGTTTTGATTACAAGTTTAGATGTAATTTTCATTAAAACTCGTGTTTATACTTGTACAACTAGTAAGCCACATTTGATTATCATGTGTTTATGCTCAATTGCTCATTTGTACCCATTAGATGTACTTGTATGACCTAGTTTTGATGATTCTTGTATTTTTAACTTGTATTCCCTATTTTTTACATGTTTTCATGAAAATATGTTTAGTTTCATGTATATGTTAATTTTGTCTAAAACTAATAGATATACATGTCATCATATCACTTGCTTTTCATGCAAAATTCTTTTATGGACTCATTTATGTTTGGGATATGTATGTATACTATTAATTTCAACAAAATATACATATGCCTTGAAGTTTGTATTGTTTTGATGAAAATTAAATTTTTATGCTTTTCATATTTATAAAGGAATTTCATTAAGCTTAAATGTCTTATTTCTATGATTTTATTGATTACATGACTTTTTACACTCTATGTTTGGTGTTTACTCATGATTTTTTGTTTCATGAGGTTATATGAGCTTTATTGCTATTTGAGTGTCGATGATCATATGATTTTCATGTTTTCATGGATTCATTCTGTTTTATCCTTACTTGAAGAACTTCGTACTAGTTTACAAAATTATCATATAACTAGTTTCGTTATTCTTCAATTTCGTAGAGTTTTTCAAATTATATTAAACTTTTCAAATCCTATTTTTGGAAACCCCTACCTTCAAAGAGTGGTTGGATGGCCGACCATACCTTGTATGCTCTTATTGAAAATCTATTTAAACATGTGCATGAATAGGGTGGTAGGTATGAGGTATACACATGATCTTCATGATATTTCATATTTTTGTATACTCATATGTGGTTTCATTTATGTATGCTTCAAATTTCAATTGGTATTTCCATTTTCATACATACATATATATGATTTGATTGTGCTTACTTTATAATGTCTCTACATTTTTAAAGCACAAATTATTTTGGCTTATGTTAAGCTTGATTTAGTACATAATGTCAATTATTTTTCAATTGGTATCTTATACAAGCTTAAGCATTGTTTTATTAGTATTTCATAAAGGGGGAGAAAAATTCGTGTTTTATCTTTCAATCGGATTTATTTTCAATTGGAATCTTACTCCCACTTTCATGATGGAAAATACTTTATTTTGGTATATGCTAACATTTTCAATATTGGTATCAATAATCTTAAATTGATATTATTCTCAATTTGATATTTTTATTGCAATATGATTTGTGTTTACCCAAAATTTGGTTTGTATTTTCAATTGGTATAAGAAAAATATAATTTGTATTTTTATTTTCAATTGGTATCAAAATTTACTTTGGTATCAAAATTCATTTTGTTCACTTCAAGAAAAGTCAAAATTTATTTTTAAAAGTAGTTTAAATTTGTTGATCTGTGTTTCCTATATGTAAGGGGAGCTTAACATCTTCTCCATGTATATATACATATTTATTAGTTGTTTCTCTTGTGGGCCCAGAGGCCCATCACTCTAGTTTTGATGATGATTAACTCATGTAGTTATAGTTTACTAATGATCTCGTGCTTAATTAGTTTCAGATATTTGATCGAGATCTTAGTAGGTATTTAGCTTCAACAAAGGAGTTTTGGAGCTAACACATGTAGATTCAAGAGCTCGCGCGTCAAGATCGCATCTAGCACTCGGTTGGAGTCAAATTCGTTGGATCGCATTTGGATCGAGTTAACTTGGAGAAGAAGTTCTACAAGAAGACCTCGGTTTGTTTAGTTTGTGTTTAGATCTTATATTAAGGTAGATAGTGTTGATATGCTCAAGTTCACACACACAACTTTAAAGTTTATTAGTTTTCGGTTTAACCGGTTTTGAATTTTATGTCAAAAACATATATATATCTTATATGTATATTGGATTCCATCCATATACAATATGCTTCAAATATAGTTTAAATATCATGTTTTTGTATTTACATGAGTTTTGAAGAAAACGGTTTTCCATTTCAAAGTTTGGTTTTTGGAAAATACGATTTTTGTTTAAAGGCCAAATTTCAATATCACAAAAATGGTTCAAATAGTTTGTAATATGTGTTGATTTTTGGTCACACATATTTGTTATTCAAAGATTTTAAAAGAACTTATTTTTTGAAATTATGTAATTTTATGGGATTTAATTGAATTGAAAATACACCTAGAGGGGGTGAATAGGTGTATGGCTAATCAAATAATAAATGATGCGGAATTAAAAACTAATTACAACACACTAAGTGTAACCAAAGAGTGTAGCCGAATTCCCGGTGAAGGGCTCTAGACTATCTCCTCTAAATTCCTCTAAATAAGAGTTGAGGTGCTATATAAAGCTCTCTTAGTTCAACATAAGTATGGGCACACACAAACAATACCAACCATATATGTATAATATGAACGATATGAAATAATGCAAGGTAAGAGAGAGAGAGAGAGAGTTTAGAGATGGTGGATCAATCAAGAAAATCACTTTTGAAAACTCTTGATAAACTCTCCTTATAAATGGAAGTATTTGGCTCTAAAACAAGTGGAGATAAACACTTAATAGAGTAGGAAAAACTAGTATTTAAACTCTCCAAAAATCTTATCTCAAACAGCCCAAGGGAAGCCCAATTTATAGGCTCCTCAAAAACTAGCCGTTGCAGGCCAGGTCAGCAGTCTGGACTGCTGGCGGTCGACCGCACGGTCGACCGGCCAACGGTCAGATTTCTGACCGTTGGGCCAGCGGTCGACTGGTCGGTCGACCGTGGCCTGGATACAGAGAGCAGACACTCTCTGCCAGTCGACCGCCCGGTCGACTAGGGCCATTTCTAGAGAGCAGAGCTCTCTGGTGGTCGATCGGGTCGGACGACCGGCCCTCCAGCCAAACAAGGCGTGCACGTTGGTCAACCGCCCGGTCGACCGACCTCTAGTTCGGTCGACCACGCAGTCGACCGGCAGAAGCCAAATCAGTATTTTTTAGGGATTAAAAGTTTGTCATTTTTCCTTTTATAAAATCTCTAAAAATCTAAAAAAATAAGTTCAGTAATATTATTTGATATGCAAACATGTTTGAGTAAAAATCAAAACATGTTACAAACATTTTGAACTATTTTTGTAACTTGGAATTTTTGTCTTAAAACAAAAACCGTATTTTTCCAAATTTATTTTTCCAAAACTTCTCCAATTGTAAAAATAAGATATTTTAAACACTTTTAAAACTTAGTGTGTATGGATATGATCCACTACACATATGTGATGAAATATCTATATTTTTGACATTAAGCTCTAAAATAGTTTTGGTTAAAACACATGTATATATGAAACTCCAAAAATCAAAACGGTATTTTTTCAAAATGAAAAATCTTTTATAAAAACTCATCTAAATCTTGTGTGTGAGTGTATATGATACTTGAGCAATCCATCAACTATTCTATCCTTTACATTTTATCTAAAAACAAAATCTTAAAAAAAAACGTAGACACAAGTCTTCTCTTGAAGGTCTTCACTTGAAGTCTTCTTCTCCTTCTTGACTTGGTTCAAACGTTGATCCAAAGAGCTAGACTCCTCTTGAGTACTTGATGTGGTCTTGATGCATAAGCTCTTGAATCAACATGTGCTAGCTCCAAAACTTGACTTGAAATCCTTTGTTGAAGCCAAACACTTACTAATATCTTGATCATATATCTGAGACTAATTAAACACAAGATCATTAGTGCTATAACTACATGAGTTAATCATCATCAAAACTAGAGTGATGGGCCTTTAGGCCAACACTTGTGTTAAGGTAGATAGTGTTGATAAGCTCAAGTTCACACACACACAACTTTAAAGTTTATTGGTTTTCGGTTTAACCGGTTTTGAATTTTATGTCAAAAACATATATATATATATGTATATATATATATATATGTATATATATATGTGTATATATATATATATCTTATATGTATATTAGATTTTATCCATATACAATATGCTTCAAATATAGTTTAAATATCATGTTTTGTATTTACATGAGTTTTGAAGAAAACGGTTTTCCATTTCAAAGTTTAGTTTTTGGAAAATACGATTTTGTTTAAAGGCCAAATTTCAATATCACAAAAATGGTTCAAATAGTTTGTAATATGTGTTGATTTTTGGTCACACGTATTTGTTATTCAAAGTTTTAAAAGAACTTATTTTTTGAAATTTATGTAATTTTATAGGATTTAATTGAATTGAAAATACACCTAGAGGAGGTGAATAGGTGTATGGCTAATCAAATGACAAATGATGCGGAATTAAAAACTAATTACAACACACTAAGTGCAGCCAAAGAGTGTAGCCGAATTCCCGGTAAAGGGCTCTGGACTATCTCCTCTAAATTCCTCTAAATAAGAGTTGAGGTGCTATATGAGGCTCTCTTAGTTCAACACAAGTATGGGCACACACAAACAATACCAAACATATATGTATGACATGAACGATATGAAATAATGCAAGGTATAAGAGAGAGAGAGAGAGAGTTTAGAGATGGTAGATCAATCACAAACACCGAGATATATTTCGAGATTTGAGCCACTGCTCTACGTCCCTGCCTTCACACAGAAGGATTTCCACTATACGTCCACACAGGACTTCCCACACAGGGAACCTCCACCGAGGATTTGGTAAATACAAATTAGGAGTACACAACTCCTCTCTCCAACAAACAATCTCTACACAAGAGGTAAGGCACAATAACTATCACCTCACACAAGAGGGATAAGGCACTAAGCAAAACAATAACAATCACCTCTACACTTAGAGGGATAGGCAAAAAGCCAAAACTCTAACCTCAATCACCTCTGTACTTAGAGGGATGCCAACAAACTTAAACTCCTCCACAATCACCTCTACACAAGAGAGATACCCACAAACTCAAAGCAAAGAAGATTAATACTCTTGGTGGTCTTAACAAACACAAACCAAGACTTGGTGATCACAATAGACCACAAACACTTTTTCCCACAAAAAATAAGATCCTATAGATAGGATAGAGATGATAGCTCAAGTGTGAGAAAAAACAAGGTGTTTGGAAAACAAATCACAAAGAAAAACTCTTGGAAAAAACTCTAGAGAGAAATATAAATGAAGATCAAAACCAATTCCCAAAGGCACTCTTTTTCTTTGATTTTTTCAACCCTTTTTAAAAAAATAAAAGATAAACCTTTTAGCCCAAAAACTCTTAAAAACTTGTTGCTAAAACACTTGCAAAGTGAGAAAATTTGCTCTTGAAATTCTTGATAAAAACAGCCCAAGGGATGGTTATTTATAAGCCATTCCAAAAACTAGTCGTTGGCAATCTGGAAAAGCCAGATTTGCCCTTCCGGTCGACCGCCCAGTCGACCAGCCAACGGTCACTTTTCTGACCATTGAGCCTCCGGTCGACCGCCTGGTCGACCGGGCCAAGCCATCGGTCGACCGCTCGGTCGACCGGCCAGCACCCAACTCTTGGGTGCTTTCAGTCGGTCGACCGACCGAGTAGGCTGGCCATGTGCACGTTCTTGTGCACATCAGTCGACCGGTCCGGTCGACTAACTCCTGGTCCGGTCGACTGTCTGGTCGACCGCCAGTGCAGTCTGGCTGGGATTTTTGGGTCTTGAAAACTTGTCTATTTAATACCAATTAAATCCCATAAAATCACATAAATTTCACAAAAATAAGTTCTTGTAAGATCTTTGAATAACAAATATGTGTGAACAAAAATCAACACATATTACAAACTATTTGAACCATTTTTGTGATATTGAAATTTGGTCTTTAAAAAAACCGTATTTTCCAAAAACCAAACTTTGAAATGGAAAACCGTGTTCTTCAAAACTCATGTAAATTTAAAAACATGATATTTAAACTATATTTGAAGCATATTGTATATGCATAGAATCCAATATACATATAAGATATATATATATGTTTTTGACATAAAATTCAAAACTGGTTAAACTGAAAACCAATAAACTTTAAACTGTGTGTGTGTGTGAACTTGAGCATATCAACACTATCTACCTTTACACAAGATCTAAACACAAACTAAACAAACTGAGGTCTTTGTAGAACTCCTTCTCCAAGTTGACTCGATCCAAACGCGATCCAACGAGCTTGACTCCAACCGAGTGCTAGATGCGATCTTGACGCGCGAGCTCTTGAATCTACATGTGTTAGCTCCAAAACTCTTTTGTTGAAGTAAACACCTATAAAATCTCAATCAAATATCTGAAACTAATTAAGCACAAGATCATTAGTAAACTATAACTATATAAGTTAATCATCATCAAAACTAGAGTGATGGGCCTCTGGATCGACAATATCCCCCTTTTTGATGATGATAAAACTCATGGAGTTACATATGCATGGATTAAAGTTAAGCTTCATAGAAGCTCCCCCTTAACTCATGCATTGCAATAAACATAAAGATATTCAATGAAATGTATAAACCAAACAACACATATATGCATAAATGGAAATAAACATGCATAAACTCACCAAATTCTTTTCCCCCTTTTTGCATAAACGATGAAATAAAATAAACATGCATATTTAAACTCACCAAATTCTTCTCCCCCTTTTTGTCAATTCATCAACAAAGAGGCAAAAACTGTTGAAGCCTACAAGATTGAAAGATTTTGATGATGAATAACAAAGTGATACCGATGCATTTGGAGCTCTATCTCAAGCATTTATACAGAGTTCTGATTGCTCAACCTCAGATGAAGACTTTGAGTATTTATGTGTTTTTTAGAATTATTATTAAAAGCCTTGAATACATACACAATACTTATATAGTCGACTTGACCCAACCTATAGTCGACTAACCTATCTCCTAGTCGACTTGACAATTTCCCCAGTCGACTAAGTCCTTCCACAAAAATATCTCAACTCTCTTGTTCGGTGCGGAGAAGAAGGTGTAATATTTCCTTGAATCAGTTGAAAGATTACAACAAGCTAATGCTCCGACTACAAGGGAGGGAGGATGTATGAATCTTCCCTTTGTTTAGTGCTGGGTTCTTCGTGTGGCGATGGAGAGTGAATCTTGTTCTCCGTTGACCAGATGACCGTCCTGGACCGTCGGGGGTCTTCTCTTGGCCGGTAGGGGAGTAACTCAGCTCCGTCTACCAAAACTCTCAAAGAGGAGGTAGGCAAAGAGCGGCTAGTACTCAGTAAGCTCGCTGAAGAGTCTTCTCTCTCTTGTTGGTGTCAGGCTTCTCTCTCTCTTGCCCAGAATAATCCTTCCCTTTTGATTTTATTTGCTCGCCCTACCTTCATAGCCAACAGGGCTATTTATAGGGGTCTTAGGGGGTGATCGTGCCCCCTAAAAATGCGCCTGAACGAGGGGCCACTACCCGCCATATGTGCGGTAACTGACCCCACAATCCGGGGCGGTTGCAACTGAGACGCGGGCTTCGGGCCGACACGCCTTGATGTTGAGACGCGGGCTTTGTGCCGACGCGCCTTGATGCTGAGACACGGGCTTCCGGCCGGACGCGCCTTGATGCTAAGACGCGGGCTTCGGGCCGGACGCGCCTTGATGCTGAGACGCGGGCTTCGGGCCGGACGCGCCTTGATGCTGAGACGCGGGCTTCGGGCCGGACGCGCCTTGATGCTGAGACGCGGGCTTCCGGCCGGACGCGCCTTGATGCTGAGACGCGGGCTTTGTGCCGACGCGCCTTGATGTTGAGACGCGGGCATCAATCCCTCGCGTCTAGTGCTTGAGACTGCTGCTTTGATGGCTTGCCTGTTGGTCATTTTTAGACAGCCTACAGAACCCCCTCCAAAGTTTCCGATATTCCGCAGTTGAATGGGACGGATTTCGGAATACTTTGGACTTAAACCGCGTTCGCCTTTGTGACTGGACTGTTGATGCTTCGGGTTTGACCTTATCCGAATTTGGTCTTCGTGAGTGTACTGTTGAACTCTTAGAAGCCATCAGAGTCGATCGTGTTGAGTGTCTAGATACACAGCCTAGACCTCCCCAATTGCTTTTAGTCTGTCACGGGTGCGTTTTTGGCTGGGAGTAGTTGGTTGTCTGTTGGCGCCAGTGTACTGTTGAACTGTCTTGCAGACGCATAAGACTGGACGCAGGCTCCTTTTTGAAAAGCAGAGGCTGCTTTGAAGACGCAGCTTCCATAAAATAGACGCGATGTTTGGCCAGACGCGAACTCCTTAGAGGAGACGCGATCTTCCGAACGCACTCTTGGAAATGCTGACGGGGCATGTCCGGTGCGTTTTCTGGGCGCGGACTTTATGCTATGTCATGATTACGCCGCCAGCTGGCCTGGGGAAACGGTGAAATTTTTCTTTTTGGCGCGCGGATCTCCCGGTTCATTAAATGAACTGCTCCACGTGTCAACTTCTGACTCGCGGCGGGGTTGCGACGCATGATCTTCGCCACCAGAAATGATTTTGCCACACGCGTCAAGCGACGATTCGCTACAGTGTCCCTTGGGTCACGCGTCGCGTAATCTTCGCGAATCCCTGTGCCTATAAAAGGCAACAGTTGAGGAGATTCCTCTTCTTCTCCGAACGCGTTTGCTGAGAACTTTAGAAAAACACTTTCCCTTTCTGTTCTTCTGTCCAATCTCAGACCAAGTTCGCCATGGCACCAAAGACCAAGCCGACCGCTTCTTCCTCAAAGGCGACCACTACTGAGGCCCGGAGGGGCAGTTCTTCTTCTGCGCAGGGCGTCGTCCTCCAAGGTCTCCAAGGTAGTATGCCCTCTAGGCATGAACCCTTAAGAACTTTAACACATTAAAAACGTGTTTGATTCCCAGACGCAGTCTTTGGGATGATAACCGGGACGCACTTCGAGTCCTTCACTTAGAATATTTCTAATTGTGAAGGTCTCTGGACGCAGTTTGCAGAACGCAGATTTGATCTTCGTGTTCTGTATCATCAGGCGCCGATTTGATGAATCTGGCGTCTGAGTCCAAGTGCTTTGAAATTCCACAAGTCTTGGTTTGCAGAACGCGGATTTGATCCTTGCGTTCTGTGCCATCAGCTGCCGATTCTGATGAATCCGGCGTCTGAGTCCACGTACTTGGAATTTCATAAGTATTGGTTTACAGAACGTGGCTTCAATCCTTGCGCTCTGTGCTTCCTGACGCAGATTTGCAGGTCTGGACGCGGCTTTGATAATTCCTGCGTCCAGCGTCTCTTCTGCGTTTGGACGCAGATTCGCAGGTCTGGACGCGGATTTGATAATTCCTGCGTCCAGTATCTCTTCTGCGTTTGGACGCAGATTCGCAGGTCTGGACGCGGATTTGATAATTCCTGCGTCCAGTATCTCTTCTGCGTTTGGACGCAGATTCGCAGGTCTGGACGCGGATTTGATAATTCCTGCGTCCAGTATCTCTTCTGCGTTTAGACTAGGAACACTTAGTATTTCTCCTTACTTTTGGTAAAGCATCTGACTAAAGTGTTTTTATCTTTTTGCAGCGCCGCAACCTGATACTTCACTCCCCAAGATACGCCATTTTGGGCATGTAGGTGGTGCTGACCGGAACTTGACCTTCGTGCTACAAAGGACTGTTCCTGTGACTGCTGACCAGTCTCCGGCTCGTGAGAAGAAACTCTCGAATGTCGATATGAGGACCCTTCGAGTGCTTATGACCGATGCAGCATTCACTACGGATGATGGCAGCAAGCTGGAGAAGCCCGCCTTCTTCTTCGGGGATCGTATCCATGATGGCGGCCATCGCGTGTACGAAGGGACTTACACTTGGCTCCGTCAAATAGGGGGCAGAAGGTTCTTTCTCCCGGCCATGGAGAGGATGTACCCTATGTTCTATTTCCAGCATATGTCCGTCCCGCGGAAGATGGAATTTGACCTTGCTCGATATGCTCCTGAGGTTACTCTTGGCGATCTGGGCTCCCACTACCAAGTGCACCGTCATGACAGCCACGACGGGTCTGTTATCGGCCTTTCCCTGGGTCGCGCAAGAGGGAGATCCCGTCTGGAGAGATACCGCACATTGGCACCACCTTCCTCAACGCATTCATGGCAGCGGAGGGCGATTATCCGGTGGCGTTCCGTGCGTATGGGTGGATCCGTTCCACGGAACATTACTGGTGGGGCAGAATGGTTGGCTTTGTCCTTACCGAGCTCGGGGATTTGCTGAGGCGCATAGGACTGTACCCAGCGGTCAGGGCTGTACAGTGGGGGATCCCTCAAAGTTCTCAGAACTTCTTTGGGATCTTAGAGCGTTACAATCCTTTGACGGGGACGTTCTTTACTCCAGTCGGGGAGATGGGCCTTGCCCTACACGAGCTGCACGAGGTCTCAGGACTGGTAACAGGGGACATGCCCTATGAAGAATATGTCCCTACCGCTGTGGAGCTTCGCCACGTGAAGGAGGAGTTTCCCCTGATATACGAGACCTACTGGGAAGTGCTATGTCACTTCCATATCTGCGGTCAGCTCACCAAATGGCGGTCGCAGGGTGTCAAGTACCTGTCTTGGGCCAGTTATTTGTTCAACAATGTGAACACCAAAGACCACTTGATCACCCGACTGGCTCCCAGCTCTGATAGGGAGATTGAAGACCGGATTGACCAGGCTTCTGAGAAGTTCTACACCACGGAATCGAACGAAGATGGTTTCGACCCCGACTTGGTTTTCGAAAGCTTCCACCATCAAGCCCGGACTCCTATCTCCGATCGGGCGCTGCTGGCAGGTTTTCTGATGCTGTGGCTAAAGCGTTGTGTGGTGCCCACGCTGCCACATGAAGTTATAGTTGCCGACGTGGTGTACCCGGCGGTGCTTCTGGCCCATGGCAACCCTATAGCTCTTCTCCCGACCGTGGTGGCTGGTATTCAGAGCGGGCTGCGGGCGCTGGCTAAAAGCTTTTGTGAGCCCCCAAAAACTGTGGATTCCGAGGGAAAGCCGCTCACGGACTCAGAGGGGAATCCAATGGTGAAGCATCCCAATCCTCGGGTCGAGCTGCCTTACACATACCTTATGGCCTGGTATGTGATGCACTGCCCCTCTTTGATGACGGCGGTGCGTTGGAAGGAGGACTCCGTCCCCTTCATACAGCGATTGGAGGGTTCGAGGTGGCAGGATCCTTACATATATTACATCCGGAAGCGTCTTTCAGCCCCGGCAAACTATCAGCTCAATCGTTGCCTCCCCCAGATCCCTGATGCATCCTACGGCGATCTATTTGTCGATTCCGCCGGCCCAGATGATTTCTCGAGGTTATCCCAGGGAGCCTTCTGGTGGTTGCTTAATATTCGGCCCGGGTACATGCTTTTTCGACAAGGGACGTCATGCACCATTGAGCCATACATGCCGAATCGCTTCGCCCGACAGTTTGGCTATGACCAGCTCTATATCGGGAACCCTAATGCTCAGCTCGCCTTCGAAGGGAACTTGTTCGAGGGTGCTCGGGCCTGGTATTATAGTGTGGCTGGAGGGACAGGGACAACCTTCCGTCTACCTCTCGAAGCGCCCAAGTGCCAGATGAGTCTAAGCTATTGTACTTGGTACTCCCAAGCCGTCCAGACACCAGACTTTCTTCCGGCGTTTTCATGTATCGAGAGCATCAATGCAAGTCTCGAGGCAAGGAAGGATTCCGCTAAGCCAACGAGACTCGTAGAACAGTACCTGAAAGCCCGGAAGGAGGTCGGGAGGAAGACGAAAAGAGAGCCACAAGCTACAAAGCCACAACTGCCAAGGGCAGAGCCACGAGCGGCGAGGGCGGAGCCACCAGTAACGAGGACGGAGCCACGAGCGACGAGGGAGGAGCCGCGGACGAAGAGATGTAAGCAGGTGGTGAGTAAGCGTCCTCACCGTCCCACTTCTGTTATTGAGCCTGCCCCGAAGAAGGTTAGGAGGGACTTGGCGGCTGAAGTCTCCCAATCCGGAGCTATCTCTGCCGGAGTTGAGGCTCCTCCTGAAGACGTCGTCAGAGTTGAGGAACCTCCGGAAGAGGAGGATTTCCCCCCTTTAGTTCGTGCTTCTAAGTCGCACCGCGAGGCTGTGGAGGAAGGGGAGTTCATCGAACAACCCGTTATTGCTGCTGATGCCGAATCCCCAGAGATTGACATAATGGGCGATGAAGATGTTGAACTTCCGGAAATCTCAGCTCAGCTCAAACCTCCTTCTGCTCATGAAGGGAGAGATGAGGCACAGCAGTTGGGGTCTCCAGGCGTCTTCATCTCTAGTTCCAGGGCCGTCGACCCTAGTCCTACTACTGGGGTGATTGGAGGCAAGGCTCCAATTACGGAGCTTCCTGAGCTGTCGTCTTCTTCGTTCTCGGGGGAAAGCCTCTTTGAGGACGACGTCGACTATAGCGAGGAACCCGCTCCTCCTGATCAAAGCAAGTTCTTCCATGTCTCGGAGGAGGAAATGTATGGAGGCGAGCCATCGTCTGCACCGTCAGTGGCGGCTGTCCCTGTTAAAGGTACCCTTTCCCCCTCCTGTCCAATTTTCTCTTTGCATGTTGAAGAAGATGTCTTGACATTCTTCATTTTATATTGCAGGGCCAACCGGAGATGCCGAGGCTACAACCTCCTCGCATATTGAGGAGATGGTGGGAGAGTTGACTCGGCCACAGGGAATTGAGACCTCAGCTGCTGAGATGCCCTCAGAGGGGGCAGCTGCTGATACTGGGGAGCCTTTCACTCTACCAGAGGAGGAAGCCACTACTGAGGTCAAGAAGGCTCGGGTGGAGGGTCCGACGGCAGGTCCACTCCCAGGAGATTGCACAGCTCAAGTTTCAAGTGAAGCTTCTGAGGAAATCGTGCTTGCCACTCCATCATTGGTCGCGGAAGTTCCCGCAGGGATAGCACCTCCGGAAGCACCAGTGGCTGGTTCCGCTCTTGCCGTATCGGCGGTTAGCATGACTTCTGCGCAAAAAGAGCCGGCCTACACCCCTTCTTCCGAGATAGAAAGGGGGTCGGGGAGCGTTCCGGGTGATGACAGCATGGACTTCCTGACGCGCAGTACGGTGCGGCAGTTCTTTGAAGCGATGCGATCGTGCATCGACTTTATCCTTTCTGGGCGTCGTTCTTTTGACTTTGCCCGGAGATTTCTCGGGAATGTGGCCGAGAACATCGAGCTAGTCGGGGGCCTTCCTCTTGCTCAGGCATGTATGCGGGTGGTGGATCAGTTGGAGAGTGACCTGAAAGAGCTGAAGTCTTTAGACGAAGCTGACTCCCTCCACGAAACCCAAGTCATCCTGGATAGCCTCCTTTCTGCCCAAAGGCAAGAGCGACAGGAAGTGGAAGTACAAATTGCCGAAGAGGTCAGCAACCTTGAGCGTTCCCAGGCTGAATGCCAAAGGCTGATTGAAGACTCAGGGGATACTGAGCTTATCATGCAGAACACAGAGCTTGCTATTACCAACGCTCGGGCTGCCATTGCTAAGGCCAAAGCCATGCTAGCTGTCAATGAAGAGAAGCTCGTCGCCCTCCAGAAGAAGCTAGAGGAGCAGAAGGCTGCAAGGGTACGGGCTGAAGAGAGCCAATCGTTCATCTCTCCAGGTTGGAGACTTTGCGAGCCCAGCTGGCTGAAAAACCCTGCCTATCTGAAGAGGAGCTGCGGGTCCAGGCGATGATGGAGGCTGAGAAGGCACGTCAGCATGAGATGCATCGTCTCAGGGAGCGCATCCGTTCCCTACCAGATCGAGATTTTTAGCCTTCTCCTCCCTTTTTTTTGTAACGCTCAATCTTATTTGTATAAGAGAGCGTTTTTGTATCACTTTCATATTTTTGGATATAAATAAAAGTGACACCCTCCTTTTTACTTCTTTTGTCTCGAACTCTTTGCCTTTGGTTGGACATGTAGGAGCAAGGAAGTCTTTTGATCTTTATCAAAATGATAATCATAATCTTAATAAGTCAAAAGTATTGAGGAAAGATCTTGTTCCAAGAACTTTCATGACACTGTTAGAGGTGTAAGCTTAACTTGACAGAGGTGATTTTTGGTGGACCTGCCACTTTGTGGAAGAAAGTGACAGGTGGAGTTCGTACCCCCAGGAAAGATGAACTTTTATCAAGGATTTGTGCTTAACTTGATTTCAGATCAGCTGGGGATGTTGATGGAAACATTGTTTATTGGTGTAATGTTAACCAACAATGCCTCCAAAATGAATTCGATATTCTGTTGGGGAGAATATCAAATGAAACTAGACTCGCGGGGGAATCTAGGGAAGTCCTTACCGTTAGAGGTGTGATATTAACTTAACGGGTTGGAAATAGTCTTGTCAGAAGTGTAATGTTAACTTGACAAGGACATGAGTTAGAGGTGTGATATTAACTTAACTCATCGACATCTCAGTTTTATAAGGGAAAACTGAGGGTGTCACTGTCATAGGTGTGATGTTTAACTTAACAGTGAGGGTAATGCTAGAGTGTAATGTTGAACTTGGCATTAGTCGTCTCGGCTTGAAGAAGTCGAGGAAAGGTCATAGCCATAGGTGTATTGTTGAACTTAGCAATGACTCGGATGCTAGAAGTGTAGTGTTAACTTGGCATCGTTCGTCTCGGCTTAAGGAAGTCGAGGAAAGGTCATAGCCATAGGTGTATTGTTGAACTTAGCAATGACTCGGATGCTAGAAGTGTAGTGTTAACTTGGCATCGTCCATTTCAGCTTCGATATGGAAGTCTGAAGAAAGGGTGACTGTCAGAGGTGTAATATTAACTTGACGGGCACCTGATATACTGCTTAGAGGTGTAATGTTAACTTAAACAGTAGTTTGTCAGAGGTGTGATATTAACTTGACAAGAATTGGCTCTTGATAGGAGCAATTTGAGGACCTGTCATTCTATTGATGAGAATTGACAAGTGGAATTTGAAATGCCAGAGGTATAGTGTTAACTTGGCAATTTTGAAGTTTGCTGCTCTATGTAGAGGTAACAAGCGGGGCTTGTACTCGACAAGGAGTATTCATTACCAGAGGTATAGTGTTTAACGTAGTAATGTTTGCATTTTGTGGTCCTACCATTCTATGGATGAGAATTGGTAAGAGATTTTGGAGGAGAGAGTGGAATCAGGGCCACTTAGGATTTTTAGCAAACCCTCAGCTGTCAACGGATTTGAGGTGCCTTTACCAACTACCGTTTGAGTTGGGCTAGCCATGCTATTCCCCTCAGCATGATGAGTTGTCGAGGATTTATGTTGGGCTTAGATGCCAACCTTTTCCTCTATCCTTAGCCGTCGAAGGCGTTGGATGTTTTTTGATCAGAGGTGTGGTATTAACTTGATCGGCAGGATTTTTAGCAAACCCTCAGTTCTCAACGGATTTGATGTGCCTTTACCAACTACCGTTTGGGTTGGGCTAGCCATGCTATTCCCCTCAGCATGATGAGTTGTCGAGGATTTATGTTGGGCTTAGATGCCAACCTTTTCCTCTATCCTTAGCCGTCGAAGGCGTCGGATGTTTTTGATCAGAGGTGTAATTTTAACTTGATCAACAGAAGAACACTATCTAGGGATAGTATTTCTTCAGGAATTTGCCATTGATTGGCATCATGAGTGTATCGCCATTAGAGGTTATGAGACGATACGATCCATTCGAGTAGACCGACTCTACTACAAATGGTCCTTCCCATTTGGGTTGGAATTTTCCCTTCGTCTTGTGCGTCATGACCATGGGTCTCCGGACGGCTAAGACAAGGTCGCCTTTCTTGAAAGTTCGCGTCTTGACTTTCTTGTTGAAGGCTCTGGTGATGCGAGCTTGATAAAGCTCGATCTGCTGCTGGGCCTGCAGACGCTTGTCGTCTAAGGCCTCCAGTTCTTGGAGTCGCTGTCGATGCTTCTCCTCTGTTGTCATCTCGGCGGTCAGGGCGACGCGTAGAGATGGAATTTGGATTTCCAGTGGGAGGACAGCTTCACATCCGTACACCAAGGAAAATGGCGTGGCTTTAGTTGGGGTTCGCACGGTCGTGCGATATGCCCATAAGCATTCACCCAGCTTATCGTCCCAGTCTCGTTGACTTTTCGAGACGAATTTCTAAGAAGCTTGCCAATAGTCTTATTGAAAGCTTCCGCGAGGCCGTTGGCGGGAGGATAGTATGCCGTTGAAGACACACTCTGGATTCTGAACTTGGCACAGAATCTCTGGAAAGCCTGGCTGATGAACTGGGGTCCATTGTCATGGACGATCCGCCGAGGCACACCGAAGCGATAGATAACGTGATGTTTCACGAACTTGATCACGTTAGACGATTTTACCTCTTTTAGAGGAACAGCTTCGGCCCACTTGGAGAAGTAATCAGTTATTGCTAGAATGAACCGATGTCCTTTCGACGATGGTGGGCTGATGGGGCCAACCACGTCCATCCCCCACATTTCGAACGGCCAAGTAGAGGTCGTAGAGTGGAGATACCCTGGTGCTTGATGGATGAAATCGCCATGTATTTGACAGGCGTGACATCTCTTAGCGAGGGAGATGGCGTCGACAATCATCTTGGGCCAATAGTAACCCAATCTTTGGAGTCGGTTTGCCAGCTTCGGGCCAGGTTGATGAGCTCCACAAATACCATCGTGGGCTTCTTTCAACACTTCACGGGCTTCTTTTGATGAGAGGCACCGGAGCAGGATCCCGTCATGCGATCGACGATACAATGTTCGCGAAATCGCATTGTAGTAGAATTTGGAGGCTTTCCTTCGGATGGCAGCCGCCTCCCTGGTGTCTTCGGGCAAGATGCCGTACAAGACAAAATCAATGTAGGGGAATCGCCAGTCTTTAAGTTCTGGATCGGTTGACACTTCAAGTGTTTCCTTACCGCGACGATCTCCCGTTGACCTCTGGTAGTCTCCGAGGGGACTTTTCGGACAGTATAAGTCGTGGCTATAGACGAATACTTTCTCCATTGCTCCAGCTGGGAGAGCTAGGGAAGCTGCGAGAGATGCGAGGGCATCTGCATGCGCATTTTGGCTTCGCGGCACATGGTCAATGTAGAAGTTTGAAAACTTCTCCGCCATGTGGATTGTCGTGTTGTAGTAGGGTACTAGATCTTCATGTCTGACCTCATACTCTCCGCGAACTTGGCTGACGATGAGTTTGGAGTCACCGTATGCCTCGAGATTTTTAACGCCAATCTCATCGGCGAATTGCATCCCAATCAGGAGGGCGTTGTATTCCGCCACATTGTTGGAACAGGGCTCGGTTAACGAGATAGCTCGGGGGATCACGTAGTTTTGTGGGGAGACGAGTACTACTCCTACCCCCGCTACTGTGTGTCCCTTGGGGCTTGCCCTTGATGCACCATCGAAGAAAAGTTGCCATACTTGTCCTTCAAACGATGTCTGGGTTAGGCATACTTCGGCGACCTCATCTGGGAGATCCTCATAAAGTTTGGCTGCCCTCGGATCCGGGTGTTCAGCTAAGAAGTTCGCCACCGCTTGTCCTTTAATGGCCTTCTGTGGCAGGAAGTGCATCTCATATTGGGAGAGCAATATGGCCCATTTCGCCAGCCGGCCATTCAATGACGAAGGCTTTGTCATGAGTAACCTCAGGGGGTTGACTTTTGATATGACATTTATGGTTTGGCCTACCAGATAGTGTCGCATTTTCTGAATAGCGAACACCAAGGCCAAACACTCCTTCTCGATCGGGTTGTACCGGTGTTCGGCCCCGATCATTGTTCTACTGAGGTAGTAGATTGCTCGTTCTCGTCCTTGGTCATCATTCTGAGCTAGTAGAGCTCCCAAAGAATGATCCATCGATCGGACGTACACCAGGAAGGGCTTTCCGGATACCGGAGCTGCAAGGACTGGTGGTTGGGTGAGGTATCGTTTGATCTCCTCGAATGCTTGTTGGCAAGCATCGTCCCATATGAACGAAACGCCCTTCTTCATCAGCTTGGCGAAGGGTTGGCATCTTCCGGAGAGATTTGAAATAAATCTGCGGATGTACGCCAGTCGTCCCTGCAATCCTCTGAGCTCCCTAAGGCTTCTTGGAGGTTGCATTTCCTGAATGGCGCGAACCTTCTCTGGATCCAAGTGAATTCCGGTAGAGGTTACAACAAACCCTAGGAATTTTCCGCTGGCTACCCCCAGGAAGGACTTGGTAGGATTCATCTTCAATTGATGAGCCCGCATGATGTCAAAGACCGCTTTTAGGTCCGCTATGTGATCCCCTTTAGTGCGGCTTTTCACCGCGATGTCATCGACATAGCACTCCACCGTCTTGCGTATCTGCTGGTGGAAAATGGCATTCATAGCCCTTTGGTATGTCGCCCCTGCATTTTTTAGTCCGAAGGGCATGACGGTGTAGCAGTATACTCCTAGAGGTGTCCTGAAGGAGGTGTGCTTTTCGTCGTCGGGGTACATCTTGATTTGATTGTATCCCGAGAATCCGTCCATAAAGGACATTCGCTCGAATCCGCAGGTATTGTCAATCATGACATCTGTGATTGGTAATGGGAATTCGTCTTTGGGGCAGGCCTCGTTTAGATCGCGGAAGTCGATGCAGATCCGGATCTTTCCGTTCTTCTTAGCAACGGGGACGATGTTAGCTACCCAGTCGGGATGTTGTTCTTCCCTGATGAAGCCAGAGTCAATGAGCTTTTTGACTTCTAATGGATTGCCTCCATTATTTCCGGACGAAACCGTCGCTGCTGTTGTTTGACAGGCTTCAAGTCCGGATTGATGTTGAGGCGATGCATAGCCACTTGAGGATCAAGTCCAGGCATATCCTCGTAGTTCCAGGCGAAGACGTCTATATACTCTTGTATAAGAGATATTAGATCCTTCTTCTCTGAAGGTGACAGGCCGTCACTTATGAAGATGGGCTTAGGATTAGCCTCATCCCCCAGATTGATCTGAACAACCTTGTCTTCTGTGGGTGGCTCACGCTGTTCAAAGCGGATATCCCAAAGAGCATTCAAATGTTTGATCCAAGGGTCTGTATCTGACTGGATCATTTCTTCATCTTCATCTTCCAGATGGCTTGTTGAAACCATATTTATTGAAAGTTCTTTGAAGATGTTGCCGACACTGACATCCGATTCCCACGATGACGTGCCTGATGAGTGGTCGTGGCCTGACAGTCTCTCCGAATCAGAGGCTGATGGCACTGGAGTTGATACATAGCCCAACCCCCTGCGGGTCTGATGATAATAATCAGGTTCGGCACAAAAGATCGAAGCAACGATCTCCTTCCTTTGCCGAAGTTCAATCCGGGTCCATTGGCTAGATCGTATCCCATACGCTTCATCATCTTGAGCGTTCTCGGTTCACAGTGATTGAACTGCGGGGGCTCCTCTTCACCTTCTGATTCTTCATAGGGTGCTGGTTCAGACGAAATTCGTCCAAAGAGGATTGGTTTCTGGCCTTTTCGTCTGGCTGGAACCAGGAATACAGACTTTTGTGCGTCACCATCATCCTGGTACGTCCCGAAGGATGATTTTATTGGTACCTGCAATGATGTCAAGGCATCCATTGCCGACCATACATCCTCGTCTACGCCGGTACTGGTATCCGACGGTATTGAATCAGACTCACACACAGGAAAGTACGCGAAATCTAAATCTTCATTAATATACCAACCGCCTACATCGTCGGTGGTATCAACATCGAGCTTATTAGTGCTCTTTACAAGTGGTTCTAGCTCCCACAGGCACTCTTCTTCCTCAGGCTCGACGTCAGCTTCATTACCAGAGTCTGGCTCCTCTGGTTGCGGGGTTCCATTATTCTCCTCATATAAGAGGGAATCCGTGAAATAATTTTCGACCCCTTTGAACGGATGCCTTTCGGCAATCAACGTTCGAACCTGTCCGCTCTCGTCAATGTATTTCATGACTTGATGGAGAGTGGAGGGAACAATGGAATTTTGGTGAATCCATGGTCGTCCCAGCAACAGATTGTAGGAAGTGTCAGCGTCAATGACATAACACGTCACTTCCGATTTGAGGCTCCCGATCCGGCATTTGAGCTTGATCTTCCCCATCGGGCGGGAGCTGTTGGCATTAAACCCATAAATAGTCGTCTGGGTAGGGCTCAGACGATGGGTAGGAATGCCCAGAAATTGCATGACCCGGCGAGGTATGATGCTTAGTGCGGACCCAGGGTCTACTTGAACGCGGTTCACCTCGGATGACCCGATATACCCTGTAAAGTATAGGGGTCGGTCATGCTTCCCTTTAACCTGCATGTCATCTTTTGTGAAAGAGATGCAGGGAGCATTTGGGGAGGTGTGGAGGCAATCTTCTACATCTTCCTCCCTCGGTACGTGGGTCAGAAAGGCCTCAGCGTTTGTCAGGGCTTCTTGTAGAGCTTCTCTGGTTGACTTTGATAGCCTCAGGAGCTCATACAAGGTAATGCGTGCTGGGATGTTGGCTAACTGAGCCAGCACATCGAAGCGGTAAGGTGTCGAAGGTGTCGAAGATCCTTCCGCTGCACTTCTTGAAAGAACCCGAGAAAACCGAGTTTCTTTCTGTTTCCCCACGGGTGGTTTTGTGGAGGGCTGAGCTGGCTCTACAGCTGGTTGAGGAGGAGCCGTCGCTGCTTCGCCGTACTGCTTCAAGTACGACTGTCCTGAACGGGTTCCTGCTGTCGGCTGGTTGGGCTCTGCCGCCAACACAATTGTCTCCTCTTCTGAGTCAGTCAGCGAGGGGACGTTAGTCTCCGCTTCTAGAGAGGAAGCGCAGATCACGTGGCAAGATGAAGCCTTCCCCTTGCCTTTGGACTTCCGGTTGGTCACAGTCGTCCATTGTTGCTCGTCGACGAGGTCAGGGTGGACCCACATGATTTCCCCTTGAGGTGTAGGGACGGGTACCAAGCCTTTCTCCTGCTGCTGATGAGGGTCTGTATTGACCACTCTCAATTCTCCTTTCGGGACAGATATCACTCCCACGGGCATCGGGGGTCGTGTCCCAAAGTGGAGCATCGACGTCATGTTGGCCGTCATTTTCTTCTGCTCTGGTCGGAGTTTTAATACCTCCGCGTCAATCAGGGCTTGAAGGACGTCCTTGAAGATGTAGCAGCTCCTGGTAGGGTGCCCGAGCATCCTATGGTACAGGCAGTAGTTGGGATTGTCGGTCTTGCCGACTTCTTCCGGGCGCCTGATTTCAGGGAGCTTCAGTCGATTGCTTTTGTTGAGTAGTTTGAAGAGCGAATCGACGTGTTCCTCCTTGAAGGAATACTGCTTGTTGGGGCGTGGCTGGCTTGAAGAGCCACTTGCTCTGCCTGTTTGAGGCTTGGTGGGAGATTTGGTTTCCGTCGCCAAGTTATCCTTCCGTTTGGTTTGGAGGGATGTGTCTGGCGCACGCCTCGTTGACCTTTCTGGCCTGGGCCTGCCTTCTTCCGCTTTGACGCGGGCGACAATCTCTTCAGCCTGTTCACCTTGCTGGACTAGTTGTTTCCAGGTGCGGCTTTCAGCTACTCCTATCTGAGCAAGGAGTGAGGTTTGGAGATTGTGGCGACATGTTTCCACCAGGGTGGCCTGGGTCATGCCGCTCGGACATCGGAGTGCCGTGTTCCGAAATCTTTCTACGAAAGACTTAACGGACTCTCCCTTTCGCTGCTTGGTGGCTAAAAGGGTAGGCATTGTAACCTCCGAATCATCCTCGAAGAAGCGTGTTAGAAACAGCTTCTCCAGGTCGCCCCAGTTCTTGATTGAACCTTCCGGGAGCTTCATAAACCATTCAAAGGCCAACCCTTTTAGGGTGCCAATGAACAGTCGCGCCAATATAGCGTCGTTATCTACCACATTCCCAGTTTGGGATTTGAAGTAGTAGATATGCTGGTTGGGTGATCCCTTCCCGTCAAATGCTTGGAGAGTTGGAGCCTTGAACTTAGGAGGGTACGGGACTAAGTCCCACTCGGTCGGATAGGGCCGGACCACTCCAGCTTCTTGGAGATCTTTACGACTGGCAAGGGCGTTGAGTCGTTGCTCCAGTAGGCTCATTCTTTGATCTTGAGCCTTCTCCGAGTCCGGGTTGCTTCCTGCATGCGCTGAAGGCTGGGACATATCTGGAGTAGATCGTCGTGTCCTTTCGGAAGGATCGGAGGGTGGACTTTCTCTCCTTCCCCTTCTTGCTCTTGGCCTTCTAGGAGGAGATCTCTCTCTCTCTTCGAGCAATTTCTCAAGCATGTGCTTGAGACCGTCAATGGTTCTCTGCTGAGAGGAGAGTATTTGCATCTGGTGCTTCTGCATCTGCACTAGATGCTTAGTTGTCTCCTCAGGAGCGTCTTCTTTATCTTCAGGAACATCTGCCATGTAGGCAAAAACTCCCCTTTCACTGGAAGAGTTCGAATCTTGCGACTCTATCACTACGGAGTGAGAGTCGTCCATTCTAATGCCGCGGGATAAGGCATTATAGTCAATTGGGGGGATGGTCCCTGTCCTGGTACGGGTATGTCGATACACCCCTTCTGTCTCAGAGTTTGACCCCTCTGAATTGACCATTGGTTGTTTTCCCCTGCTTCTGCTTGTCATATATGCAGTAAGCTCCGGGTATTCGACATCAGGGAAGGTTCTCCTTCGGTGGGAGCGTCTTCTTTTGGCTGACGGAGGAATCAGGGTCAGCTGTCTAATCAAAGACGGCTGGTGCACGCCTGATTCGCAATGGCATCCAGAGAGCATCTGGATGAGTTGTTGACAGCAGCAAGAAGAAGTGGCCTGATTGGCACTTCTTTTCCTTGTCAAATAATCCCTCAAATCCGTGGGAGGGGGATTAAATAGACTGGCCTCACAACGTCGAAGACGGGGGGCAGTCGTGTGTTGCGCTGTCTGAACGCAGGTCTCAGAAACGCGGTGGTCACGCTGTTGCGTTCCGCGCGTCTGGCGTCTCTGTTGAGACGAGACGCGGTTCTCGCGTTGTTGTCTGCTGCGTTGGAGCAGAGAGACTTGAGGCGTTACGCGCATCTGGCGTCTCTGTTGAGACGAGACGCGGTCCTCGCACTGTTGTCTGCTGCGTTGGAGCAGAGAAACTTGGGAGATAGTGGGCTGCTGGGCCCTACGCCTGGGGGCGCATGCGTCCTGCGTTTGATGAGACGCAGAAGCTTCGCTTTGGCGTTTGGCAAGTTGGTCTTCGGCAGACACAACTTGAGGAGTCTCGCGTTTGGGCCGCCAAACGCGGATCTCTCGCACTGGTCGGGGTGCGGGCAAGGCATCAGATTGAACGCCGCGTCCAACCCCAGTCAGAAAACCATCGGTTCCGACCGAGTGTTGACGCGCGCGTCTTCTCAGTCGACGCTCGGCATTCCGATTGCGTCGTGGAGGAGGAGAGAAGCCAACAATTTCCTGGTTTGAAGAACCAGGGATGTTCACCACGCGGGTCTCTTGAGAGACGTTGACGCGGGGTTTCTGCGCGACGCGGTTGGTAGTAGTAGTAGTTGTGCCGGGGACCACGCGGGCCTTCTGGGAGGCGTTGGCGCGTGGGTTCTGTGCGTCGCGGTTGATCGCAGCAGAGGCGTTGGATGTCACGCGGGCCTTCGGGGAGGCGTTGACGCGTGAGCCGGACGCAGCACAGTGGGTGACAGCAGCGTCCGATAGAGCCACAGATAGGGCTTCGGGAAGCTGTCCACTCGAGACCCTGCGGCAGACGCGGGTCTTTGGGCTCTTGGAGCCAGAAGAGAGAAACTCTTCGTACTTCGCCTGGTCGAACTCAACGACGAGTGATTCGACCATCTTCCCCTTACGGAGAACGTCATCCTGCACCACGATGTGCTCATCGGTCACGAATGTAGTCCCCAGCGGAGTCGCCATCTCTTGTTCGGTGCGGAGAAGAATGTGTAATATTTCCTTGAATCAGTTGAAAGATTACAACAAGCTAATGCTCCGACTACAAGGGAGGGAGGATGTATGAATCTTCCCTTTGTTTAGTGCTGGGTTCTTCGTGTGGCGATGGAGAGTGAATCTTGTTCTCCGTTGACCAGATGACCGTCCTGGACCGTCGGGGGTCTTCTCTTTGGCCGGTAGGGGAGTAACTCAGCTCCGTCTACCAAAACTCTCAAAGAGGAGGTAGGCAAAGAGCGGCTAGTACTCAGTAAGCTCGCTGAAGAGTCTTCTCTCTCTTGTTGGTGTCAGGCTTCTCTCTCTCTTGCCCAGAATAATCCTTCCCTTTTGATTTTATTTGCTCCCCCTACCTTCATAGCCAACAGGGCTATTTATAGGGGTCTTAGGGGGTGATCGTGCCCCCTAAAAATGCGCCTGAACGAGGGGCCACTACCCGCCATATGTGCGGTAACTGACCCCACAATCCGGGGCGGTTGCAACTGAGACGCGAGCTTCGGGCTGGACGCGCCTTGATGCTGAGACGCGGGCTTCGGGCCGACACGCCTTGATGTTGAGACGCGGGCTTTGTGCCGACGCGCCTTGATGCTGAGACACGGGCTTCCGGCCGGACGCGCCTTGATGCTGAGACGCGGGCTTCGGGCCGGACGCGCCTTGATGCTGAGACGCGGGCTTCGGGCCGGACGCGCCTTGATGCTGAGACGCGGGCTTCCGGCCGGACGCGCCTTGATGCTGAGACGCGGGCTTTGTGCCGACGCGCCTTGATGTTGAGACGCGGGCATCAATCCCTCGCGTCTAGTGCTTGAGACTGCTGCTTTGATGGCTTGCCTGTTGGTCATTTTTAGACAGCCTACAGAACCCCCTCCAAAGTTTCCGATATTCCGCAGTTGAATGGGACGGATTTCGGAATACTTTGGACTTAAACCGCGTTCGCCTTTGTGACTGGACTGTTGATGCTTCGGGTTGACCTTATCCGAATTTGGTCTTCGTGAGTGTACTGTTGAACTCTTAGAAGCCATCAGAGTCGATCGTGTTGAGTGTCTAGATACACAGCCTAGACCTCCCCAATTGCTTTTAGTCTGTCACGGGTGCGTTTTTGGCTGGGAGTAGTTGGTTGTCTGTTGGCGCCAGTGTACTGTTGAACTGTCTTGCAGACGCATAAGACTGGACGCAGGCTCCTTTTTGAAAAGCAGAGGCTGCTTTGAAGACGCAGCTTCCATAAAATAGACGCGATGTTTGGCCAGACGCGAACTCCTTAGAGGAGACGCGATCTTCCGAACGCACTCTTGGAAATGCTGACGGGGCATGTCCGGTGCGTTTTCTGGGCGCGGACTTTATGCTATGTCATGATTACGCCGCCAGCTGGCCTGGGGAAACGGTGAAATCTTTCTTTTTGGCGCGCGGATCTCCCGGTTCATTAAATGAACTGCTCCACGTGTCAACTTCTGACTCGCGGCGGGGTTGCGACGCATGATCTTCGCCACCAGAAATGATTTTGCCACACGCGTCAAGCGACGATTCGCTACAGTGTCCCTTGGGTCACGCGTCGCGTAATCTTCGCGAATCCCTGTGCCTATAAAAGGCAACAGTTGAGGAGATTCCTCTTCTTCTCCGAACGCGTTTGCTGAGAACTTTAGAAAAACACTTTCCCTTTCTGTTCTTCTGTCCAATCTCAGACCAAGTTCGCCATGGCACCAAAGACCAAGCCGACCGCTTCTTCCTCAAAGGCGACCACTACTGAGGCCCGGAGGGGCAGTTCTTCTTCTGCGCAGGGCGTCGTCCTCCAAGGTCTCCAAGGTAGTATGCCCTCTAGGCATGAACCCTTAAGAACTTTAACACATTAAAAACGTGTTTGATTCCCAGACGCAGTCTTTGGGATGATAACCGGGACGCACTTCGAGGTTGATCGCAGCAGAGGGGAATCCAATGGTGAAGCATCCCAATCCTCGGTCGAGCTGCCTTACACATACCTTATGGCCTGGTATGTGATGCACTGCCCCTCTTTGATGACGGCGGTGCATTGGAAGGAGGACTCCGTCCCCTTCATACAGCGATTGGAGGGTTCGAGGTGGCAGGATCCTTACATATATTACATCCGGAAGCGTCTTTCAGCCCCGGCAAACTATCAGCTCAATCGTTGCCTCCCCCAGATCCCTGATGCATCCTACGGCGATCTATTTGTCGATTCCGCCGGCCCAGATGATTTCTCGAGGTTATCCCAGGGAGCCTTCTGGTGGTTGCTTAATATTCGGCCCGGGTACATGCTTTTTCGACAAGGGACGTCATGCACCATTGAGCCATACATGCCGAATCGCTTCGCCCGACAGTTCGGCTATGACCAGCTCTATATCGGGAACCCTAATGCTCAGCTCGCCTTCGAAGGGAACTTGTTCGAGGGTGCTCGGGCCTGGTATTATAGTGTGGCTGGAGGGACAGGGACAACCTTCCGTCTACCTCTCGAAGCGCCCAAGTGCCAGATGAGTCTAAGCTATTGTACTTGGTACTCCCAAGCCGTCCAGACACCAGACTTTCTTCCGGCGTTTTCATGTATCGAGAGCATCAATGCAAGTCTCGAGGCAAGGAAGGATTCCGCTAAGCCAACGAGACTCGTAGAACAGTACCTGAAAGCCCGGAAGGAGGTCGGGAGGAAGACGAAAAGAGAGCCACAAGCTACAAAGCCACAACTGCCAAGGGCAGAGCCACGAGCGGCGAGGGCGGAGCCACCAGTAACGAGGACGGAGCCACGAGCGACGAGGGAGGAGCCGCGGACGAAGAGATGTAAGCAGGTGGTGAGTAAGCGTCCTCACCGTCCCACTTCTGTTATTGAGCCTGCCCCGAAGAAGGTTAGGAGGGACTTGGCGGCTGAAGTCTCCCAATCCGGAGCTATCTCTGCCGGAGTTGAGGCTCCTCCTGAAGACGTCGTCAGAGTTGAGGAACCTCCGGAAGAGGAGGATTTCCCCCCTTTAGTTCGTGCTTCTAAGTCGCACCGCGAGGCTGTGGAGGAAGGGGAGTTCATCGAACAACCCGTTATTGCTGCTGATGCCGAATCCCCAGAGATTGACATAATGGGCGATGAAGATGTTGAACTTCCGGAAATCTCAGCTCAGCTCAAACCTCCTTCTGCTCATGAAGGGAGAGATGAGGCACAGCAGTTGGGGTCTCCAGGCGTCTTCATCTCTAGTTCCAGGGCCGTCGACCCTAGTCCTACTACTGGGGTGATTGGAGGCAAGGCTCCAATTACGGAGCTTCCTGAGCTGTCGTCTTCTTCGTTCTCGGGGGAAAGCCTCTTTGAGGACGACGTCGACTATAGCGAGGAACCCGCTCCTCCTGATCAAAGCAAGTTCTTCCATGTCTCGGAGGAGGAGGAGAGAAGCCTGTCATTTTTAGACAGTCGTGGAGGAGGAGAGAAGCCAACAATTTCCTGGTTTGAAGAACCAGGGATGTTCACCACGCGGGTCTCTTGAGAGACGTTGACGCGGGGTTTCTGCGCGACGCGGTTGGTCGCAGCAGTAGTTGTGCCGGGGACCACGCGGGCCTTCTGGGAGGCGTTGGCGCGTGGGTTCTGTGCGTCGCGGTTGATCGCAGCAGAGGCGTTGAATGTCACGCGGGCCTTCGGGGAGGCGTTGACGCGTGAGCCGGACGCAGCACAGTGGGTGACAGCAGCGTCCGATAGAGCCACAGATAGGGCTTCGGGAAGCTGTCCACTCGAGACCCTGCGGCAGACGCGGGTCTTTGGGCTCTTGGAGCCAGAAGAGAGAAACTCTTCGTACTTCGCCTGGTCGAACTCAACGACGAGTGATTCGACCATCTTCCCCTTACAGAGAACGTCATCCTGCACCACGATGTGCTCATCGGTCACGAATGTAGTCCCCAGCGGAGTCGCCATCTCTTGTTCGGTGCGGAGAAGAAGGCGGGCTTCTCCAGCTTGCTGCCATCATCCGTAGTGAATGCTGCATCGGTCATAAGCACTCGAAGGGTCCTCATATCGACATTCGAGAGTTTCTTCTCACGAGCCGGAGACTGGTCAGCAGTCACAGGAACAGTCCTTTGTAGCACGAAGGTCAAGTTCCGGTCAGCACCACCTACATGCCCAAAATGGCGTATCTTGGGGAGTGAAGTATCAGGTTGCGGCGCTGCAAAAAGATAAAAACACTTTAGTCAGATGCTTTACCAAAAGCAAGGAGAAATACTAAGTGTTCCTAGTCTAAACGCAGAAGAGATACTGGACGCAGGAATTATCAAATCCGCGTCCAGACCTGCGAATCTGCGTCCAAACGCAGAAGAGATACTGGACGCAGGAATTATCAAATCCGCGTCCAGACCTGCGAATCTGCGTCCAAACGCAGAAGAGATACTGGACGCAGGAATTATCAAATCCGCGTCCAGACCTGCGAATCTGCGTCCAAACGCAGAAGAGACGCTGGACGCAGGAATTATCAAAGCCGCGTCCAGACCTGCAAATCTGCGTCAGGAAGCACAGAGCGCAAGGATTGAAGCCACGTTCTGTAAACCAATACTTATAAAATTCCAAGTACGTGGACTCAGACGCCGGATTCATCAGAATCGGCAGCTGATGGCACAGAACGCAAGGATCAAATCCGCGTTCTGCAAACCAAGACTTGTGGAATTTCAAAGCACTTGGACTCAGACGCCAGATTCATCAAATCGGCGCCTGATGATACAGAACACGAAGATCAAATCTGCGTTCTGCAAACTGCGTCCAGAGACCTTCACAATTAGAAATATTCTAAGTGAAGGACTCGAAGTGCGTCCCGGTTATCATCCCAAAGACTGCGTCTGGGAATCAAACACGTTTTTAATGTGTTAAAGTTCTTAAGGGTTCATGCCTAGAGGGCATACTACCTTGGAGACCTTGGAGGACGACGCCCTGCGCAGAAGAAGAACTGCCCCTCCGGGCCTCAGTAGTGGTCGCCTTTGAGGAAGAAGCGGTCGGCTTGGTCTTTGGTGCCATGGCGAACTTGGTCTGAGATTGGACAGAAGAACAGAAAGGGAAAGTGTTTTTCTAAAGTTCTCAGCAAACGCGTTCGGAGAAGAAGAGGAATCTCCTCAACTGTTGCCTTTTATAGGCACAGGGATTCGCGAAGATTACGCGACGCGTGACCCAAGGGACACTGTAGCGAATCGTCGCTTGACGCGTGTGGCAAAATCATTTCTGGTGGCGAAGATCATGCGTCGCAACCCCGCCGCGAGTCAGAAGTTGACACGTGGAGCAGTTCATTTAATGAACCGGGAGATCCGCGCGCCAAAAAGAAAGATTTCACCGTTTCCCCAGGCCAGCTGGCGGCGTAATCATGACATAGCATAAAGTCCGCGCCCAGAAAACGCACCGGACATGCCCCGTCAGCATTTCCAAGAGTGCGTTCGGAAGATCGCGTCTCCTCTAAGGAGTTCGCGTCTGGCCAAACATCGCGTCTATTTTATGGAAGCTGCGTCTTCAAAGCAGCCTCTGCTTTTCAAAAAGGAGCCTGCGTCCAGTCTTATGCGTCTGCAAGACAGTTCAACAGTACACTGGCGCCAACAGACAACCAACTACTCCCAGCCAAAAACGCACCCGTGACAGACTAAAAGCAATTGGGGAGGTCTAGGCTGTGTATCTAGACACTCAACACGATCGACTCTGATGGCTTCTAAGAGTTCAACAGTACACTCACGAAGACCAAATTCGGATAAGGTCAACCCGAAGCATCAACAGTCCAGTCACAAAGGCGAACGCGGTTTAAGTCCAAAGTATTCCGAAATCCGTCCCATTCAACTGCGGAATATCGGAAACTTTGGAGGGGGTTGTAGGCTGTCTAAAAATGACCAACAGGCAAGCCATCAAAGCAGCAGTCTCAAGCACTAGACGCGAGGGATTGATGCCCGCGTCTCAACATCAAGGCGCGTCGGCACAAAGCCCGCGTCTCAGCATCAAGGCGCGTCCGGCCGGAAGCCCGCGTCTCAGCATCAAGGCGCGTCCGGCCCGAAGCCCGCGTCTCAGCATCAAGGCGCGTCCGGCCCGAAGCCCGCGTCTCAGCATCAAGGCGCGTCCGGCCCGAAGCCCGCGTCTTAGCATCAAGGCGCGTCCGGCCGGAAGCCCGTGTCTCAGCATCAAGGCGCGTCGGCACAAAGCCCGCGTCTCAACATCAAGGCGTGTCAGCCCGAAGCCCGCGTCTCAGCATCAAGGCGCGTCCAGCCCGAAGCTCGCGTCTCAGTTGCAACCGCCCCGGATTGTGGGGTCAGTTACCGCACATATGGCGGGTAGTGGCCCCTCGTTCAGGCGCATTTTTAGGGGGCACGATCACCCCCTAAGACCCCTATAAATAGCCCTGTTGGCTATGAAGGTAGGGGGAGCAAATAAAATCAAAAGGGAAGGATTATTCTGGGCAAGAGAGAGAGAAGCCTGACACCAACAAGAGAGAGAAGACTCTTCAGCGAGCTTACTGAGTACTAGCCGCTCTTTGCCTACCTCCTCTTTGAGAGTTTTGGTAGACGGAGCTGAGTTACTCCCCTACTGGCCAAAGAGAAGACCCCCGACGGTCCAGGACGGTCATCTGGTCAACGGAGAACAAGATTCACTCTCCATCGTCACACGAAGAACCCAGCACTAAACAAAGGGAAGATTCATACATCCTCCCTCCCTTGTAGTCGGAGCATTAGCTTGTTGTAATCTTTCAACTGATTCAAGGAAATATTACACATTCTTCTCCGCACCAAACAAGAGATGAAGACTTTCTAAAAATGACCAACAGGCAAGCCATCAAAGCAGCAGTCTCAAGCACTAGACGCGAGGGATTGATGCCCGCGTCTCAACATCAAGGCGCGTCGGCACAAAGCCCGCGTCTCAGCATCAAGGCGCGTCCGGCCGGAAGCCCGCGTCTCAGCATCAAGGCGCGTCCGGCCCGAAGCCCGCGTCTCAGCATCAAGGCGCGTCCGGCCCGAAGCCCGCGTCTCAGCATCAAGGCGCGTGAAGCCCGCGTCTTAGCATCAAGGCGCGTCCGGCCGGAAGCCCGTGTCTCAGCATCAAGGCGCGTCGGCACAAAGCCCGCGTCTCAACATCAAGGCGTGTCGGCCCGAAGCCCGCGTCTCAGCATCAAGGCGCGTCCAGCCCGAAGCTCGCGTCTCAGTTGCAACCGCCCCGGATTGTGGGGTCAGTTACCGCACATATGGCGGGTAGTGGCCCCTCGTTCAGGCGCATTTTTAGGGGGCACGATCACCCCCTAAGACCCCTATAAATAGCCCTGTTGGCTATGAAGGTTGGGGGAGCAAATAAAATCAAAAGGGAAGGATTATTCTGGGCAAGAGAGAGAGAAGCCTGACACCAACAAGAGAGAGAAGACTCTTCAGCGAGCTTACTGAGTACTAGCCGCTCTTTGCCTACCTCCTCTTTGAGAGTTTTGGTAGACGGAGCTGAGTTACTCCCCTACCGGCCAAAGAGAAGACCCCCGACGGTCCAGGACGGTCATCTGGTCAACGGAGAACAAGATTCACTCTCCATCGCCACACGAAGAACCCAGCACTAAACAAGGGAAGATTCATACATCCTCCCTCCCTTGTAGTCGGAGCATTAGCTTGTTGTAATCTTTCAACTGATTCAAGGAAATATTACACCTTCTTCTCCGCACCGAACAAGAGATGGCGACTCCGCTGGGGACTACATTCGTGACCGATGAGCACATCGTGGTGCAGGATGACGTTCTCCGTAAGGGGAAGATGGTCGAATCACTCGTCGTTGAGTTCGACCAGGCGAAGTACGAAGAGTTTCTCTCTTCTGGCTCCAAGAGCCCAAAGACCCGCGTCTGCCGCAGGGTCTCGAGTGGACAGCTTCCCGAAGCCCTATCTGTGGCTCTATCAGACGCTGCTGTCACCCACTGTGCTGCGTCAACTCTCTGTTTATTATCTGTCATCAGAATTAGTCGACTTCCCCTAAAGTATAGTCGACTAACCCCTTATATAGTCGACTAACCTTGCTCTTATAGTCGACTAAAAACAGTTTCCAAAAACTTGTTATCCGTATCAATCTAAGTATAGTCGACTTGCCTCCTATATTAGTCGACTAACCTTGAAAATTTTGTTTCTATAGTCGACCAACCTCCATACCATAGTCGACTAATAGCAGTTTTTGACTGTTGTACAGTTAGTGATTTCTGGTGTTTTATCCAACGTTTTAAATTTCAAATTTGAATTGATAACTACCCTAACTGATTATAGATTTCAGCTATAAATAAGGATGTTGTCCTAGGATCAATTCACCAATTTAAAACTCAAGTTTTCTGCCCAAAAATTCTGTTCAAAATTCTGTTTTTCTGAAAACTTGCTTCCACTTTCTGTTTCTTCACCAATTCTTACTCTATTGTGAAGATTTCTGAAAGTCCACCTATAAGAGACCTTGTCCACAATCACATACAGATTCAAGGCTTATAGGATCAATTGTAATCATTCAAAGAGGAGCATTATGCAAGGGCGTCTTCTTGGTGTAGAAGAGAAATTGTACAAGGTGTTTGTCTTCTTGGTGTAAGAGGAGTTGCACACATTTGGCAAAGGGTGTTTTGTCAAGTGGTGTACAAGGTATTGGTTTTGGTGTATCCAAATCAGAAAAGAAAAATCTCAAGCGGATTGCTTGGGGACTGGACGTAGGTCACAAGGACCGAACCAGGATAAATCTCTTGTCTTTGTGTTTGCATTTTTCTGAGTTTTATCTTGTGAATTTTTATTTCCAGCAAGTAGTTTTATTTAAAAATTTATAAACACTATTCACCCCCCCCTCTAGTGTTTGTGTTGCTTGAATATGATCCTACACTTGGTATCAGAGTAAGGATGGCAACGGAGTTCCCTCCATCACAATTCAAAGAAGGACATTTTACACAACGTTCACTGCTATTCGATGGATCCAACTATAATTATTGGAAGTGTAGAATGAAGATTTACTTACAATCGCTCAACTACGAACTATGGAACATAGTAGAAGCACCATACACCAAGCCAACAACCAACTACACCGCTTGGAGTGATGATCAAAAGAAGAATGCGAACCTTGATGCCAAAGCGATGAATGCTTTATTCTGTGCCTTAACCAAAGAAGAATTCAACCGTGTGTCAACAGCCACTTCTGCAAATCAAATATGGCACACTCTATAGGTAACACATGAAGGCACAAATAAGGTTAAAGAATGTAAAATTTCTATTGTTGTCCACAGGTTTGAGCTTTTCAAAATGAAGGAGAATGAAACCATCTCAGAAATGGTTACAAGGTTCACCGACATAACAAATTTATTAGCTTCCCTTGGAAAGGAATACACCCAAGTCGAAAAAGTTCGCAAGATCCTTCGTGCACTCACACCAGATTGGGAGAAGAAGACTACTGTAATAGAAGAAGCGAATGATCTCTCAACAATGTCATTAGAAAACCTTATTGGTAATCTAATGGCATATGAAGTGCAACTCGAAGATAGAAAGAAGGACGAACAACAACTTCAATCCAAGAAGAAAGTACTTGCCTTCCATACATCCTCAGATATGGACAGTTCAGATGACGATGAAGAGGAGATGGCGATGCTTTCAAGAAAATTCAAAAGGTTCTTAAAATAAGGTAAGTTTAAAAAGAATAAAGATACTAATGATAATCCTATTTATTTTAAGTGTAACAAACCAGGTCACATAAAGAAGGATTGCCCATTAATGAAATCAAAAGGACACTTCAAGAATTTCAATAAGTTCAACAAGAAGAAGAAAGCCTTCCAAGCAACTTGGGATAATAGCGACTCATCTTCCTCTGACGAAGAAGAAGCATCTGAAACCGCCAATATCTACTTCATGGATCAAGAAGATGAGGTACAAGATTATGATAAATTATTAGAAGCACTTAATGAACTTTTTAATAATTTCAAAAAAGAAAAGATTAAAAATAAAGTTTTAACAAAGGAAAATGAAAGACTCAACAATGAAAATGTAATTTTTGTTTCAAACATCTTCTTTAAATTTTCAAAAAGATGATTTTGAAAAGTTATTTCATCTTTAAAAAGGGATAATGAAATTTTCTTAAAAGAGAATTCTATGCTTAAAAAGGAAACTATTTCTTTAAATTCTAGAATTACAATTTTAGATAAAGAAATGACTTGTTTCAAAATTAAGTATGAAGAAATTTTGAAAAATGTGAAAAAATTTAATAAAGGAAAAGAGAATTTAAATGATTTATTATCTTATCAAAAGATGTCAAATAATCATTTTGGTCTTGATTTTTCAAAAGATAAGATTTACAAACCTACACATGTTGGTCTTGGATTTTCAAAAACTAATTTTGTAAAATCTACACATCTTTATAATAATAATCCATATAAATTTTTTGTGAAAAGAAATACTATTTCAAAAAGAATTAGATGCAAATATATATGAATTCCTAAAAATCTAAATAATGTTGATAAAAATGCTTATATTGCATCTTACATACATGATGTGTATAATTCTGGTAATTATGTTTATACGAACAAATGGAAGCCAAATTCCAATTGGATTTGGGTTACTAAAGGCTAATCTTTTTCGGACCCAATCATGATGGGTACCATACAAATTGTTTTATCTTGTAGGTACCTTATAAAGAAAAGTGGATACTTGATAGTGGGTGTTTCAAACACATGACCGGATACATTAAACTACTGTCTTCCGTTTAAATCAAAAAGGGAGGTACAGTGATATTTGGAGACAATAACAAAGTAAAGGTTATTGGTACCGGCATGATTGGTAACATTTCAAAACCCCTTATTGAAAATGTTCTTTTAGTAAGAGGTTTAAAACACAATCTATTAAGTATTAGTCAGTTATGTGATAAGGGTTATAAAATTATTTTTGAAAAAGATGCATGTCTTATATATGATACTAACATGAAAAATATTTTGTTTAAAGGTTTTCGTGACAATAATATTTATGAGTTATCAATAACCTGTATATCATCAAATGATAACTTATGTTTACTTGCTTCTAATAATGATTATTTTTTATGGCATAAAATATTTAGTCATTTGAATATGAAAACAATTTCTAAGATTTCTAAATTTGATTTAGTTAAAGGTCTTCCAAAAATAGCTTTTAAAAAGGATTATTTTTGTGATTCTTGTCAATTAGGAAAACAAGTTAAATCATCTTTTAAATCAAAAGATTTAGTTTCTACCAATAGACCTTTAGAACTGTTACATTTGGATTTATTTGGTCCTACTCGTGTTGCTTCTTTAAACAAAAGTAGGTATGTTTTTGTTATTGTTGATGATTATTCACGTTTTTCATGGGTAATTTTTCTAAAAAATAAAAATGATACTTTTAATGAGTTTTCAAGTTTTTGTAAAAGAATTCAAAATCAAAAGTCTCTAAACATAGTCACTATTCGAAGTGATCATGGAGGAGAATTTGAAAATGAATCTTTTGCAAATTTTTGTGATAAGTATGGTATTACACATAATTTACATTTCCTAGAGCATCTCCTCAAAATGGTGTTGTGGAGAAAAAGAATAGGACTTTACAAGAATGTGCTAGAACTATACTTATGGACAGTCATTTACCAAAATATTTTTGGGCTGAAGCTGTTGCTATTGCATGTTATGTTTTAAATCGTGCTTATTTGACCTATTTTAAACAAAACATCTTATGAATTATTTTATAACAGAATTCCAAAAGTTTCTTATTTCAAGATTTTTGGATGTAAATGTTTTATCTTAAATACAAGAGACGCTTTAGATAAATTTGATCTAGATTCAATGAAGGTATTTTTGTTGGATATTCTACTCAAAGTAAAGCATATAGAATATTTAATAAGAAAACATTTACTATTGAAGAATCATTACATTTTAAATTTGATGAATCTTTGACTAAACCTATTTCTAATACTTCTTCACATGATGATGATAATATCATAAATACTTCTATTGATAATACTGTTATATCTTCTGATGATACTAACATTTCTAATGTTGATGAGCCTCCTACCGAGTTACCTAAAGCATATGTTGAAGTAAGGAATCATGCACATGATTTGGTTATTGGAGATATAAATCAAGGTGTTCAAACGAGATCCAAGTTGAACTACATGACACAAATTGCTTTCATATCACTCATTGAACTGAAGAATATCAAAGAAGCATGTGCAGATGATTTTTGGACAATTGTAATGCAAGAAGAGTTGAATCAATTTGTCAGAAATGATGTTTGGGATCTTGTACAACGTCCTACTGATCATCCAGTCATCAGTACCAGATGGGTCTTTAGGAACAAACTTGATGAATCAGGTCAAGTTATTAAGAACAAAGCAAGGTTAGTAGCACAAGGATACAATCAAGAAGAAGGCAGTGATTTTGATGAAACTTATGCACCAGTAGCTAGATTTGAATCAATTCGTATTTTACTTGCTTTTTCTTCCTTTATGAATTTCAAACTTTATCAAATAGATGTTAAAAGTGCCTTTTTAAATGGTTTTATTAAGGAAACTGTTTATATTGAACAACCTTCAGGTTTTGAACATGAAAAATTTCCAAAGCATGTTTTTAAACTTAAGAAAGCTTTATATGGTTTAAAACAAGCACCCCGTGCTCGGTATGATAAATTAAAAGTTTTCTTTTAAATTCTGATTTTAAGATGGGAATAGCAGATACAACTTTCTTTATTAAACATGTTAATAAAGATATCTTAATTATTCAAATATATGTTGATGATATTTTAATTGGATCTACTAACGATAATATTTGTCAAGAATTTTCTAAAACTATGCAGAGTGAATTTGAGATGAGCCACATGGGCGAACTTACTTACTTTCTCGTCTGCAAATAAAGCAAATGAATGATGGAATCTTCATTTCCCAGTGCAAGTATGCAAAAGAACTTCTAAAAAGATTTGGTATGAAAAATTCTGGTCATAAGAATACTCCCATGAGTACTACTACATTCCTAGATAAAGATGAAAATAGTAAGAATGTTGATCAGAAACTATATCGAGGTATGATTGGTTCTTTACTATATATTACTTCAAGTAGACCTGATATTATGTTCAGTGTTTGCTTATGTGCTAGATATCAATCAAATTCTAAGGAATCACATCTTAAAGCAGTGAAAAGGATTCTTCGATATATTAATAACACAATCAATTATGGCTTATTTTATCCAAAATCAAGCACATTTGACTTACTATCATATAGTGATGCTGATTTTGCTGGATGTAAATCTGATCGGGAGAGTACTAGTGGTACTTGTCACTTTTTAGGACATTCACTAGTATCATGGTTCAGTAAAAAGCAAAATTCTGTATCATTATCAACAACCGAAGAAGAATATATTGTTGCTAGTATTGCATGTGCTCAAATTTTATGGATGAAACAAACCTTATTTGATTATGGCATGTCTATCACAAACTCACCTATTATGTGTGGTAATACCAGTGCTATTAACTTATCTAAAAATCCAGTTCATCATTCACGTACTAAGCATATTGATATTAGACATCATTTTTTACGTGATCATGCTTTAAAAGGTGATATTTCCCTAAATTTTATATCAACTGATAATCAAATTGCAGATATTTTTACAAAACCTCTTAAAGAAGATATTTTCGTGAGATTTCGAAGAGATTTGGGTATTTGCAATATTTCTGATCTTTGAATATTTTAATTGTTTGAAGGCATTTTTTCAACCATTAGTCGACTTATCAATGCCTATTAGTCGACTTATTAAACAACTAGTCGACTTAACAGTATTCCAGTCGACTAATTGCATCTAACAGAAACATGAGTTTTTTGAGCTATTAAGAGTTAGTTAACTATATGGAAAACCTAGTCGACTAGTATATGAATTAGTCGACTAGTCACAAACTCCAAGTCGACTAATCATGTGAAAAACTGTGTTCTGTTATTAGTTTTTAACTTTCAAAACCCGACCCATATCATTAAATCTGGATCCGATCTTTCTCTATTTTCAATCCTAACCATTGATTTGATATTTACCACTCTTTTCTACCTTTTACCCTAATAAAAACCCTAGTTTTCACCCGGTTCCTCTCTCAGCTGATAGATCCAGTCGACTACAAAATTCATTAGTAGCAGAAATCCTCTCTTCAGCACAGCAGCGACCCACTTTCTTCTTCCTTCAATTTCTTAGTAACTTTGTTCCAATCTTTGTCCTATCCTGTCAATTCTTACTTTATCTTCCTTTAATTTGAGTTCTAATCATGTCTAGGTCTAAGAAAACCAAATTTACACCATCTTCTTCCTCATCTCAATCTGATTTTAGGTCTTTTCTGAAAACTCCTGCCCTAGAAGATGATTTCCTTAGAATTTCTTCATTAGAAATTTTACCTGGTAGGTTTGTTAAATATGAGGACTTTAATGACTATAATATTGTCTCATATTTACAAAATTGTGGTCTTTATTATATGTTCTCTACTGATTCTAGACAAGGCTATTATCCTTTCTTGATTCACTTGTTTTAAACCAACTTAACTTATGAAGACAATAAGGATAATGTTCATATATATTCTATGGTTAAAGGTATCAATATCAAGTTATCCCCTAAATCCTTAGGTCGTATTTTTTCAATTCCTTATCACGGCCTCTCTATTAATGACATTAATATGGATGATGCGGAGGTCTTATCAAATATATTTCTTCCAGGTCAAGGATTACTTATGTCTAACAATAAATTGAAACCCATTCCCCGTCTTATTGGTCGTATCCTTGCCTATAACATTTGCCCTAAAATCGGGAGTTATAACTATTATTCCCGTGATTTAGCTACTTGTGTCTATGCCATCATGGTTGGACTAGAAGTCAATTGGGCAAAGATAATCTTTGATACTCTTGTTAAGGACCATACCTCCTTCCTAACATATGGAGCCTTTTTTATCACATGTGTTTCAGAAATTTCACATAGATCTTGCTTCTGAAATGAGTGTTGTCAAGGTTTTCGAGCCTTTTGATCGTATCGTACTTCATCGTATGAAACTTCACGATTTTCCTCATCCTCCACCATAACCTCAACATCCACCATCTGAAAATCACCTAGAGGGGGGTGAATAGGTGATAATGCTAATCAATGCACAATTAAAAATAT
Organism: Agave tequilana; assembly: GCA_038442645.1. Lineage (NCBI taxonomy): Eukaryota > Viridiplantae > Streptophyta > Magnoliopsida > Asparagales > Asparagaceae > Agave > Agave tequilana. Next base: position 278,265 of record JAVJIF010032779.1, read on the forward strand.
GATGCAACAATCGCCCAAAATAAGACTAGAAGCCGAATGCCCCGCGAAGGGTTCTAAACTCCTTCCTCGTGATTCCTCTAGATATGAGTTGGAGGTGCGCAATGCAATCTTGTTGTATGGGACTTTGATTGACAATATGAATATGAAACAAGTGAATATTGCAATGAAAATAGAGAGCAAGTAATAGAAGCAATGAAAGTAAAGCAAGAAGCAAGAGCAAGTAAACCAAACGCAAACACCGAGAATTTTTCCGAGGTTCGAGCACCCAGCTCTACGTCCCCGCCTTCCCCAGAAGGATTTCTAACCACTATAACTTCACAAAGAGGTTACAAATACACCGGAGTCCCAACTCCACAATCTCAAGTACAAGTATTCTCTTGGTGATCAAAAGACCACAAACTCTCTTTTGAAAAATTCTCTTCCCTTACAAAATCCTAGTAGAACAATGAGTAGGATTGACGCTCTTGTATGTAAGTGGAAAAAGAAAATGAAATCAGAGAGTTTTGAAAAACACTTCAGAAAATGAGAGAGATTTTCAGCACAAAAACCAAGAAATGAAACTCTTTTGAATGCCTTAAACTTTTGAAACTTTTGCAAATTTTTGTTGTAAAGAAACCTCTCCCTAATCACCCCTATTTATAGGAGAGGGCTAGGGATTAAGGAGTAAACCCACTTAATGCTAATTAGGAAGTATTAGGTTCAGAAAACATCATTTAAACACTTTTAAGAAAGAAAAAGACAAAAATAAAATATGTTTAAAAAGTAGCCGTTATGGCTGAAACGACTCTCTCATCGAAGGACCGGTCGACCGGGGTTCAAATAAAAGAGCCGTTGCAGGCTCTCGGTCGACCGCCCGGTCGACTGGGCACAAAAAGAGAGCAAGTGCACTTTAGTCGGCCGGCCGCCCGGCCGACCGAAGGTCTCCGGTCGACCGCCCGGTCGACCGGTAAACGTGCACACATGCACGCACCCATCTGCCAGAAGCCCGGTCGACCGGATCGGTCGACCGATCTGATCTGACTTATGTCAGTCGACCGGTCGGTCAACCGGCTCAGGCCAAAAATCAAAACAGAAACAGATTCTAGAGGAGATTTTGAAATTCTACAAAATAGTTTTGATTTGAAACATGTATAATACACAAAATTGAGTTTATAGTCAAAAGGCTTTAAATTAAAATAATTTGTACATATTTATAGGGAATATTTTTAGGAAAGACATGTGCACAAAAACGTGTGTCTTGGATTATAGAGCTTCAAACCTATCCACTATTCTTTAACAAAACTATAAACCTAGAAACAAATCTAATAAAGTCTCTTGAGCCATCTTGAAGTCTTGAGCCTTGCAATGCCTTGCTAGAGCCTTCTCTTCTATGTTCCTTCCTAGATGTGCCAAATGCATTATTTGCTTCATGAACCGAGAAATTTTCACAATAACCAAGCAATGGCCTCCAAACATGGTACAAACCTGAAACTTATCTTGAACAAACTAATTAGTACCAAATAGCTCTTGTTTGTTTTGTTATCATCAAAACTCTAAACAAATGGAGAGTGTAACCTTTTGGGCCAACACCCTCTCCTCCTCCACAAAGTCAACTCAAGCTCTTTCTTCCTCTACTCAGCCTCCTTTCACTGAACCCTCTTCATATCAACCACCTCCTTCATATCCCGATGCCTTCTATAACTCTCTTTTTGTTGAAAAAGAGTCTCTACACGCCAAACAATAATTCATTCAGGACTCTCAGAATACATTACTCTCAAATCAATCTTTACTGATGGACCATTTTATGAGTATGCAACTGAAGATGGACTCGTTTGACACAACTCGAAAGGAAATTCTGGCTCTCCTCAAGACCCGTTTTCCACCACCTCCTCCTTCCGGATCCGACATTTGATGCTTATGGAGTTGGCTTTGTTATGTGTTTCGTTTTTGGCATTTCTTGCCTCTTTTTGTATTTTTTTGTTAAGACTCTTTTAGTTTTTATTGTACTTGACATTTTCTATTTTATTCTGAAAACAATGATTGTTAATGTATCTTTTTATGATCTATACTATTTCTCATTTTGTTAATGACAAAGGGGGAGAAAATTCTGTGTTACTAAGAAAAATTCTGTGTTGATATATGTGTGTTGTGATAATGGATATATGATACATATTTGGCAATGTTGTGATATGGCAATGCAGGGAACACTTGTTATATGGAAATATTTTTATACTTTATGCAGGGGAGAACAAGAACACTTGACTTGTTACATATCTATTTGTTATAACCTGTTTTCTGCAGGGGGAGTTTCTCTGCAGGGGGAGTTTTCATAAACACAGGTTGTCATCATCAAAAAGAGAGAGAATGTTGAAGCCTATAAGATTGAAAGATTTTGATGATGAATAACAAAGTGATACAGATGCATTTGGAGCTCTATCTCAAGCATTTATATAGAGTTCTGATTGCTCAACCTCAGATGAAGACTTTGAGTATTTATGTGTATTTTTAGAATTATTGTTAAAAGTCTTGAATACATACACAATACTTATATAGTCGACTTGACCCAACCTATAGTCGACTAACCTATCCCCTAGTCGACTTGACAATTTCTCCAGTCGACTAAGTCCTTCCACAAAAATATCCCAACTCTCTATTTATTGTCTGTCATCAGAATTAGTCGACTTCCCCTAAAGTATAGTCGACTAACCTTGTTCTTATAGTCGATTAAAAACAGTTTTCAGAAATTTGTTATCTGTATCAGTCTAAGTATAGTCGACTTGCCTCCTATATTAGTCGACTAACTTTGAAAAAATTTATTTTTATAGTCGACTAACCTCCATACCATGTCGACTAACAGCTGTTTCTGACTATTGTACAGTTAGTGATTTCTGGTATTTTATCCAACGTTTTAAATTTCAAATTTGAATTGATAACTTCCCTAACTGACTATAAATTTCAGCTATAAATAGGGATGTTGTCCTAGGATCAATTCACCAATTCAAAACTCAAGTTTTCTACCCAAAAATTCTGTTCAAAATTCTATTTTTATGAAAACTTGCTTCCACTTTCTGTTTCTTCACCAATTCCTACTCTATTGTGAAGATTTCTGAAAGTCCACCTATAAGAGACCTTATCCACAATCACATACAGATTCAAGGCTTATAGGATCAATTGTACTCATTCAAAGAGGAGCATTGTACAAGGGCGTCTTCTTGGTGTAGAAGAGAAGTTGTACAAGGTGTTTGTCTTCTTGGTGTAAGAGGAGTTGTACACATTTGGCAAAGGGTATTTTGTCAAGTGGTGTACAAGGTATTGATTTTGGGTATATCCAAATCAGGAAAGGAAAATCAAGTGCGGATTGCTTGGGGACTGGACGTAAGTCATAAGAATCGAACCAGGATAAATCTCTTATCTTTGCGTTTGCATTTTTCTGAGTTTTATCTTGTGAATTTTTATTTCCTGCAAGTAGTTTTATTTAAAAATTTATAAACACTATTCACCCCTTCTCTAGTGTTTGTGTTGCTTGAATATAAATCCTACAAAAACAAATCAAACAATAAAGTTATATATGTGATATTCATTCATGAAGAGGAGAGACGTAAAGTTAACTCACTCCCCCTGCATACATGCATTTATATGAAAAGAGATGATTAGACCCTAACCACATAAAGCATAATATATAATGTATAAGTGGAGATGTTAAACTACCCCTATACACGTGTATTACATAGAGAAGAGAGGTCAAACTCCTCAATATGAGATACACTCAACATGAATCTATATATAGAGAAGATGTTAAGCTTCCCTTACATATAAGCAATACATATCAAAACATTATGAAATCATATTTAAAACAAATTTTGAAATTTTCTTGAAGTCAACAAAATAAATTTTAATATCAATGAAAGTGAAACATTTTATATTTTTGATACCAATTGAAAATATCTTGTAAATTTTTGATACCAATAGAAAATGAAACATTGTACGTTTTTGATACCAATTGAAATATATATTGTAAATTTTGATACCAATTGAAATATATTGTAAATTTTGAAACCAATTGAAATGTATTATAAATTTTGAAACCAATTGAAAGTAAAAACCAAATTATTAGGTAAACACAAATCATTTTACAGTAAGAATATCAATTGAGAATAATACCAATTTAAGATTATTGATGCTAATATTAAAAATGTTAGCATATACCAAAATAAAGTATTTTTCATCATAAAGAATGGAAGTAAAATACCAATTGAAAATGAAACCGATTGAAAAATAAAACACGAATATTTCTCCCCCCATGAGATACTAATAAAAATAATGCATAAGCTTGTATAAGATATCAATTGAAAAATAATTGACATTAAGGACTAAATCAAGCTTAGCAAGAAATAATTTATGCTTTAAGATGTAAAGATATTATAAGCATAATCAAATCATATATATATGTATGAAAATGAATATACCAATTGAAATTGATACTATTTGAAATTTGAATCATACATACATGAAAACACATATGAGTATACAAACAAAAAAATAACAATTGTGATACCAATTGAAAATAATGAGGATCAAGTGTATAACTCATAACTGCCACCCTATTCATGCACATGTTTAAATAGATTTTCAATTAGGCACACAAGGCATGGTCGCCCATCCAGCCACCCTTTGAAGGTAGGGGTTTTCAAAAATATGAGTTTGAAAATAGTTTAATATGTTTGAAAACTCTACAAATAGAAGAATATGAACTAGTTTAAGATAATTTTTGAAATAACTAGTTATAAATTCTTCAAAACATGAAACCAAAATATATACTTCATGAAGCATACATTTTACACAAAATTGACACTCAAGATATATAAAGCTCAACAAAGTACTCATAAAATAAAGTAATGAGTAAACACAAGAAATGTGAGTGTACAAGAGTCATGTGAAAAGCATAATCATGAAAATAGGCAATGAAAATCATATTGAAATTCCTTTTCAAAAACATGAAGATCATGAAAATTTAATTTTCATCAAAATAATACAAACTTCAAGGTATATGTATGTTTTGTCTAAACTAGAAGTATACACACATATCTCAAACACAAAAGAGTCCATAAAAGAATATTGCATAAAAAGCAAGTGACTCTAGGATAGACATGTATATCCAATAGTTTTAACAAAATTACCATATACATGAAGCTAAATACATTTTTATTGAAAACATGTACAAAAATAGGGAATACAAGTTAAAATGCATCAATCATCAAAACTAGGTTATACTAGTACATTTAATGGGTACAAATGAGCAATTAAGCACAAACATACAAAAATCAAGTGTGGCTCATTAGTTGTACAAGTATATACACAAGTTTTAATGAAAACTACATCTAAACAAGTAATCAAAACATGAAGCACAAAAGAAAACATAAACCAATATGATCATTATGTAAATGTACATGTTTTAGAGTTAGAATATACACAATAGCTAAACTATAGTGAGAACACAAAAATATAAATTCATATAAACATGGGTGTATCTCAAATACTACATATGTATATCACAAGTCTAATTATCATGGCATTTAACATAATAATCATGAAAAAATAAAACATGCTAAAAATCAATCAATGAAAGCATGTACACTAAATGGGAGTTAGAGATAGTTACCAAAACTATTAAGGCAAATTTCTAGGTCTCCAAACCATGGTGGTCCTCCCACCAAACTTTCCTTGAAAGTGATGCATCCGAAATTGTCACCATTTAGCTCGAAACGCATCCACCATCAAGGCACCATTACCCTCACGTCAAGTGAGAGCTTATACCTACATCAAATACAATAGGAGTGAATTTTGGTACCCATGCCTTATTGGGTCTATGGGGGTTAGCACATTTCCTAACCCAAACAAATTTATTTGCAAAATTTGAAGTATTTAATCTGTCATAACAAAATTTTCCAAGGTGGCCTTACGTCCACAATGTGTACAAGTGTACACATGACATACATAAAATCATGTGTATGAGCATGATGAGCATGTGTATGCCATGTATGGTGTGCATGAATATGAGGTGTATGTTTCTTGCGAAAACAAGAATTCTAATTTCTTGTGAACCATAGCACATTGGTTCAAAGTGGAGCCCAAACATCTACACTTTTCTTCAACATATAAATATCATTTTTAATACTTGAAGATAAAGTGGAGCATGCAACATGTTTTTCACTAGTAGATGGAGCACTAGAAATGTGACAAACAAGAGAAGACAAATCATTTTTTAAAGATTTATTTTCATTTGAAACTAAATCCAAATTCTTTGAAATTAAAGCAATTTTATTTTTCAAAGTTTCATTCTCTTTTAAAACAAAATCAAGTTTTGAAGACAAAGCTTTATTTTTCTTCAAAACATCATTACAATCATATTTACTCTTTAAAATTTCATTTTCCTTTAAGGCAAGGTCAAGTTGGGATTTTAATGAGTCCCTTCATTTGAAATCTCATCCCTCTTTTGCAAAATCAAGTCAAGTTTTGAACACAAATCCTTATTTTCTTTATTTAATTTAAAACTTTTCTTTTTCAAAACTTGATACTTTTCAAGTAAGTTTTCACAAACAATAGATAGTTCTTCATTTAATGCATCGGCATCCATAATGTCATCACCTGAAGAACTAGCACAATCATCTAGATGAGTTTCCGAATTTACCTCAAGGGAGTCATTCTGTTGGACCATGTAAAAAGTTTGTTCGGACTCATCCACTAACAGTTCCTTCTCCACATAGTTTGTTGATTGTAGCTTGGGAGAGGTCAAAGTGTTCCACACTGCAAAAGCGGAATCACAATGAGAAACCATAGATAAATAATCTTTGTTAAGAGTGCGCCTAAGTACCTCTAAGGCTTGTGCATTGGCCTCTATATGCTTGTCATTACCAAGAGAGGGTTTTTGGGTAGTGGCAAGGTACACATGCATTCCTAGGGTTTTTAGGTACATACTCATTCTAAGCTTCATATATCGATGTTAGAAACATCAAACATTGGAGGGGTCATGAAATTCATGAGTGTTTAAACTATATGTGTGCAAATGCAAATGTAGATTAGCTAGCCAAGATCTCATTCTTAGGTGGTTAAACCTTATATCAGGAGCATAGGCTCTGATACCAATTGAAAATACACCTAGAGGGAGATGAATAGGTGTCTGGCTAATCTAATGACAAATGATGCGGAATTAAAAATCAAAATGCAACACACTATGTGTAACTAAAGAGTGTAGCCGAATTCCCAGTGAAGGACTCTGGACTAACTTCTTTTGATTCCTCTAAATAAGAGTTGAGGTGCTATATGAAGCTCTCTTGGTTCAACACAAGTATGGGCACACACAAACAATACCAAGCATGTATGTATGATATGAACAATATGAAACAATGCAAGGTATAAGATAGAGAGTTTAGAGATAGTGGATCAATCGTAAACATAAAGATATGTTTCGAGGTTCGAGCCACTGCTCTACGTCCCCGCCTTCACACAGAATGATTTTCACTATATGTCCACACAGGACTTCCCACACAGGGAACCTCCATCGAGGATTTGGAAAATACAAATTAGGAGTACACAACTCCTCTCTCCAACAAACAAACTTTACACAAGAGGTAAGGCACAACAAGTATCACCTCACACAAGAGGGATAAGGCACTAAGCCAAACAACAACAATCACCTCTACACTTATAGGGATAGGCACAAAGCAAAAACTCCAACCGAGTGCTAGATGCGATCTTGACGCGCGAGCTCTTGAATCAACACATGAGCTATCATCTCTATCCTATCTATAGGATCTTGTTTTTGTGAGAAAAAGTGTTTGTGGTCTATTGTGATCACCAAGTATTTGTTTGTGGTTTGTTGAGACCACCAAGAGTTGCAATCTTCTTTGCTTTGAGTTTGTGGGTATCCTTCTTGTGTAGAGGTGATTGTGGAGGAGTTTGAGTTTATTGGTATCCCTATAAGTGTAGAGGTGATTGAGGTTGGAGTTTTGGCCAGTCGACCGGGCGGTTGACCAGAATAGGAGTCGGTCGACCGGACCGGTTGACCGATGTGCACGAGAACGTGCACATGGCCAGCCTACTCGGCCGGTCGACCACGCGGTCGACCAACTAAAAGCACTCAACTCTCGGGTGCTGGCCGATCAACCGATGGCTTGGCCCAGTCGACCGGGCGGTCGACAAGAGGATCAACGGTCAGAAAAGTGACTGTTAGCCGGTCGACCGGGCGGTCGACCAGAAGGGCAAATCTGGCTTTTCCAGATTGCCAACGGCTAGTTTTTGGAATGGGTTATAAATACCCATCCCTTGGGCTGTTTTTACCAAGAATTTCAAAGAGCAAATTTTCACATCTTTACATGTGTTTTAGCAACAAGTTTTCAAGAGTTTTTGGGCTAAAAGGTTTATCTTTTATTTTTTTTAAAGGGTTGGAAAATTTAAAGAAAAAGAGAGTCTTTGCGAATTGGTTTTGATCTTCATTTATATTTCGATCTAGAGTTTTTCCCAAGAGTTTTTCTTTGTGATTTGTTTTCCAAACACCTTGTTTTTCTCACACTTGAGCTATCATCTCTATCCTATATGTAGGATCTTGTTTTTATAGGAAAAAGTATTTGTGGTCTATTGTGATCACCAAGTATTGGTTTGTGAATTGTTAAGACCACCAAGAGTTGCAATCTTCTTTGCTTTGAGTTTGTGGGTATCCCTCTTGTGTAGAGGTGATTGTGGAGGAGTTTGAGTTTGTTGGTATCCCTTTAAGTGTAGAGGTGATTGAGGTTGGAATTTTAGCTTTGTGCCTATCCCTTTAAGTGTAGAGGTGATTGTTGTTATTTGGCTTAGTACCTTATCCCTCTTGTGTGAGGTGATAGTTGTTGTGCCTTGCCTCTTGTGTATGAAATCACCTAGAGGGGGGTGAATAGGTGATAGGCTAATCTAATGAACTAAATGCGGGAATTAAAATTAATTGCAACAACACTTAATGCAACCAACGAGTGTAGCCGAATTCCCGGTGAAGGGCTCTGGACTAACTCCTCTTGATTCCTCTGAATAAGAGTTGAGGCGCTATATAAATCTCTCGTGGTTAAGCACAAGTGAGGCACACAAACACACAAGCATGTATATGATATGGCAACAGTAAAGCAATGCACAAAGTAAAGAGAGAGAGAGAGAGAATAAGAGTCAATGGATCAAACGCAAACAACAAGATTTGTTTCGAGGTTCGAGCACCCAGCTCTACGTCCCCGCCTTCACCGAGAAGGATTTCCAATCCACTAACTTGTCCACCTAGGACTCCCACACAGGGAACCTCCACCGAGGATTTTGGGGCAAATACAACCGGGAGTACTGAACTCCTCTCTCAACCAATACAACCTCCATCGAGGCAACACAAACACCACCTCACACAAGAGGGGTAGGCCCTTAGCCAAACAACCACAATCCACCTCACACTTGAGGGATAGGCCAGTAGCCAACACCAACTCCACCTCACACTAGAGGGAGCAAACCACAACCTCAACCTCTACCAAAGAGGGAGCTAACTACCACTTCAAATCAACCTCTACCAAAGAGGGATACAACAAATAAAGGAGGGTACAACACTTGGTGGTATATCTCAACCACAAACACCTTCTTCTCCACAAAAACAAAGATCCTATAGAAAGGATAGAATGATAGCTCAAGTGTGGAAAACTAAGAGTTTGGAAACAAAAACACAAAGAAAAATACTTGGGAAAATAACTTGTATTTGATAGAAATGAAGAACTAAGCAAATATCCCAAATCCAAATTTTCTTTGATTTTTCCAAACCCTAAAAACAAATGAAGATGAAAACTTTTTGGCTCTAAAACACTTTTGAAAACTTGAATAATACACTAGGGAAACTCTGAATTTTTGGCTCTTGAAATCTTAGAGAAAATCCCATACAAATGGGGTATTTAAAGCCCTCCAAAGAAACTAGCCGTTGGAGCTGATTTTCAGCTCTGGCGACTGGCGGTCGACCGGCCCGGTCGACCGCCAACGGTCAAATATTTGACCGTTGGAGGCTAGCGGTCGACCGCCCGGTCGACCGTCCCAATCCAGAGAGCAAATGCTCTCTGGCCGGGCCCACGCCCGAGAGTGGGGTACTTGCAGTCGGTCGACCGGCCCAAGTGGCTGGCCAAGCGTGCACGTTTTGTGCATGTCGGTCGACCGGTCCGGTCGACCGGCCCGGTCGACCGCCAGAGCCTGGCAGAAGGCTGTTTGGGACAGAAAAACTTGGTTTTTATTATTCTAAAAAATTCCATAAATTCCTTAAAAATCCACAAAAATAGTTTTAGCATAATACATTGAAATACAAACTTGTGTGAAAAATTTTAACACAAATTTCAAACTTTTTGAACCATTTTTGTGTTATGAAAATATTGCCGAAAACCAAAATCTGTATTTTCCAAAACTTGAATTTTTCAAATGAAAATTCGTTTTGTCCAAAACTCATCCAAATACAAAAACATGATACTTAAACACTTTGAAGCATGTTGCATATGGACATAAGTCCAATATACATGAAACATATATATATGTCCATGTTTTTGACTTTAATTCCAAAAATATGTTTTGTTAAAACATAAAACCTAAATACATGAATAGGTATGTCAAACTAAGTTTATTTAAGACATGAAGCATATGTGTATATAGAATGAATCTAATATACATAAAACCATGTAAACTTGTTTTGAATCTATCTATTCATGAAAATCAAGATTGGTTAAACCAAAAACCGAAAAACCAATATAAAAACATGAAAACTAGAAACACGTGTGTGTGTTGTGAACTTGAGCATATCACACTATCTAGTCTTTACAAATGGATCTAAAACACAAACAAAACTATATACCGAAATCTTCTTGATGAACTCCGTCTTCAAGCCGACTCGATCCAAACCATTGATTGAATTTTTTCCTGCACACAAAATATAAAATATTAGATCTGAGAATTAAAGGTGTGCAAGTGCTCAATTCGAATCCGCTGTAGCAAGGCTATGCGGGTCGTGATCCTCAGGGAGGGACTAGCGATGGAAGCGTTTGTAAGATTCTCTAAAATTTTTATTTATTTTATTAGTTATGATGGTATTTACAAGGAAGTGTGGTGAAAAGAATTTGAGAGAGATAGAGATAGAAATCTAAACTAAAGAAAGAAAGAAAGAAAGAAACACGTACCTCTTCAGTCTGCTTACCTTTTGAACCGTTGCGATGATTTACCTTTTCTTGGAAGGCGTACAAGCATGGCGTATAGGATCGTCCGCCTTCTTAATCTACACTATGAAATAAAAGACAACTATGAAGACATGTTCATCGCCATAGGCCATCAAGTGCTCTTCTTCGGCTAGGTAGTCTCGAAGCAGTTGGTTCTCATGGTGGGCAAGACATTAGAGAGAAAATAGAAGAAAGCAAATACTGAGATACACAAGATTAAACAAGAACAAAAAAATAAAACTACAAAAACAAACCTCGATTCGATTATTAAACAATGGTGGAAAAATAAAACTTACACCGACTGTCACCATCAGTACAAGTAGATCCCTTCCTCCATGAGAACATCATCTCCTCTCAGTTTTTACAAAAAGGAAAAAAAATAAAAATTACAATGGAGGAGAGAAAATCTAAATTACAAGAAGAAAACCTAAACCCTAGATTTGGCCCTCTGGCTCTGCCTCTGGACGTTGTTCTCGGTTGCACTGCAGGGGTATTTATAGGTGCAGAAGGGAGCAGAGTCCTGGATAAACCTCTCCACGAAAGCAGTTGACAAGATGAGACTGAAATGCCGCAGAAACGCGGCTTGGGCCGCGTTTTCGCGGCTCAATGTTATCTGTTGGCCACGCGCTTTGGCGCGTGTCTTCTCCTGGTCCGTCCATCTGGTCGTTTTCTTCTGGAAGTTGAATCTAGGCTCTTCATCTTTGGATTTGGATATAACTTGGGAATCAAGTTACCTACATCCCAAATCTTTTATCCACAAATTTGTAATCTTAAATTCTCCTTCTTTGGCTTTTATCCTCATCTGCAAGTGTTTAGGGTTGAATAAAAGTCTATCCTTCCCTCTTCTTTGATATTTGCAACTTTGGCTCTTGTGTATTTGCAATTTTGACAATTGATATTTGCACTTTTGCACTTGGGCTTTAAATGTGGGCTTTTGGGCTCTTTTTAGGCTTTAATCTTTCTTTTTAATATTTCGAGGCCTGCACACAATAAATCACAAAATATTAATAAATGTGCATAATTATAGGAATAAATATGAAAATGTGATGGTAAATGTTATGATAAAAATGCACTTTTCACTACCAATCACACCCCCACACTTATCTTTTTGCTCGTCCTCGAGTAAAAATCAAAGAAAAAGAAAAAGAAAAAGAAAAGAAAAATTAATCTAACCTAACTCACTTTCGTAGGAATCACGATTGCACTTAGCATGTGCAACAAGCCGTTAAACCTCTAGGTTACCCTAGAGGACGAGTGTTGTCTCGTAAGGGTTTTCAGCGGATTGCACCCACAAAATCCATAAAAAGGAAATATTTGAAATACTTTTGAAAAGACTAAGTAATCTATAAGTTTTTAGGATCATCATTTTTATTCATTCTTAAACTTAGTCTTGATAAAGTAAATTGTTTTCATTTTTAAGTAAGGATCAAAATTGAATTTTGTGTATAGTCTTTTTCGTTACCAAAAATCATATGCATCCTTATGAATTTTTACTAGGAATTCCTTAACTTGGACTTTCATGCCTCTTTATTTTTTTTCTTCTTTTTTTTTAATATGTATAACTCATCTAATTTTCTTTCGTGTAAGCATCAAGACTTCATGAGGCCCTCATACCTAACTAATTGATTATTAGATGTGTTAATACATATATTATATTTCTTAGTCTTCTTAGGCTTTCTAATCCACCCATGTAGCGAACTTAAAGTCGGTGGCTCCCAAACCGGTCGGCTTTAGGGCACCAGGTGAGAAAACACCCCGCGGACTCAAATTCGAGTGAACTAGGCCACAAAACTAAGAGTTTTATTTTATTTATTACTCACCTTTAGGCGTGAATACTTATGCTTCTTGAGGCACATGTATCCAGCTTAATTGGTGAAATTTTTTTTTTAAGGATATATTTTTTTTATGAGGCACAAGGGTCTTTGTCTTAGAATCCTAGATATGCATTAGGTATGCAAATTTCATTAAAGTAAAAATCAAGACTAACTACTTATTCAATTTCTCCTCCTATACCTAAAAATTCAACAATTTATTTATTTTGACGAAGTTTTTAGAATCCTAATCATGATTTTCCTAATTCTTAAGACTAACTTAGATTTCTTTCAAAAGATAAGTCAAAATATTGTCCTTTTTATAAGTTTTTTTTCAGATTTTTTTTTTTAAGCAGATTTTTGTTAGTTTCTACCTATGTTAGTATGTTAGTAAAGCCCACCCCCACACTTATCTCATGCATTGTCCTCAATGTATGAATGAATGCATATATGCATGAAAAAGAACAAGGGAAGGCAGAAGTTGCCTTAAGGTGGTGGTTCCGGTGGTGGTCTAATTGGTCCACGAAATGCGGCCCAATCTACTTTTTGTGGAATTCGGGGGAACCCACCAGAAATCTTTTTTGTATAACCCACTAAAATGATGTCTGTATTAACATTTTTTAAAAATTCCACCCCATCAAATTTCCATAATTCATAATTATTTTCAGAGTCAATTGTGCCAACTGCCTTGTCCCAAAATGGAGTGTGAAAAGATGGAATGCTTGACTTGGACATGGGAAGTACGGGAACGAATACCGACTCAGGAAAGAAACTTAAATCAAGTAATGGTTCAGGAGTCGGTCTAGGTTCAGGAAGTGGGTCCAAATCAATAAGTTGAAGCTCAAGTCCACAATAATCTTCCCTCAATGGAATGTGACTCAATGGTGGTGATTCAAGTTCAGGAATGATATGAGTGGGGATCAAAACTGACTCGAAAATATTACCTAAGTCGGGTAACAAAACAGGAGTCAATAATGATTCGGGAATTTGAACTTGATCATAGATTTGAGAATCTAGGTCACATATCTCATTGAGTTCAATCTCATAAAAATGAGAACTTGCCAATTTATCCATGGGACTTTCAAAATTACACAATTGGTCAAGTTCAATATGATCATCAAAAATGGGTAACTCAATTTCATGATGAATAGGCACAAGATCCAATGTTGACTCAGGAAAAGTAAAATCAGGTGGAGACACCGGAGTCATTATTGAATCAGGAAGTAGAATTGAATCATCAGGTGAGAGATCATGATCATATTCATGCTCAAGTTCTATTTCAGGAAAGGAAGAACTTGCCAAACTATCAAAAGTTAGAGTTTCAGCAAGTTCAAATGATGGTACTGAAGTAGAATCTTGTTGTCCAAAGCAACTTGGTTCGTCGGCTCTAACAGAATGGTCAACAATATCAGAAATGGCCGAACTGTGAGAACGTAAGGATTGAACCATCAGATCTATGTCACGATCACGGGCTAATCTAGCCTGAGTCATGGCGGCAAGCATCCTTTCATAGTCGATAGGTGCATCATGCTGTGATTGGACTTGAAAAGATGAAGTGTAATCGTGATGAAGTTGTGAGTCGGTGGACTCACGCATAATCATGTCTGCGATTGATGGCAATTGTTGCTTGGACTCATGCATACTTATCATTCCCCCGATAGATGGTATTCTATTCTGAATTGGAGGATCTGAGTATGACTCTTGGGAATATTGTGGACAAGGTGGAGACGGAGGACAAGTCGGTTGAAAATTGGACTCGGGGGAAACGAAACCCCATGAACTCTGTGAAGAGTTGAAACTATTATGGAAATTATGGTTATAAGATGGGGGGTATGGGTTATATTCATTCGGATAAGACCATTCCGGCACACTAGGTTGGTCAAAGTTGTGATATGCCGGTTTGGTAATATCCGAAAAATAGTTAGGTGTGTAATATGGATTAAAATTGGAAAACTTATTATTATATGCCATATCACACCAACACAACAAAGAAAAAGAAAACAAAAAAAGAAAAAAATTCTAACCTAAGTTAGGGTGGACCTATAACCTAGACGACTCCTAACTGGTTAGACTGACCACGGGAGGTAGGGTGCAGACTTTGACCACAAGTTAATCAGCCAGGTCAGGGCAAGAGTGGTGGGAGGTTTTCCGTCAGAGACGTTCCTTAATTAAATAACCACCAATCTTCGGGCTTTCGGCCCTCAATCCCCTTCCTAAACACTGATTTGGTAGGAGTCAACTTCCAGCACTGTTCCCCCTTAGGATAATCTCCTAATTGAGTCCGAGATGTCCCTAGGGCCAACGTCTACTAATTTTAAGTTAGGCTTAGGTTAGTGAGTGCTTGGAATATGATTTTTGGGCTAAGGAAGGGTGATGAAATCCCCACCTTATCTTGTTAATGGATTATGCCCTTAAAATAAATTTGTGCAAGTGTACAAAATATGTAAATAAGATTCACTCAAAGCATCAACCAAGAGATGAGTCCTATTCTACATGCAATGCGAACGTACCTTACTCCAGCACTCTTCAACAGTAAAAATAAAGGAATTAAAAAGACACGTGCCTAATATGCAAACGTCTAATCAATTTTTATCTTTAACAACAAGTACTTTAATGTTGATTAATTAGCAGTAAGCAGGGTTATCACAGAATAAAGTTTAACAGAGCAGTAGACAAATATTGCAATTTTCAGCAACCTGTAGAAAAATTGATCAGTAGTTCACTGCTACTGCCGCGGAACCGCGGCTATTGTCGCGTTTGCGCAGCAAAGTAACAGGCTCTGCTGCTCTACCTTCGAGGGCAGAGGCACAGAGTTGCTATATGTCCACTCTGCGGCTGTTTTTCGGTTCTCCAAACCTGCAAAAGAAAAGAATAAAAGAATTAGTTAATAATTTTTTTTATTTTAGAGAAAAACTTACCGTCCCTCCCCGGCAACGGCGCCAAAATTTTGATTGAATTTTTTCCTGCACACAAAATATAAAATATTAGATCTGAGAATTAAAGGTGTGCAAGTGCTCAATTCGAATCCGCTGTAGCAAGGCTATGCGGGTCGTGATCCTCAGGGAGGGACTAGCGATGGAAGCGTTTGTAAGATTCTCTAAAATTTTTATTTATTTTATTAGTTATGATGGTATTTACAAGGAAGTGTGGTGAAAAGAATTTGAGAGAGATAGAGATAGAAATCTAAACTAAAGAAAGAAACACGTACCTCTTCAGTCTGCATACCTTTTGAACCGTTGCGATGATTTACCTTTTCTTGGAAGGCGTACAAGCATGGCGTATAGGATCGTCCGCCTTCTTAATCTACACTATGAAATAAAAGACAACTATGAAGACCTGTTCATCGCCATAGGCCATCAAGTACTCTTCTTCGGCTAGGTAGTCTCGAAGCAGTTGGTTCTCATGGTGGGCAAGACATTAGAGAGAAAATAGAAGAAAGCAAATACTGAGATACACAAGATTAAACAAGAACAAAAAAATAAAACTACAAAAACAAACCTCGATTCGATTATTAAACAATGGTGGAAAAATAAAACTTACACCGACTGTCACCATCAGTACAAGTAGATCCCTTCCTCCATGAGAACATTATCTCCTCTCAGTTTTTACAAAAAGGAAAAAAATAAAAATTACAATGGAGGAGAGAAAATCTAAACTACAAGAAGAAAACCTAAACCCTAGATTTGGCCCTCTGGCTCTGCCTCTAGACGCTGTTCTCGGTTGCACTGCAGGGGTATTTATAGGTGCAGAAGGGAGCAGAGTCCTGGATAAACCTCTCCACGAAAGCAGTTGATAAGATGAGACTGAAATGCCGCGGAAACGCGGCTTGGGCCGCGTTTCCGCGGCTCAATGTTATCTGTTGGCCACGCGCTTTGGCGCATGGCTTCTACTGGTCCGTCCATCTGGTCGTTTTCTTCTGAAAGTTGAATCTAGGCTCTTCATTTTTGGATTTGGATATAACTTGGGAATCAAGTTACCTAGATCCCAAATCTTTTATCCACGAATTTGTGATCTTAAATTCTCCTTCTTTGGCTTTTATCCTCATCTGCAAGTGTTTAGGGTTGAATAGAAGTCTATCCTTCCCTCTTCTTTGATATTTGCAACTTTGGCCCTTGTGTATTTGCAATTTTGATAATTGATATTTGCACTTTTGCACTTGGGCTTTAAATGTGGGCTTTTGGGCTCTTTTTAGGCTTTAATTCTTTCTTTTTAATATTTCGAGGCCTGCACACAATAAATCACAAAATATTAATAAATGTACATAATTATAGGAATAAATATGAAAATGTGATGGTAAATGTTATGATAAAAATGCACTTTTCACTACCAATCAACCGTGATCCACCGAGCTTGACTCCGACGAGTGCTAAATATGATCTTTGATGCTCGGGCTCTTGAATCACCATGTGAAAGCTTCCAAACCATCTTTTTTGAAGCTAATCACCTACTAATATCTTGGTTAGAGATCTGAAACTAAACATCACAAGATTATTAGTAAACATAACTACATGAGTTAATCATTATCAAAACTAGAGTGGAAGGCCTCTGGGCCAACAGTGTAGAGGTTGTTTGTTGGAGAGAGAAGTTGTGTACTCCTAGTTTGTATTTGCCAAATCCTTGGTGGAGGTTCCCTGTGGACGTATAGTGAAAATCCTTCTGTGTGGACGTATAGTGGAAATCCTTCTGTGTGAAGGCGGGGACGTAGAGCATTGGCTCGAATCTCAAAAGATATCTCGGTGTTTGCAATTAATCCACTATCTTTAAACTCTCTCTCTCTCTCTTATACCTTGCATTATTTCATATCGTTCATATCATACATATATGCTTGGTATTGTTTGTGTGTGCTCATACTTGTGTTGAACCAAGAGAGCTTTATATAGCACCTCAACTTTTATTTAGAGGAATTTAGAGGAGATAGTCCAGAGCCCTTCACCGGAAATTCGACTACACTCTTTGGTTACACTTAGTGCGTTGCAATTAGTTTTTAATTCCGCATCATTTGTCATTAGATTAGCTATACACCTATTCACCCCCCCTCCCCTCTAGGTTTATTTTCAATTCAATTATATCCCATAAAATCACATATATTTCACAAAAATAAGTTCTTATAAGATCTTTGAATAACAAATATGTGTGACCAAAAATCAACACATATTACAAACTATTTGAACCTTTTTTGTGATATTGAAATTTAGCCTTTAAGCAAAAACCGTATTTTCCAAAAACCAAACTTTGAAATGGAAAACTGTTTTCTTCAAAACTCATGTAAATACAAAAATATGATACTTAAACTATCTTTGAAGCATATTGTATATGGATAGAATCCAATATACATATAAGATATATATATATATATATATATATATATATATATATATATATATATATGTTTTTGACATAAAATACAAAACCGGTTAAATCAAAAACCAATAAACTTTAAACTTGTGTGTGTGTGTGTGTGTGTGTGTGAACTTGAGCATGTCAACACTATCTACCTTTACATAAGATCTAAACATAAACTAAACAAACTGAGGTCTTCTTGTAGAACTCCTTCTCCAAGTTGACTCGATCCAAATGCGATCTAAAGAGCTCGACTCCAACCGAGTGCTAAATGCGATCTTGATGTGCAAGCTCTTGAATCTACATGTGTTAGCTCCAAAACTCCTTTGTTGAAGCTAAATACCTACTAAGATCTCGATCAAATATCTGAAACTAATTAAGCACGAGATCATTAGTAAACTATAACTACATGAGTTAATCATCATCAAAACTAGAGTGATGGGCCTCTGGGCCAACAAGAGAAACAATTAATAAATATGTATATATACATGGAGAAGATGTTAAGCTTCCCTTGCATAAAGGCAACACAGATCAACAAATTTGAAACTACTTTTAAAAACAAATTTTTGAATTTTCTTGAAGTGAACAAAATGAATTTTGATACCAATTGAAAATAAAAACACAAATTATATTTTTCTTATACCAATTGAAAATATAAACCAAATTTTTGGGTAAACACAAATCATATTGCAATAAAGATATCAAATTGAGAATAATACCAATTTAAGATTATTGATACTAATATTGAAAATGTTAGCATATACCAAAATAAAGTATTTTTTATCATGAAAGTGGGAGTAAGATACCAATTGAAAATAAAACCGATTGAAAGATAAAACACGAATTTTTCTCCCCCTTTATGAAATACTAATAAAAACAATGCTTAAGCTTGTATAAGATACCAATTGAAAAAATTGACATTATGTACTAAATCAAGCTTAGCATAAGCCAAAATAATTTGTGCTTTAAAAACGTAGAGACATTGTAAAGTAAGCACAATCAAATCATATATATGTAAGTATGAAAATGGAAATACCAATTGAAATTTGAAGCATACATAAATAGAAACCACATATGAGTATGCAAAAATATGAAATATCATGAAGATCATGTGTATACCTCATACTATCACCCTATTCATGCACATGTTTAAATAGATTTTCAATAAGAGCATACAAGGCATGGTCGCCCATCCAACCGCCCTTTGAAGGTAGGGGTTTTCAAAAATAGGATTTAAAAAGTTTAATATAATTTGAAAAACTCTACCAAATTGAAGAATAATGAAACTAGTTATATGATAATTTTGTAAACTAGTACAAAGTCCTTCAAGTAAGGAATAAAACAGAATGAATCCATGAAAACATGAAAATCACACGATCATCGACACTCAAATAGCAATAAAGCTCATATAACCTCATGAAATAAAAAATCATGAGTAAACACCAAACATAAAGTGTAAAAAGTCATGTGTTGAACCAAGAGAGCTTTATATAGCACCTCAACTCTTATTTAGAGGAATCAAGAGGAGTTAGTCCAGAGCCCTTCATCGAAAATTCGACTACACTCTTTGGTTACACATAGTGTGTTGCATTTAGATTTTTAATTCTGCATCATTTGTCATTAGATTAGCCATACACCTATTCACCCTCCTAGGTGTATTTTCATCTCTTTCGCCCCTTTGTTGATGAATTGACAAAAAGGGAGAGAAGAATTTAGTGAGTTTATATATGCATATTTATATCTTTGTTTATGTATATATGTTTTATTTACTTTATGCGCTTTATTGAATATTTTTATTGTTTATTGCTATGTATGAGTTAAGGGGGATCTTCTTTAATCCATGCATATATAACTCCATGAGTTTTGTCATCATCAAAAAGGGAGAGATTGTTGGCCCAAAGGCCCATCACTCTAGTTTTGATGATGATTAACTCATGTAGTTATAGTACTAATGATCTTGTACTTATTTAGTTTCAGATATTTGATCAAGATCTTAGTAGGTGATTAGCTTCAATAAAGGAGTTTTGGAGCTAACACATGTAGATTCAAGAGCTCGCGCGTCAAGATCGCATCTAGCACTCAGTTGGAGTCTAGCCCTTTGGATCATGTTTGGGTAGAGTCGGCTTGGAGAAGGAGTTCTACAAGAAGACTTCGGTTCGTTTTTAGTTTAGTTTGTGTTTAGAACTTATATAAAGATAGATAATATTGATATGCTCAAGTTCACACACACAAGTTCAATATGTTTGGTTTTTAGTTTTGCCAGTTTTTGGATTTCATGTCAAAAACATAGATATACATCTTATATGTGTATTGGATTCTATCTATACACTCTATGCTTCAAAAGAGTTTAAATATCATGTTTTTGTATTTATACAAGTTTTGGAGAAAACGATTTTTCATTTCAAAATCCAAATTTTGGAAAATATGGTTTTTGTTTAAGGCTAAATATTTTATATCACAAAAATAGTTCAAATAGTTTATAATATGTGTTAAATTTTTGTCACACATATTTGTTATTCTAGTATCTAATAAGAACTTATTTTTGTGAAATTTATAACATTTTATGGGATTTTATTGAAGTTAAAATGTCCAAATTTTAAGTCCCAAATTATCAGCCAGACTCAGTTGGCGGTCGACTGGACGGTCGACCGGACCGGTCGACTGATGTGCACGCAAACATGCACAAGGCCAGCCTAGTAGGCCGGTCGACCGGGTGGTCGACCGACTGAAACTACCCAGGTCTCGGGTAGCGCCGGTCGACCGGGCGGTCGACCGATAGGTTGTACCCAGTCGACTGGAGGCACAATGGTCAGAAATATGACCGTTGGCCGGTCGACCGGAAGGGCATTTCTACCTTTTCCTGGCTGCAACGGCCATTTTGTTTGAGAGGCTATAAATAAGCCATCTCTTGGGCTGGTTTTCAACAAGAATTTAAGAGAGCTTTTCTTCCCATCTTTCAAATGTTTAGCAGCAATTTTTAAAGAGTTTTTGTGCCAAAAAGATTTATTTATATTTGTTTTAAAGTGTTGGAAAATCAAAGAAAAGAGAGTATTGGGGGAATTGGTTTTGATCTTTATTTCAATATCTATCTTGTGATTTTTTCAAGTGTTTTTTGTGTTACTTTCATTCCAAAAACTTTGTTTTCTCACACTCGAGCTAGCATCTCTATCCTATCTATAGGATCTTGTCTTGTGAGAAAAATTGGTTTGTGGTCTATTGTGATCACCAGGTTATGAACTTTTCTTTGCTTTGGGTTTGTGTTCATCCCTCTAAGTGTAGAGGTGATTGTGGTTGTTGTTTGGCTTTGTGCCTTATCCCTCTTATGTAGAGGTGATTGTTGTTTTGGCTTTGTACCTTATCTCTTGTGTAGAGGTGGTTGTGTTGGAGAGAGGAGTTGTGTACTCCTTAGTTTGTAATTGCAAATCCTCGGTGGAGATTCCTTGTGTGGGAGGTCCTATGTGGACATAGTGAAAATCCTTCTGTACGAAGGCGGGGACGTAGAACAGTGGTTCGAACCTCAAAATATATCTCGATGTTTGCGTTTGATCCATTATCTCTAAACTCTCTCTCTCTCTCTCTCTCTCTCTCTTATATCTTGCAGTGCATTATATTGTTCATATCATATACAAGCTTGATATTGTTTGCGTGCCCATACTTGTGTTGAACCAAGAGAGCTTCATATAGCACCTCAACTCTTGAATCTAGAGGAGATAGTCCAGAGCCCTTTATCGGGAATTCGGCTACACTCTTTGGTTACACATAGTTGTTAGACTTATTATGTTTTAAAGTCTAATTTATTTTGGGCCTAATCAAGTCAATTGGATATTTGCACCCGCCCACTTAACCTATGTTGTTTGACCCAATAAAGAATTGATCAAACCTAAATGGTTTGGGTCTAGACATGTTTTCAATTACACTTAGCCATGAGTGTATTTAAATTAGAATGTGGGACTCATCTACACGTGTGGAACTCGTGTTATAAATCAAGGGCCTAGATCTATGATGAGTTGAATTAGGGTTTCTTGATGCTATATATATCATGAGTAGGGTTCCCTCTCCACCAACAAGAATAATCATCTCTCTCTTAGAGGCCTCTCATCTCCTCTAAGGATAAAGAAGAGAACTTGGTGGCTGGAGAGAAGAATCCTCTCCCTCAACTCCGGCGCCTTCGAGATCGTGCAATATTCGGCATCCTCGCGATGGAATCAGGTATGCCTAAAACCCTCCTTCCCTTTGATTATGATAAAGAGGCTTACAGTATATGTGTAGATCTGGTATGGAATAAATTTAGATCTAACAAATTGGTATCAGAGCCACCTCTTTATCAGATCATAGGGATTTACAGAAATTATGATCTCGATCTATAAATATCATAAAAATATCTCCTTTAATTCAATAAATATTTTGTGTCTCATGTGTTGGATCAAAAGGTTGAAAGGAGTGTTTTTTATTGAATTTAACATGTATATATTTTTTTTTGAAAATTTTAATATGTGTGTTATTCTAGATTTTATTTATTAAAAAAAAAAAATTTTGTGGCTACACGGATGCATGCAGGGGAGCCCCTGCATGCATGGCAGGCCTTAAGTATTTCACAAAAAAAAAAAAAGTTGGGGATATTTGATGCATGCGCTGCATGCATCATAAAGAGGTTTAAAAAAAAAAAAAGAATTTTTGAGATGAACCCCTTCATGCGCCTGCATGCAGGGGCCTTGCAGCATGCAGGCGCAGCCGCCGGCCACCAAGGGCCGGCGGCGCATAGTGACAACATGAAATTTTTTTTTTAATTGGGTTAGGGTTTCCTTAATTTGAGATTATGAGATTAATTAGGATTAAAAATTTAGAGATTGAATTTTATTCAAATAAAGAAACTTACTCCTAATTAATCTCATATTTAATTTCAATTGGGATTGTTGAGATTGATTTGGGTATTATGATTGAGATATAATTCTAGCCTATTAAGGATATTTTGGATAGAATTCTATTCAAATAAAGAAACCTAATCTTAATCAATCTCACATTAAGCTAATTGGGTTTTATCCAGTTTATTTAAACCCGGCCCAATAAGAAAGGAAACCAATAACTTAACCATTGCGGGTCGGGTCTGATTCAGACCCGATAAGTACTGCAGACCCGTTTTGCCAATAGAAACTTCAATTAGCTGTTACGGGCTCATACGACCTCTGTTTTGGGCATGTAAATAGCCGTTTCGAAGCTCTTGACGAGCACTACAGTATTACAGGCATTAGACATGGCAAAACAGTAGTTAGTTGACATAAAGAAGGCATTGAAGTATTTATTTATCATGGTTATGTGTACCCTTACATGCTTCCGCTTCATCAATATTTATATTATTGCTTATGTTGTCTAACATGATGAATATTGATGTATACTACAGTTAATAACACACAGATAAAAATATATACATGTTCAAGTTAAAGAATTTATAAAAGAGCTTATTTAATTGCGTATGTAGTTCATGCGGACAATAGCCGGCCCAAAGGAAGATTATTGTTTGGCCGAATTATGTACGGCGTCGAATACTTGATGTGGGTAATGCAAGTGGGAGAACCTTGATGTGTGATAATCGGCCCAAAGGAAGGTTGTCACACTATTGGCCCATATTGCATTACCCTCATCAACTAGTCCGATGGCGGAACAAGAATACAGATGCATAAATTTGTGTGGCCCATGCGTGTGGCAATCGGCCCAAAGGAAGGTTGTCATTATGGCCGGGTCATTACATATATTATATAGCCAATATAGATTACTTAAACTTTAGGACCAATCCTATAAAGTGACAGTCGGCCCAAAGGAAGGCTGTTCTCTTACATAGGACCTAGACTTTAGGATATCTATATTGGGCCAGTACAGTGTGAAAAACACCTAGAGGGGGGTGAATAGGTGTAATTGCTAATCTAAGAAACTCAATGCAAACTAAGTGCGCTAAATGCGGAAGCTAATGCAAATTATGCACAAACTAATACAATACAACAAGTGTAGCCGAATTCCCCTTGCGAGGCTCTGGACTAACTCCCCTTGATTCCCCTTGAAATGGGTTGAGGTGCTATGTGAAGCTCTTGTTGGATGAGTATAAGTTAGGCACACACACAAGCAATCCAAGCAATATGAAATATGTGCACACACAATCAAGCTAAGCAATCAAGGATAAATTACAGTATGAAAGATGCAAGGCAACACAAGCAATGTATATAATATGAATGCTATGAAAGTATGATGCTTGTATGAAATGATGCTTGCACAAAGTAAAGAGAGTAAGGGTTAGAGAGACAATGGATCAAACGCTAACACAAAGATTTGTTTCGAGGTTCGAGCACCTTGCTCTACATCCCCGCCTACACCACCGTGTAGGATTTCCACTATCTCAACTCCCACCGAGGGAACCTCTACCGAAGAGGATTTCTTACAACCCAAGGAGTACCAAACTCCTCTCTCAATACAAACCACAACACCTCACACTAGAGGTGTCAACCAACAACCACACCTCTACCTAAGAGGCTTACAAACACAATCCCAATCACCTCACACTTGAGGGATCCAAACCAATACCACTCCGATCACCTCTACCGAAGAGGGATTCACAAATAAAAGGAGGGTTACAACACAAGAGGTTTACAACAACAACCTCAAACACTTCTCTTTCTTTCTTTTTCCACAAAAACAAAGATCCTAATAGTTTAGGATAGGTGATAGCTCAAGTGTGGAAATAATGTGTTTTTGGAAACCAGCAACAAAGAAAAACTACTTGGGAAATCACTTGTAAATGATTGAAAAGAAAAACAAAACAATCTCCCAAACCCTAGCTTTCTTTGATTTTCCAAAAACCCAAAAACAAATAAGATGAAAACTTTTTAACTTAAAAAAAAACTCTTTTAAAACTCTTTTAAACACTAGAGAAAGTCTGGAATTTTTAGCTCTAAAAATCTTAGCCAAAACAATGGAGAAATGGGGTATATATAGCCCCTAGGAAAAACTAGCCGTTAGGCTGATGTGGCAGTCTGACCAACTGCCGGTCGACCGGCCCGGTCGACCGCCAACGGTCAAAAATGTGACCGTTGGGCAGCAGCGGTCGACCGGTCCGGTCGACCGAAAATTCCCGAGAGCAGAGCTCTCAACTCGGTCGACCGGTCCGGTCGACCGACTACATGTGTCGCCAGCGTGCACGATTGTGCACATCGGTCGACCGACCCGGTCGACCGGCCACTTGGTGCGGTCGACCGGTCCGGTCGACCGAACTGGCCTGGCAGGCACAGTGCAGGGTCAGAAAAATAGTGTAAAATATTTTCTAAAAATCTTTTAACACTTCTAAAAAATTCACAAAATTTGTTTTATCATTTTATATTAAAACATACACCTGTGATAAAAATTTCAAGACAATATATCAACATATCAATTTATTTTTGTGTCTTGCAAATTTTATCAAAAACAAAACTTGTATTTTTATCAAACTTGATTTTTCCAAAACATGAATAGGGATATCAAAATAAGTTTGTTTAGCAAGTTAAAAAACATGTATGTATAACTAGAATACATCTACTATACATATAAAATATGTAAACTTGTTTTGATCAACTATTCATAAAAACCAAATATCAAATCATAAAACGTGTGTGTTTTGTGTTCACTTGAGCATATCAACTAAACTAAGCTTTACAAATGGATCTAAAACTCTATCTAAACTAGGATACCTAAGTCTTCTTGACGATCTTCATCTCCAAGTAGACTCGGTCCAAACTCCGTGATTCTCCAAGTGCAAAGGTATGATCTTTAAGCTTTGGCACCGGAATCATCAAGATAAGCTTCTTGTTGAAGCTAATCACCAACTAATATCCTGTTAATGATCTGAAACTTAGAAACACAAGAATATTAGTAAACATAACTACATGAGTGTTGATCATCATCAAAACTAGAGTGTAAGGCCATTGGGCCAATAATCTCCCCCTTTTGATGATGACAAAACTCATGGAGTTATATATGCATGGATTAAAGATAAGCTTCAAAGAAGCTCCCCCTTAACTCATGCATCACAATAAACATAATAGATATGCAATGAAAGCACATGATACTAAACAAAAGCATGCATCATATCTTATTATCTATCCCTATGCATGAACTTGGTATATGCAAAAACACAATCATGCATATATAAAAACAAAACTCAAATTCTTCTCCCCCTTTTTGTCAATCATCAACAAAGGGGTAATCAAAACCATAAATAAAACGAGGGGTAAAAATCTTTCTCCCCCTTTTTGTCAATCAAAACAATGCAAACAATGTTCTCCCCCTTTTTGTCTAAAATAAAAACAAAATCAATAAGGGGTGACTACAAACATGATATCAATTAAAAATATGTCAATGAAGCATCTTGATACCAATAAACAAGAATCAATATATGTTATATGCTATATACATTCATGAAGAGGAAGACGCTAAGTTAGCTTCCCTACACATATGCATTACATGAAGAAGGGATGACAAGCCCCAATTCACATAACACATATTATGTAATGCATAAGAGGAGATGTGAAGCTCCCCCTACACACGTATATCATATAAAGAAGAGTTGTCAAGCTCCTCAATTTATAATATACTCAACATGAATCTATATGTAAGAGAGATGTTAAGCTCTCCTTGCATATAGGAAGTACAAATCAAAACTTTGAATATTTTCTTAAAAAAATTTGGAAATACCAATTGTAATTAAACATAAGTCTTGAATTCTTAAACATGAATCTTGAAACCAAAACAAATTTAGAATTTCTTAAATATGATACCAATTGTAAATATTTTTCATTTTAAAACATATAATTTGATGTTGATATCATATGTTAAAAATAACAACTTTTAATCATAAAGAGTGGGAGTACAAATACCAATTGAAATACAAAATCATATTTTCTCCCCCTTTATGAAAAACAAACTAAAGACATGCATAGTCTTGATAACAATTTAAAAGTAATCAATTTAAACAAAATTGAAACTCAAGCACTAGCATAAACACAAACATATATATGTATGAAAGATAGATACCAATAGAAATTGATATACTTGGAATTTAAAGCATACATACATACAAAACATATATGAGTATACAAGAAGATCAAAATGATACCAATTGAAAGAGTTCAATGATACCAATTGACATAACAATAAGTTCAAGTGTATACATCATATTATCTACCACCCAATCATAATTCAAGTTTTAAAGATTTTCAATTTAGGGCATACATGAACATGATCTCCCATCCTACCGCCCTTTGATGGTAGGGGTTTTCAAAGATAGATTTGAAAATGTAGTTTTGTTTGAAAATCACTACCAAAATGAAGAACACCGCAACTAGTTAAATGGAAAACTTGTTAACTAGCACGAAATCCTTCAAGCAAGGAATAAAACAAAAATAAAATTCACATGATAATCATCACTCTAACCAATAAAGCATAACTCACGAGAAACAAAACATGAGCAATAGATATGAGTGTACAAATAATATGTGAATATCAATATCATGAAAGATAATCAATAAGCTCATTTATTCCTTAAAACATTGAAAACATTAAAAACCTTCTAAACTATTTAATCTTCAAGGCATATGTATGTCTAATACAAACTTAGGTATACATACATATCCAAAACTCAACGAGTCCACAAAATATATGCATTAAGGCACGTGGCTCAAAAAGGATACTCATGTATAGTCAATAGTTTGGATAAGATGGACATATACATGAAGTTAAATATTGACACAATAAACATGACAATCATGAAAACATGAAAAGCATGAAAAGTATGAAAATTTAGCTTTTCATTAAAACAATTTGATACCAATTCTTTTCAAGGTATATGTATGATTTGTCAACACAAGAAGTATACATACATATCCCTTAAACACACTTTGAGTCCATAATAGATATTTGCATGAAAGGCAAATGACTCAAGGGGTATACGTGTATATCTTCAAGTTTGGCAAAATACACATATACATGAAATGAAAACTCATAAGAACAAATACCAAAAATGGAATACAAGTTTAAAATGTATGAATCATCAAAACTAGACTATACTAGCACATCTAATGGGAACAAACAAGCATTCAATCCCAAACATATATAGATTTGTTTGTGGCCCATTCTATGTACAAGTATATAACTAGTCTTAATGAAAACTAACACTTAAACATATATTCAAAGCATGAAGCATCAAAACAAATCTAAAAGTCATCATGATAAAACTAAAACATGATTATTATGTGAATTCACATGTATTAGATTCATGATGTACACTATAGCTTAAACAAAAGTGAGAACACTAAGTATGATTCAAATAAGCATGTGTGTCTCAAATACTATACATGTATGTCAAGGATCTAATAAACATGGAATGAACATACTAATCCATAGACATCAAAAACATGTTATAAAGCATCAAAACATGCTATAAACAATAATATGAAAGCATGTAAACAATAAATGGGAGTTAGGAATGTGTTACCAAAACCTAGAAGGCAACTCTCCTTGTCTCCAAAAACATGGTGGTCATCTCCACCAAAACTTCCCTTGAAAGTGATGCATCCAATTGATTTCCTTTAAGTCCGGAACGCATCCACTCCAAGGTGCTATCACTCTCACGTCATGTGAGAGCCCACACCTACATCAAAAATAGGAGGGGTGGTCTTTGGTACCCACATCTTGTTGGGTCCATGGGGGTTAGTCCCTTCCCTAACCCAAACAAATTTCTTTGCTAAATTTGAAACATTTAATCTATCATAACAAAATTTAGCAAGATGACCTTTTCGGCCACAATGTGTACAAGTGTACACATGAGCATACATGTGTTGATGGTGTCCGTGAGGAGCATGTGTATGCCGTGTAGGGTGTGCATGCATATAAGATGGAATTTGTTTCTTTCGAACCAAGGTTTCCAACCGTGAGTGGTTCATGGCACATTGGCTCATAGTGGAGCCCAAACAATCCATTTTCTTCTTTAACAAATTTATATCATTCTCAAGCATAGAAGAAGTGGAACATGCAATGGGTGATTTAGGTGAAACTACCCTAGCATGGCAAACATGAGAATCAATCTTATTATGTAAAACATTATTTTTCTCTAAACAAGCATTCAAGTCATTTGAAATAGAAATAATTTTGTTTTTCAAAGCAACATTCTCTTTTAAAACAAAATCAATTTTAGAAGACAAGTTTTCATTCTTCTTTAAAAGGTTTTCACAATCATTTTTATTTTTCAAAAATTCATTTTCTTTTAAT
Organism: Agave tequilana; assembly: GCA_038442645.1. Classification (NCBI taxonomy): domain Eukaryota; kingdom Viridiplantae; phylum Streptophyta; class Magnoliopsida; order Asparagales; family Asparagaceae; genus Agave; species Agave tequilana. Next base: position 307,918 of record JAVJIF010032779.1, read on the forward strand.
ACAAGATTAAGTTGAGATCTTAATGAATCCCTATCATTAGAGATCTCCTCTTTCTCTTGCAAAGCAATATTAAGTCTAGAATTCAAACACTTATTTTCTTTTTCTATTCCTAGACTTTTCTTTTTCAAAATCTTATACTTCTCAATTAATTTCTCACAAACAATTGAAAGTTCTTCATTCAAAGCATGTGGATCAACAATATCATTTCTTGAAGAACTAGCATCATCATCACTATCTAATGGAGTTTCCGAGTGTACCTCAAGGGAGTCATTCCCTTGGACCATATAGCATTGTTGTGGCTCGGATTCTCCGCTAGATTCCTCTTCTTGAATTTGAACTTGAAGCTCCGAGGTGGTGGTTGTTGTCAATTTGTTCCACACTACAAAAGCGGAATCAAAGTTAGAAACACGTAAAAGATATTCTTTAGTTAATGTGCTTCTAATGGCCTCTAGGGCTTGTGCATTGACCCCTATATGATTGCAATCACCAAGATAACATCTCTTGGTGGCGGCAAGAAAGACATGCAAACCTAGGGTTTTTAGGTACATGGACATCCTATACTTCCAAATATCAATGTTGGAAGGATCATAGCTGGGTGGGGTCATGAAGTCCATGGTATAAACTAGATGTATGCAAACAAGCAAATGCAAATGAGATTAGCAAGCAAATGGATCTCACTCCTAGGATGTTAAGCCTAAGTATCAGGAGCACTAGCTCTGATACCAATTGAAAAACACCTAGAGGGGGGGTGAATAGGTGTAATTGCTAATCTAAGAAACTCAATGCAAACTAAGTGTGCTAAATGCGGAAGCTAATGCAAATTATGCACAAACTAATACAATACAACAAGTGTAGCCGAATTCCCCTTGCGAGGCTCTGGACTAACTCCCCTTGATTCCCCTTGAAATGGGTTGAGGTGCTATGTGAAGCTCTTGTTGGATGAGTATAAGTTAGGCACACACACACAAGCAATCCAAGCAATATGAAATATGTGCACACACAATCAAGCCAAGCAATCAAGGATAAATTACAGTATGAAAGATGCAAGGCAACACAAGCAATGTATATAATATGAATGCTATGAAAGTATGATGCTTGTATGAAATGATGCTTGCACAAAGTAAAGAGAGTAAGGGTTAGAGAGACAATGGATCAAACGCTAACACAAAGATTTGTTTCGAGGTTCGAGCACCTTGCTCTACATCCCCGCCTACACCACCGTGTAGGATTTCCACTATCTCAACTCCCACCGAGGGAACCTCTACCGAAGAGGATTTCTTACAACCCAAGGAGTACCAAACTCCTCTCTCAATACAAACCACAACACCTCACACTAGAGGTGTCAACCAACAACCACACCTCTACCTAAGAGGCTTACAAACACAATCCCAATCACCTCACACTTGAGGGATCCAAACCAATACCACTCCGATCACCTCTACCGAAGAGGGATTCACAAATAAAAGGAGGGTTACAACACAAGAGGTTTACAACAACAACCTCAAACACTTCTCTTTCTTTCTTTTTCCATAAAAACAAAGATCCTAATAGTTTAGGATAGGTGATAGCTCAAGTGTGAAAATAATGTGTTTTTGGAAACCAGCAACAAAGAAAAACTACTTGGGAAATCACTTGTAAATGATTGAAAAGAAAAACAAAACAATCTCCCAAAACCCTAGCTTTCTTTGATTTTCCAAAACCCAAAAACAAATAAGATGAAAACTTTTTAACTTAAAAAAAAACTCTTTTAAAACTCTTTTAAACACTAGAGAAAGTCTGGAATTTTTAGCTCTAAAAATCTTAGCCAAAACAATGGAGAAATGGGGTATATATAGCCCCTAGGAAAAACTAGCCGTTAGGCTGATGTGGCAGTCTGACCAACTGCCGGTCGACCGGCCCGGTCGACCGCCAACGGTCAAAAATGTGACCGTTGGGCAGCAGCGGTCGACCGATCCGGTCGACCGAAAATTCCCGAGAGCAGAGCTCTCAACTTGGTCGACCGGTCCGGTCGACCGACTACATGTGTCGCCAGCGTGCACGATTGTGCACATCGGTCGACCGACCCTGTCGACCGGCCACTTGGTGCGGTCGACCGGTCCGGTCGACCGAACTGGCCTGGCAGGCACAGTGCAGGGTCAGAAAAATAGTGTAAAATATTTTCTAAAAATCTTTTAACACTTCTAAAAAATTCACAAAATTTGTTTTATCATTTTATATTAAAACATACACCTGTGATAAAAATTTCAAGACAATATATCAACATATCAATTTATTTTTGTGTCTTGCAAATTTTATCAAAAACAAAACTTGTATTTTTATCAAACTTGATTTTTCCAAAACATGAATAGGGATATCAAAATAAGTTTGTTTAGCAAGTTAAAAAACATGTATGTATAACTAGAATACATCTACTATACATATAAAACATGTAAACTTGTTTTGATCAACTATTCATAAAAACCAAATATCAAATCATAAAACGTGTGTGTTTTGTGTTCACTTGAGCATATCAACTAAACTAAGCTTTACAAATGGATCTAAAACTCTATCTAAACTAGGATACCTAAGTCTTCTTGACGATCTTCATCTCCAAGTAGACTCGGTCCAAACTCCGTGATTCTCCAAGTGCAAAGGTATGATCTTTAAGCTTTGGCACCGGAATCATCAAGATAAGCTTCTTGTTGAAGCTAATCACCAACTAATATCCTGTTAATGATCTGAAACTTAGAAACACAAGAATATTAGTAAACATAACTACATGAGTGTTGATCATCATCAAAACTAGAGTGTAAGGCCATTGGGCCAACACAGTGTTGGTGTAACACCCCATCCTCGGTATACGTGCACAGTTACGTATCCTGATTTTTGAGCATATTTTCTTCTATTATTATTATATTTTATTTTCTACTATCCTTACTCATGTAGTAGTACTGTATGATTTGACCGTTTGGTATTCAGATTTGACTGATTTTAGTTTCAAATATTATTTTCTAATATTCTAAATTTTTCATGATTTTCTGGAATTTTTCGGAATTAAAATGTAAATCTTCAAAACCGGTGTCGGCCAGTATCACTGGTTGATTCCAGGAATTTTAATTTACAATTGGAATCAAATTTCCGGATTCCGCTTTCACATTCCTTCTTAGAATTATGTTTTCTTTCTTCGGGCATTTTCTGGGAATTTTCGGATTTTATCAAAAATCCAGCCTACCCGGTGTAGACACCGTTCATAGTAGACTCCAGGATTTTTATTTTGAAAATGGGATTGAATTTCTGAAAACCGATTTCACCATAAATCGTTTTATAATATTTATGATTTTTGTGAATTTTTGGATAGCATTCCGAGATACTTCAATTTTTAGACATTCCTGGAGTTTTCGGTGTTTTCCCAGATACCGAGAACTTATCCAAGTTTTCCACTTCTCTCTCTTTCCATATTTTTTCTCTCTCTTCCTCAAACACGATCTTAGCCAGCCAGGTTCATCATTTAATGCAGCCACCCTCTCCATGCTGCATTAAATGCGTATGGGCTAATTCAACTCAAGTTAAATCCCCCATGCTCTGTCCTTTTCCTTTGAAACGCAGCTTCCTTGCGTTTTTCTCTGGACGCAGCCTTGAAGCTCCCGCGTTTGGCTCTATATTTGCCTAAACGCAGCCTTGGGACATTGTGAACGCTGCACTCATTGGAGGGAAAGTAATGATGGCTCATTATTATAATATTTTCCCCTTCTAAATATATATATAACTTCTATCATCTCTCTCCTTCATTTTCTTCATTTCCTTTGTTTCCTGCAAGCTCCAACAGCAAGCTCACCACCACCAAGCTCCTTGGCCGGCCATCACCACCACCCACCAAAGCCATTTTCTCCACCACAAATCCTTCTACATCATACTCCTCCTTCATTTTCAACCACAAACACCATCTCCTTCAACCTCTTTCACCAAGAGACTTCAAAGAACCCATCTTCACCAAAAAGCTTCACCACCATTTCCACCACCACCTACACCACCATAGCCACCACCAAGCATACCACCTTCACCTCCTCGACAACCTCTTTCCGACGGACTATAGTTTCGTCCCCCGCAACAACGTTTGCAAGATCCCGTTTTTGCATGGTGAACTAGACTTGCACCTCCATCCTCTCCAAGCAACCACAACCCCTCTCCATCAACTTGTGAGGACCAGTACCCTCCTTTGGATTGGGACTGAGTTTCTCTGCGTCGGACGCACTTTAGGCGAGTAATTCTACTCGCCAAGACTTGGATATTATTTCATATTTGTTAACAAACTCAACCTTCAAAAGTCAGTTTTGTTCTCTGTCTGCCTTCTTTCCCGCGTCTGCCCACTTTTCTGCGTCTGCCTTCTTTCCCGCGTCTGCCCACTTTTCTGCGTCTGCCTTCTTTCCCGCGTCTGCCTTCTTTTCTGCGTCTGCCTTCTTTCCCGCGTCTGCCCACTTTTCTGCGTCTGCCTTCTTTCCCGCGTCTGCCTTCTTTTCTGCGTCTGCCTTCTTTCCCGCGTCTGCCCACTTTTCTGCGTCTGCCTTCTTTCCCGCGTCTGCCCACTTTTCTGCGTCTGCCTTCTTTCCCGCGTCTGCCCACTTTTCTGCGTCTGCCTTCTTTCCCGCGTCTGCCTTCTTTTCTGCGTCTGCCTTCTTTCCCGCGTCTGCCCACTTTTCTGCGTCTGCCTTCTTTCTCGCGTCTGCCTTCTTTTCTGCGTCTGCCTTCTTTCCCGCGTCTGCCCACTTTTCTGCGTCTGCCTTCTTTCCCGCGTCTGCCCACTTTTCTGCGTCTGCCTTCTTTCCCGCGTCTGCCCACTTTTCTGCGTCTGCCTTCTTTCCCGCGTCTGCCCACTTTTCTGCGTCTGCCTTCTTTCCCGCGTCTGCCCACTTTTCTGCGTCTGCCTTCTTTCCCGCGTCTGCCCACTTTTCTGCGTCTGCCTTCTTTCCCGCGTCTGCCCACTTTTCTGCGTCTGCCTTCTTTCCCGCGTCTGCCCACTTTTCTGCGTCTGCCCACTTTCTTGAAACGCACCACTTTCTTGAAACGCGCCACTTTTGAGACGCGACCCAACCAAACGCAGCCTTCTTAAGTCGATTTGACCCTTTACTATAGTCGACTAACTCCTTCTCTAAGTCGACTAATTTCTCTCCCTAGTCGACTAATTTCTCTCCCTAGTCGACTAATCTTGATTAATTGTTATGGTTAATTACTTCTTTGATTATGAACATTATCTTTGGGTCATTTATTATATTGCTATTTGCAAGACATGTTACTTGATGAATATCACCTCTTATCATGCTATCTATTAACACAAGGCATGATACACCTGACTCCTATAATTATCATTGTAACGGGAATGATAACCGGACTTCATGATTTACCAACTTGATTACATGATAGTACGAACCAGTACTCCTGATATACCTGTATTCCTGACATGTTCCTGCTCATTCCCGAAATTTGATAATTGTCTAATATTCATAAAGTGAGACAACTTACATTGGGTCGGGGGGAAACATGCGGCTATCAATATGTGTTCGTGTTTACAGTGGTATTAGGTATGTTGTGCAACTAAATTTCCGGTCTGACCTGTGGGCCTCCAGGCGACCGAGGGGAGTGCTGGCTCCCTCCTCCTGAATCATGATAAGGGCATACAATAAGTCCCTCCTGATAGCCTTGCGGCAGGTTCCGTCCACCAAGCAACGGAACATCCTGGGCCGTGGTCCCGGGTATGCACGGGACCCACTGTAAACATAGTTCGTTGATACCCCCGCTGGTTTCCAATAACAACCTTGCCTTACTCGGATATGGATCTATGTGTGCTGGGACGCTAGTTCACATAGCTAGATATCAGGGTAAGACGAGTATAATAATAATAACAATAATAAGACGCTATTTGTGGGTGTTGTATACGCTTGGATTACGGTGACACGAGACAAAGGTATATAGATGAGGGTTTCCTTGTTTGGATTACTCCCTCGAGGTACTAGTCTCATGAGGCCGTAGCTTAAGCTTATATAATCCCCTTTCATTTTTAACATTTTGCACTTCTTTTACTTACTGGCTGATTATTCTTGATATTGTACCAACTCTCATATTCTTATTCTTATGCCACTCGGCTGTAACATGATCACTTGTTGGGAGGTCCTGACTCCCTTGAATTTGTATGTTCAGGTTCCGAACCTTGGATTGAGGTGGAGCCTTCAGTGGATGATCAAGCTTTCCTTGCCGAGCAAGTTGTTTAGTCTCGGTTTCTGTTGTACCTGACCTTCCTTTTGAGCTCGCGGGATCCCCTTTCGACTCGTGAGCATATTGTAATTATATTGTAAATCGTACTTTTGAGTTTGGCTGTGATATATGATGCATGCGATATGTAAATATATGTCACATTCTGTGATAACCTTGTACCTTGTACTTCTTATGTTGGCATATGAAAGGACGCTACGCTTTGTCGTACTCTGATTCTTGTCTGTACTGATGCTTAGCGTATATACGTAAGGGTATTTCTGACCTGCGTATGTACGTTGCAGTGACGTCTCCGTACCCGCGGGATCGGGGCGTCACAGGTTGGTATCAGAGCCTAGGCTCTCACACCTATAGTACAAACAAGCAGCAAATTAATGGAATTTGCCATTGCCAACTACAATGTACAAAGTTATCTTGTCCTTCTTGATTCCTTTCCTTGTGCCCTAAAATCCTTTCATCTTTCCAGTTTCCAGTCTCCCTTTTTACCAACATAAGTATGGATAGAAGGACGGGTCGTAGCAACCCCGGACAAGCATCAAATGGACCCGCGGGAGAGAATGTTGAGATTTTAAGGGTTATCCAGACTATGATGGAGAATCAGCAGCAACAGACGGAACTCTTTCGGCAAGAGTTAGCAACTCCTAAGGAACCAAGGCCGGGGAACGTATCAGACTTTAGGCGGTTACAACCGGCAATATTCACGGGAGGAGAGAAACCGCTAGATGCTGAACAATGGCTGATTGACACCACAGATCTGTTGAACGCAGCCCGGGTCCCAAAAGAAAATCAAGTGGAGGTCGCCAAAATTCAGCTAAAGGATGTAGCCAGGACCTGGTGGCTAGCTGAAGAAGCAAGACTAGAGAAACCTGTCTCGTGGGACCAGTTTTCCCAAAGCTTCTATAGTAGATTTTTCCCTGCCACTGCTCAGAAAGAGATGGAAGAACAGTTCATCCGACTTCAGCAGTGGAACCGGTCTGTGGACGAATATGCCGCTGAATTCTTGAGGCTGAGCCGCTTTGCTCCATATATGGTGGCTGATGAAGAGAAGCGAGCGAGTAGATTCCAACAGGGCTTACAAATGGATATTCAAATTCTCTTGATGCCCCAGCAACTGAAAACTTATTCCCAAGTCCTCACCATAGCTCGAGAAGTGGAGCGAGGTCTGGAGAAAGGGAAATCTAACATGATGAGGAACCAGGCCATGAAGAGGCCATTTCCACAAGCAGGGAGAGGAGGTCCATACAGAGCAGCGAGGGTTCCGCCAATGAGACGACCATTTCGGCGAGCCCCCTTTCAGACAACCCAACCATTTCCCGTTTGTAACTATTGCCAGAAACCGGGTCACACTCAACAGAATTGCCGTAGGGCAAATGGGTTATGCCTGGCATGTGGTTCCCGTGATCATTCAGTAGAAGTCTGCCCCCACAAGAGAATGGGAATGGTCAACCCAGCATTACCAGCACTTCCAGGGCCAGATGGACAGAGGAACCAGGGACAAATGGTTAGGAGAGCTCTTCCCCCTCCCCCACAGCAAGTTATCCGCCCAGTCCAGAGGGGAGTTAGAAATGCAGCAGGTCGTGGAAGAGGACGAGCCTACAACTTGACAGTGGAAGAGGCCGAAACTTCTGAAGAGGTGGTAACAGGTAAGATTATGGTGCACTCTAAACCTGTCTTAGCACTCTTTGATTCTGGCGCTTCTCATTGCTACATATCAGATAGTTTCATTGCTTTGAACTCTATACCTGTTGAATGTTTAGACCACCAGTGGGAGATTAGTACCGGTAACGGAGTAGTTATCTCTAATAGAGTTTGTGTAGACTGTCCGGTGGGACTGTGTGGCAGAACATTAACAGCAGATATGCTCGTACTAGATACTAAAGGGTATGACGTAATCTTAGGCATGACTTGGCTCAGTAAATACCATGCAGTCATTGATTGTCGGAACAAGAAAGTCATTTTCAGAATGCCACTTCAGCCTGAGTTCCAATTTGAAGGAGAACGCAAACCTGCCAAAGGAAAAGCACAGATGACTGCTGGTGAGATCCAGAAAAAGAGAGTACCAGTTTGGAATGAGTTTCCAGAAGTATTTAAGGAAATCTCAGGGCTTCCACCCGATAGGGTAATTGAGTTCTCCATTGATACCCTCCCAGGTACAGTTCCGATATCCAAAGCTCCCTACAGAATGGCGCCCACTGAGTTGGAGATTCTAAAGAAGCAGCTGCAAGAATACTTAGACAAAGGATTGATTAGACCAAGTGCTTCACCATGGGGAGCTCCAGTGCTATTGGCCAACAAGAAAGACGGTGGTAAGCGGTTGTGTATAGACTACAGAGAGTTAAACAAAGTTACCATCAAGAATAAGTACCCTTTACCAAGAATTGATGATCTGTTTGATCAGCTTCATGGGGCCCGAGTATTTTCAAAGTTGGATTTGCAATCAGGATATCACCAGCTAAGGGTAAAGAAAGAAGATATTCCAAAGACAGCATTCAGGACTCGTTATGGCCATTATGAATTTCTAGTTATGCCTTTCGGAGTCACCAATGCCCCTGCAATTTTCATGGATTTGATGAACAGAGTGTTCTCATCATATTTGGATCAGTTTGTAGTCGTTTTCATAGATGACATCTTGATCTATTCGAAGAACGACAGAGAGCATGCAGACCACTTGAGGATAGTGTTACAGACTCTCCAACAGGAACAACTTCATGCTAAGCAAAGCAAATGTGATTTCTGGTTAAATAGTGTGGCCTTCCTTGGACACATAATTTCAGAAGAAGGAATTTCAGTAGACCCTAGTAAAATTCAGGCAGTGAAGGACTGGCCAATTCCAAGGACAGTAACAGAAATTAAGAGCTTTATTGGACTAGCCGGATATTACAGGCGCTTTGTCCAAGATTTTTCTAAGATTGCAGCCCCGTTAACGAAGCTCACCCGGAAAGGAGAAAAATATATATGGACCAAGGAATGTGCTGCAGCATTTGAGCAATTAAAGGAAAGACTCATTACAGCTCCAATTTTGAGGACTCCCTCAGGAAGAGGAGGGATGGTTATAAACAGCGATGCATCCGGGAAAGGTCTAGGATGCGTATTAATGCAACATGGTCATGTCATAGCTTATGCATCCAGGCAACTGAAGCCACATGAGAGAAATTACCCAACTCATGACTTAGAGCTGGCAGCTGTTATATTCGCATTAAAGATCTGGAGACATTATCTTCTGGGAGACAAGGTGCTAATCTACACTGATCACAAGAGTCTAAAGTATATTTTCACGCAGAAAGAATTAAACATGAGACAGAGACGGTGGCTTGAATTAATGGCAGATTATGATATAGACTTACAGTATCATCCGGGCAGAGTCAATACAGTACCAGATGCATTGAGCAGGAAGCCAGAGAATAACATGCTAGTACAACTTACGCAACAGAAGGAGTTGATTCAGGATATCATAAAACTGGACTTAATGATAGTACGAGGAGTCGATAGCACAAGACAGTTGATGACCTTTCAGATCCAGGCAACCCTGATGGGTGAAATTAAAGAAGCTCAAAAAGAGGACCCCAGATTACAGAAATTCAGAGCTCAAATAGAGGCTGGATTGAGGACGGATATCCACATTCATTCAGATAATGCACTATATTTTGGGAACAGAATTTGTGTCCCCCAAGGAGAAGTCCGACAGAAAATTTTGGCAGAAGCACATAGTTCGGCTTATTCCATACACCCAGGAGGAAATAAGATGTATCAAGACTTGAAACAGCAGTTTTGGTGGAATGCCATGAAAAGGGAGATAGCCCAGTACGTGGCCAAGTGCTTAGTTTGTCAGCAGATAAAGGCAGAACACCAGAGAACAGCTGGACTCCTACAACCGTTGCCAATACCAGAATGGAAATGGGAGCATATCACCATGGATTTTGTTACAGCTCTACCCCGAAGTCCAAAGGGTAATAATGCAGTATGGGTGATCGTTGACCGCCTCACAAAAGCAGCTCACTTTCTACCTTTCAGAGTAGGTCAGTCAACAGAAGTTCTGGCAGACAAGTACATAAGAGAAATTGTTCGTCTACATGGAGTTCCAGTTAGCATCGTGTCAGATAGGGACACAAGATTCCGATCACATTTCTGGGAAAGTCTCCAAGAAAGTTTAGGAACTCGTCTGGAATTCAGTACTTCATATCACCCCCAGACAGACGGACAATCGGAACGGACCATTCAAATTCTTGAAGACATGTTGCGAGCCTGCATGATAGAATTTAAAGGGTCATGGGAGGACCATATTCATTTGGTGGAGTTCTCTTATAATAACAGCTATCAGGCTAGTATCAGAATGGCACCATTTGAGGCGTTGTATGGCAGAAAGTGCAGGTCGCCGATATGTTGGGACGAAGTCGGCGAAAGGAGACTTATGGGACCAGATATACTAGTTCAGACAACGGATAAAGTCCGAATTATCAGAGATCACCTCCGGGCAGCACAGAGCCGACAAAAGAATTGGGCAGACACAAATAGAAGACCATTAGAATTCAGAACAGGTGACCATGTATTTTTGAAGATATCACCCACCAAAGGGGTAATCCGATTCGGTACTCGTGGAAAACTCAGTCCCAGGTACATCGGCCCATTCGAAATTTTGGATCGCGTGGGAGAGGTGGCTTATCGATTGGCACTACCGCCATCTTTGGAAGGAGTACACAATGTATTCCATGTATCACAGTTAAGGAAGTATGTCAAGGATGAGAATCACATTCTGGATCACTCCGAACTGGAACTACAGCCTGATCTGTCTTACGAAGAACAACCGATGGCCATCCTGGACAAAAGTGTTAAGACTCTGAAGAATAAGGTAATACCATTAGTATTGGTTTCTTGGAATAGGCATGTGCCAGGAGAAGCCACATGGGAACGGGAGGACGTTATTCGTGAGCGTTACCCTCAACTATTTTCAACTTAGTTGGTAAAACCCTTTCTTCCTATTCTCTCTATCGTCATCATCCCCTTCCTGAAATTTCGAGGACGAAATTTTTTGTAAGGTGGATAGATTGTAACACCCCATCCTCGGTATACGTGCACAGTTACGTATCCTGATTTTTGAGCATATTTTCTTCTATTATTATTATATTTTATTTTCTACTATCCTTACTCATGTAGTAGTACTGTATGATTTGACCGTTTGGTATTCAGATTTGACTGATTTTAGTTTCAAATATTATTTTCTAATATTCTAAATTTTTCATGATTTTCTGGAATTTTTCGGAATTAAAATGTAAATCTTCAAAACCGGTGTCGGCCAGTATCACTGGTTGATTCCAGGAATTTTAATTTACAATTGGAATCAAATTTCCGGATTTCGCTTTCACATTCCTTCTTAGAATTATGTTTTCTTTCTTCGGGCATTTTCTGGGAATTTTCGGATTTTATCAAAAATCCAGCCTACCCGGTGTAGACACCGTTCATAGTAGACTCCAGGATTTTTATTTTGAAAATGGGATTGAATTTCTGAAAACCGATTTCACCATAAATCGTTTTATAATATTTATGATTTTGTGAATTTTTGGATAGCATTCCGAGATACTTCAATTTTTAGACATTCCTGGAGTTTTCGGTATTTTCCCAGATACCGAGAACTTATCCAAGTTTTCCACTTCTCTCTCTTTCCATATTTTTTCTCTCTCTTCCTCAAACACGATCTTAGCCAGCCAGGTTCATCATTTAATGCAGCCACCCTCTCCATGCTGCATTAAATGCGTATGGGCTAATTCAACTCAAGTTAAATCCCCCATGCTCTGTCCTTTTCCTTTGAAACGCAGCTTCCTTGCGTTTTTCTCTGGACGCAGCCTTGAAGCTCCCGCGTTTGGCTCTATATTTGCCTAAACGCAGCCTTGGGACATTGTGAACGCTGCACTCATTGGAGGGAAAGTAATGATGGCTCATTATTATAATATTTTCCCCTTCTAAATATATATATAACTTCTATCATCTCTCTCCTTCATTTTCTTCATTTCCTTTGTTTCCTGCAAGCTCCAACAGCAAGCTCACCACCACCAAGCTCCTTGGCCGGCCATCACCACCACCCACCAAAGCCATTTTCTCCACCACAAATCCTTCTACATCATACTCCTCCTTCATTTTCAACCACAAACACCATCTCCTTCAACCTCTTTCACCAAGAGACTTCAAAGAACCCATCTTCACCAAAAAGCTTCACCACCATTTCCACCACCACCTACACCACCATAGCCACCACCAAGCATACCACCTTCACCTCCTCGACAACCTCTTTCCGACGGACTATAGTTTCGTCCCCCGCAACAACGTTTGCAAGATCCCGTTTTTGCATGGTGAACTAGACTTGCACCTCCATCCTCTCCAAGCAACCACAACCCCTCTCCATCAACTTGTGAGGACCAGTACCCTCCTTTGGATTGGGACTGAGTTTCTCTGCGTCGGACGCACTTTAGGCGAGTAATTCTACTCGCCAAGACTTGGATATTATTTCATATTTGTTAACAAACTCAACCTTCAAAAGTCAGTTTTGTTCTCTGTCTGCCTTCTTTCCCGCGTCTGCCCACTTTTCTGCGTCTGCCTTCTTTCCCGCGTCTGCCCACTTTTCTGCGTCTGCCTTCTTTCCCGCGTCTGCCTTCTTTTCTGCGTCTGCCTTCTTTCCCGCGTCTGCCCACTTTTCTGCGTCTGCCTTCTTTCCCGCGTCTGCCTTCTTTTCTGCGTCTGCCTTCTTTCCCGCGTCTGCCCACTTTTCTGCGTCTGCCTTCTTTCCCGCGTCTGCCCACTTTTCTGCGTCTGCCTTCTTTCCCGCGTCTGCCCACTTTTCTGCGTCTGCCTTCTTTCCCGCGTCTGCCTTCTTTTCTGCGTCTGCCTTCTTTCCCGCGTCTGCCCACTTTTCTGCGTCTGCCTTCTTTCCCGCGTCTGCCTTCTTTTCTGCGTCTGCCTTCTTTCCCGCGTCTGCCCACTTTTCTGCGTCTGCCTTCTTTCCCGCGTCTGCCCACTTTTCTGCGTCTGCCTTCTTTCCCGCGTCTGCCCACTTTTCTGCGTCTGCCTTCTTTCCCGCGTCTGCCCACTTTTCTGCGTCTGCCTTCTTTCCCGCGTCTGCCCACTTTTCTGCGTCTGCCTTCTTTCCCGCGTCTGCCCACTTTTCTGCGTCTGCCTTCTTTCCCGCGTCTGCCCACTTTTCTGCGTCTGCCCACTTTCTTGAAACGCACCACTTTCTTGAAACGCGCCACTTTTGAGACGCGACCCAACCAAACGCAGCCTTCTTAAGTCGATTTGACCCTTTACTATAGTCGACTAACTCCTTCTCTAAGTCGACTAATTTCTCTCCCTAGTCGACTAATTTCTCTCCCTAGTCGACTAATCTTGATTAATTGTTATGGTTAATTACTTCTTTGATTATGAACATTATCTTTGGGTCATTTATTATATTGCTATTTGCAAGACATGTTACTTGATGAATATCACCTCTTATCATGCTATCTATTAACACAAGGCATGATACACCTGACTCCTATAATTATCATTGTAACGGGAATGATAACCGGACTTCATGATTTACCAACTTGATTACATGATAGTACGAACCAGTACTCCTGATATACCTGTATTCCTGACATGTTCCTGCTCATTCCCGAAATTTGATAATTGTCTAATATTCATAAAGTGAGACAACTTACATTGGGTCGGGGGGAAACATGCGGCTATCAATATGTGTTCGTGTTTACAGTGGTATTAGGTATGTTGTGCAACTAAATTTCCGGTCTGACCTGTGGGCCTCCAGGCGACCGAGGGGAGTGCTGGCTCCCTCCTCCTGAATCATGATAAGGGCATACAATAAGTCCCTCCTGATAGCCTTGCGGCAGGTTCCGTCCACCAAGCAACGGAACATCCTGGGCCGTGGTCCCGGGTATGCACGGGACCCACTGTAAACATAGTTCGTTGATACCCCCGCTGGTTTCCAATAACAACCTTGCCTTACTCGGATATGGATCTATGTGTGCTGGGACGCTAGTTCACAAAGCTAGATATCAGGGTAAGACGAGTATAATAATAATAACAATAATAAGACGCTATTTGTGGGTGTTGTATACGCTTGGATTACGGTGACACGAGACAAAGGTATATAGATGAGGGTTTCCTTGTTTGGATTACTCCCTCGAGGTACTAGTCTCATGAGGCCGTAGCTTAAGCTTATATAATCCCCTTTCATTTTTAACATTTTGCACTTCTTTTACTTACTGGCTGATTATTCTTGATATTGTACCAACTCTCATATTCTTATTCTTATGCCACTCGGCTGTAACATGATCACTTGTTGGGAGGTCCTGACTCCCTTGAATTTGTATGTTCAGGTTCCGAACCTTGGATTGAGGTGGAGCCTTCAGTGGATGATCAAGCTTTCCTTGCCGAGCAAGTTGTTTAGTCTCGGTTTCTGTTGTACCTGACCTTCCTTTTGAGCTCGCGGGATCCCCTTTCGACTCGTGAGCATATTGTAATTATATTGTAAATCGTACTTTTGAGTTTGGCTGTGATATATGATGCATGCGATATGTAAATATATGTCACATTCTGTGATAACCTTGTACCTTGTACTTCTTATGTTGGCATATGAAAGGACGCTACGCTTTGTCGTACTCTGATTCTTGTCTGTACTGATGCTTAGCGTATATACGTAAGGGTATTTCTGACCTGCGTATGTACGTTGCAGTGACGTCTCCGTACCCGCGGGATCGGGGCGTCACAGTTGGCATATAGAGACACAACTTGTTCTGAAAGTTTAACCGGCAGCTCTATCGGTTAGACTGGTTGCATTTTCTGAAATTCATTTTTTATGGCTATTACAGTAGAATTTTATTAAATGCAATGTTTATGTTAAACTGATGAGAAATTGTACATTTATGTAGTTTAAATTGAAAAGTACAAACTTTAAGAAGTGGTAAGACCACGTAAATGATCGTTCTTGAATTCATGCACCTAGAGTGCACCTTAAAGATTGATGGATCTCTACTATCACTAATAAAAGTTCAGTAAAGAAAAGGTCAATTATGGTATGTGGGAGAGATCTTACAAGAGGTGTCTAATGGTCATAAAGTACACTATTCCTATAACTATTAGAAGTGCTATGCCCGATAAAGTCAGTGCTCACTTAGCATCCAGGGTAAACTTCTAATAAGAAAAGGAAAGTGAAACTAAAGGGAGGAACATAAACATCACTACAGTGGCTGATCCTAAGTGGCAAAAGTGCAGAAAAATAGCCTAAGGTCATTGCATACTTTTTCTGTAAGAAAGTAAGCCACCTCAAGAAGGAATGCATAAAGTATCAGAAATGGCTATTTAGCGGGTATATCTCATATTTATGTTTGTTTTGAGATTAATTTAGCTATAGTGCCACTTTATAAATTATGAATAGATAATTCACATAAGCGATTCAATGCGGAACTTCCAAACCCAAAGGAGGCCCAGCCCAGCTGAGCGATACGTATACATGGGTGATGGAAATAAAGTTGCAATTAAAGTTGTTGGAGTTTGTAGGCTTAAATTAGATTCTGGTTTTTTGTTTTA
This sequence comes from Agave tequilana, assembly GCA_038442645.1. NCBI lineage: Eukaryota > Viridiplantae > Streptophyta > Magnoliopsida > Asparagales > Asparagaceae > Agave > Agave tequilana. The sequence continues at coordinate 323,731 of JAVJIF010032779.1, forward strand.
GATTTGGATGAGACTTTATATGTACCGTCCTTTTAGGCGGAATCTTATTTCCATTTCATTGTTAGACAGATCTGGTTTTACTGTCACTATTGGTAATGAAATGTTTAGTTTATTTTCTAAATCTAAAGTTGTTGGTACTGGAATCTTGATTGATGGCTTATATAAATTGAATCTCTATGCTTCATATTCTGAATCTTTGTATGTGAATAACATAGGCACTAAGTGAAAATTAATTAAAGAAACATTAGAAAGTTTGGTACTAGACGAAGTTCAGGTGTCTTAATTTAGTGTATACAGACATTTGTGGTCCATTCCCTATAGCTTCTTGGAATGGTCATGAATATTTCATCACTTTTACAGACAATTACTCTCGTTATAGGTACCTACACTTGTTCCATGAGAAATCCCAATCATTGGACATGTTTAAAGCCGTTAGATCTGATCATGGTGGTGAGTACTATGATAGATATGACGAATCAGGTAAATGTCCAGAATCATTTATCAATTTCTGAAAGAGTGGTATTATCGCTTAGTACACCATATCAGGGACACCTCGTCAAAATGGTATTGCTGAGAGATAAAAATCACACACTAAAGGATATGATTGGGAGTATGATAGCTCACACTACTCTATCAGAGTCATTATATATTGAAGCCTTAAAAATGGTTGTCACCTTCTTAATAGAATACCTTGCAAAACAGTAACTAAAACCCCGTATGAGTTACGGACTGGGAAATCTCTCAGTATTAGGCATCTATATGTTTGGGGTTGTCCAGTGGAAGCTCGGTCATATATACCATATGAGAAGAAGTTGGACTCAAGGACAGTTAGCTGTTTATTCGTAGGGTATTTTGAGAGGTATAAAGGCTTTAAGTTTTATTGTCCCTCCACTAAGAACATAAAGACGGATTGCTAAATTTTTTTTTTTTGAGAATATTCAGAACAGTGGGAGTCAACTACATAAAGATTTCATATTTAAGAAAGAACATATTGTTATACCCATGATAATTGTTCCAAATGATAAAGTAGTTGTTCCACTTCAAGATGAAAATACAGTTGCATCCTTACAAGATACATATACAGTTCATCCTGAAGTAGATCATGCTGGTGAGGTAGAAACTGAAAATTCTCAACCACAAGTGCCTAGGAGATCAACTAGGGAGAGGAGATCAGTCATTGTAAATGACTATATATAGTTTATCTCCAATAGCATGAGTTTGACATAAGGCTAGAGGATGACCCCGCATCCTTAAATGAGGCCAAACTCAATATTCACTCCAGTAAGTGGTCAAATGCCATGAAAGATGAGTTAAAATCCATAAAGGACAATGATGTTTGGGATTTAGTAGAGTTGTTTGAAGGAAAGAAACCGATTGGTTATAAATGAGTATTCAAAACCAAGCGGGATTCGAAAGGTAATGTCGAAAGGTATAAGGCACATCTTGTCACAAAGGATTCACTCAAAGAAAGGGTATTGACTATAAGGAGACTTTCTCCCTAGTTTTCATGAAGCATTCTTTTAGGATTATTATGGCACTGGTGGCTCACTTTGACCTGGAGTTATACCAAATGGATGTTAAGATTGCCTCTTAATGGTAGCATTGAGAAGGAAATCTATATGGTGCAACCAAAAAGTTTTAAAGCGAAGATTTCATAATATTTGGTTTGCAAATAAAGAAATCCATTTATGGTCTAAATCAAGCATTCCGTAAATGGTATTTGAAATTTGATCATATAATATCCGATTTTAGCTTTAAGGAGATTGTAGATGATCAATACATTTATCATAAATCTAAAAAAGAGTAGACTTATATTTTTTTGTGCTATATGTGGATGACATTCTACTAGCAAGTAACGATATGATTCTTTTACTGACACCAAGAGTTTTCTCTCAAAGAACTTTGAGATGAAAGATCTTGGAGACGTTTTTTTTTTGTGATAGGCATCCAGATTCAACGTGACAGAACACGTGGAATATTAGGTTTATCACAAAAGGCCTATATCGATAAGGTGCTAGATAGATATGACATGAAGAATTGCTCTAAGGGAGATAAGCTGAGTTTACTCTAATGTCTTAAGAACGATCTACAGAAGAGCAAATGAAAGACATTCCATATGCATTGGCGGTTGGAAGTCTGATGTTTGCTCAAGTTTGTACCCATCAGACATAGCATATACCGTTGAGAAACTTGACAGAAACTTGATCAATCATGGGATTGATCTCTGAAAGACTGTCAAAAAGGTAATGCGATATTAATAGAAGACTACATGAAATCTGATCAGTTGCAGCTGATCAGATACACAGATTCAGATTATGCTGTATGTATCGACAATAGGAAGTCCACTTCATATTATATTTTCCTCATTGTAGGAAGATGGTGGATTTAGTCGAGAGGCCATTACAGCTACACTGTGACATTAAGAGTTATAAAGCTCTACTGCAATAGTGACAAGAGTTCAGTAAAGTCAAAGCATATCGACATCAAGTTTCTTGTCATCAATGATAAAGTTCGGAATCATATTTTGTCTGTTGATAGTGATGACACTATTCTTAACATTACAGATTCACTCATTAAAGGACTTTCACCTAAAATATTCTTAGAGCATATTGCTCATATGGGGATGACTAGTCATTATGATATCCTGATTTTGTGGGAGTGGATAATTTTATGTAACAGACATTATTTCTAAGTGCACTTTATGGATATTTGTTGATTCTGATACATTTATAACTGCTTTTCTTAAAGTTTACTTTTGCGCATTTGAGTTTGTTGAATTAGCAGTTGACTCGTTGGAGTCATAAAGTTAGACTCGTTGGAGTCATAAGGCTAGACTCATTGGAGTCATAAAGTGAAAACCAGTTGGAATTGTACCTTATTTGATCAGAGGACATTTCCATGCCACACGTCCACATTTGATCTATGTCGTTAGGGGTTCTGAAACTTGTGATGTGGAAGGTCCTACCTCGATTATACAGAAGGTAACGATCGCCATGTTCGGTGGCAGGACTCTTAATGGACCAGATTGTTTTGAAACGTGGTTTGTCTGCGGTTAAAGTATTGACGTCATAAAGTTATGCATAATATCTATTCAGTATGACTTGCTTGGCCCAAGTGGGAGATTGTTAGACTTATTATGTTTTAAAGTCTAATTTATTTTGGGCCTAATCAAGTCAATTGGATATTTGCACCCGCCCACTTAACCTATGTTGTTTGACCCAATAAAGAATTGATCAAACCTAAATGGTTTGGGTCTAGACACGTTTTCAATTACACTTAGCCATGAGTGTATTTAAATTAGAATGTGGGACTCATCTACACGTGTGGAACTCGTGTTATAAATCAAGGGCCTAAATCTATGATGAGTTGAACTAGGGTTTCTTGATGCTATATATATCATGAGTAGGGTTCCCTCTCCACCAACAAGAATAATCATCTCTCTCTTAGAGGCCTCTCATCTCCTCTAAGGATAAAGAAGAGAACTTGGTGGCTGGAGAGAAGAATCCTCTCCCTCAACTCCGGCGCCTTCGAGATCGTGCAATATTCGGCATCCTCGCGATGGAATCAGGTATGCCTAAAACCCTCCTTCCCTTTGATCATGATAAAGAGGCTTACAGTATATGTGTAGATCTTGTATGGAATAAATTTAGATCTAACAATAGTGTGTTGCAATTAGTTTTCAATTCCGCATCATTTGACATAGATTAGCTAGTACACCTATTCACCCCCCTCTAGGTGTATTTTCATTTATAAGTAATGTCCGGTGGTTATTGGATTGTCCGTTTGAGCAAGTTTGGGATTGCATTGTAAAGCTGGACACTGTATATGTGTGATGTATATTTTGATTAATATTTTGGTAGTACCTTCCTTTGTTCTCTGGGCTACAACTACCCTACGTAGACCTGGAGAACAAAGGGTAGGTGCTGCCAAAATTTAGTTATAATACACAAAACACGTATATATCTCCAGCTATACAAAGTAATTCTGAAAGAGATATGACCCATCACCCTTAATTGAGCTTTACTTTGATATTCCATAAATCCTAAACGCGGACACGGACATGAGCACAAACATGGACACAAACACGACCAAATTAACCCTAGATTCTTATTCAACAAACAGCGTACATTACCCGTCCAATCGAAACCGTAAACAATAATCCTAACCTAAATCTAACTCTAATCACAATATACAACTAATTTACATATTTACTGCTTTTTTGTTTAGTAGTGCCTATCATGCAGTAAACAATGAAGTGGGACAGAAGTTGGGTACACTTGGAGAAAATAAATGTGAAATTCAGAGACGAATGTAAAGAGTTTGTAGAATTGGTTTTTGATTATTCCGCCATTAATAATAAAATAAGTTATCCGTATAGAGATTGTAAAAACAAAAACAATGCTTGACAAGGACATCGTGACGTTCTATTTACTAAGTGGTGGCATCAAGATTACACTCGTCTTGAGCGGTGGCATCAAGATTACACTCATCTTGAGCGGTGGCATCAAGATTACACTCATCTTGAGCGGTGGCATTTGCATAACGAACCAAAACAACATCCCCCACCAAATAGAAATGACAGTGATGACCAGGGTCCAGGTGATGGTCTCTACTATACTGGTGTCGACTATCACGGTCTTCTAAGTTCACTTTTACATAATCTGATCGACGAGGGCTCCAATGATCCGCTTGACGATGGCCCAACTAATGCTCTCCCTTGGAGACTGATGATTTTCGTGAGAAGGTTAAAGAATTGCATGCTCTACTATACCCAACTATTCCAGACTGTCGTTTATAATAGAGTTGTACCTCATCAAATCAAGATATAAGATAAGCGACGTCACGTTTGGAGAGATGTTACATTTATTGAAGAATGTATTCCTGACATAAACATACCCGACTCCTTCTACGAGACTAAGAAACTTATTAGAGTTTTGGTTGTGATTACAAGAAGATTGATGCATGCCACAATGATTGTATGTTGTTCTGAAAGAAAGACGAAAACTTGGATGCTTGTAAGGTATGCAATAAGCCTGGATGGAAACCAAGTAAGGCTTCTTCGTTGGAAAAATGAAAGAAAAAGTATCTAAAAAAGTTCTAAGGCATTTTTCATTAATTCCAAGGCTCCAAAAGCTCTATGCGGTGGAGATCACCATAAAGGACATGAGGTGGCATGCAGAGGAGCGTCATGATGATGGATCTTAAAGCCCCCTGCCGATTCATATGTATGGAAAGATTTCATTATGAAGCATGTGGAGTACGCGTTAGAGTCGCGTAATATCACGTTAGGGTTGGCAACCGACGAGTTCAATCCATTTGGAAACATGAATATCAATTACAGTACATAGCCCGTCATTTTAATGATTTACAACTTGCCTCCGGGATTGTGCATGCAGCAGTCTTATATGATGATGTCCCTGCTTACTGAAGGTTCTATAGGTCCAAAACACAACAACGACGTCTACTTGCAGCCACTAATAGAGGAGTTAATAAATTGTTGAGTCCAGAGATATCAACTTGGGATGCGTCTACAAAATGATACTTTTGGATGCGAGCAAATATTATGTGGACGATCAATGACTTCCCTGCTTATTCTATCATGTCCGCTCGGAACACGTCTGGCTATCTTGCTTGTTCTAGTTATGCAGAGAATACCATACCTGAATGGCTGTACAAATCAAAGAAAATATGTTATATGGGTATGAACGTTTCAGAGAGAATCCTCCGCCACCTCCGCCCACAGGGCAGGATGTATTATCAAGTGTAGGTAATCTCAATATCATATTTGGGCTGATTTACAAGAACCCAATAGATACACAGTGGAGGGAAAAAGTATCTTTTTTGAATTATCATATTTGAAAGATAATTTAATTCACCATAATTTAGATTTATGTACATCGAGAAGAATGTTACGAGGTATTGCTTAAGTGGCTAGACGCTCTAAAGTAAGAAGTTAATGACAATGCAAAGCGGGACATTAAAAAAATAAAGTACCCTCCAAAGTACCAAGCACATCAACATCCAAGGTCCGTGGCATCCCTTATGTGTTCCGAAATTGCATAAGTATCATTAGATATCCTCTATTCAGAGGAAGACGATGTGTGGTGTGAAGGTTTCGAGTGGCTATTCTTCTAATATTGCACGTTATTTTAATTCAGATAAGATTGGGGACTAAAGAGGCATGACTATCACGTACTAATGCAGCAATTGTTTATAGTAGCAATTCACAATGTGGGGTTGCCAAAGTATATGATTGATGCAATAATAGAGTTGTACAATTTCTTCCGACAATTGTGCTCCAAAACAACAAGGCGGAAGATTTTGAGAATTTGCACACTGACATTGGTCCAATTCTATGCAAGCTTGAGGAGAGGTTTTCAACTGCGTTCTTCGTGGTGATATTCACCTGACAGTTCATTTAGCTCAAGAGGCGAGGGTTGGTGGATGTGTGCACTATCGATATATGTATCCTGTCGAAAGGTGTGTATATATGACATATTTGTTTACATAAATTGATCATTGTAATTAATTTAAATCCTATATAATTAATATGTCATGAATTTTTCTGTTAACCTTAGATACTTAGGTTATTTAAAATCTTATATATGAACAAGAAGCGGCCAGAGGGTTCAATAGCTGAATGTTACATCACGGAGGAATGCTAAGTTACTGCTCGCGGTATATGAAGAGTAATGTAGAGTCCAAAAATAACCATGATGTCGAGGAAGAAAGCCCCCGACTTTCTATTTTCTCGGTTCTTGGTGAATATAATGCCTTCCAACCTCAGTATAGGACACCCACGTATGCCAAAATGCATAGAGCGCATAATCATTGCTTGTTTAACTGTGATGAAGTTACCCCTTATATTGAGTACGTTACACTATACAAATTTTAAGCTTTCATAAATTTAAAAAATTATGAATTGTCTCATCATGTCATGTATATCTTGCAGATAACACCAAAAAATCATTAAGGACAGATTCTCAACGAGAGCTTCAATTATAAATGGCTTGCTCAAAATGCACAGGATAAAGAATTTTGAAGATGGTTCCGAGAACATGTAAGTATTTTCAACAATATACTTTCGCAAAGCTCTAGCCTAATGATTTTGTGAAATAATCTTGTTTAACTAAATAGGCTACACGAGAGCTGGAATAGATGCAGATCTGTTAACTCTTTCTCGATCTCCTAAATTTAAAGACAAACAAAAGCTGTGATATACAAGATTTCAAATTTAGCATGAAGTCATCCAAAGAGTCTAACTGTACTCAGAATAGCGGAGTTGTTGTCATGGTGACGATGACAGGCTACGCAAGTGTGCAGATAATAACCCGAGAGAAGGAGTTATAACTTATTATGGGGTGATCAAAGATATCATTAAACTATCGTTCAATGAGGGGCGCAGGAAGGTCATTCTGTTTGATTGTTACTGGGTTGATAACAACATGAACAAAACAGACAAACGTGTCTTCACAATTGTTGACTTCACCAGGCCAAATAAGAAACTTGTCCCTTCATTCTATCTTCTCTGATATTGCAAGCATTCTTTGTGCCGGATCCATTGGATAAGCCTTGGGTGGTGCCCATTGTCACAAAATCAAAAGATACCTTTTATTTAAGTATCAAGGTGAATGCTTGAATGTAATGCCTATTCGAACCGGTCCTAATGTGGCGTCTACTTCAACTGATGGTGTTTACCATATGGAAGAGTAACAAATTAAATATATTCTGATTTCTTTCACTTTATTTTTAATTATATACTAGATTTTTCAAATGTAACACAATATTAATGTACGACTGCTTTTACTTTATATTTGCAGATGATCTAGTCGCATATACATATGTACTTTATTTCTGAAGATGAGCTACTTGCATGTATTGTATGACTGCTTAACTTTATGTGTTGTGTACTTTATTTTCTGTGTTGACTTACATATATTTATTGTACGACTGCCTTACTTTATATCTGGAGCTTATAATTGTAAAACACAGGTCTTCTAAAATGGCAGCATAATCCTCCAGCCAGTCTAGGAGAAAAATCAGGCCAGTTGGCCCGATCCAGATTAACGGAGATGGTTGCTTGTTTGGCCCTCACTATGACGCACTCTCAGATCGCATTAGTCATCATGTCTGCCATTGCGATGAGTTTTCTTTGGCCCTGACTTGGCCTGACCACAAGAATTCAAGAATAGTTGAGGCATTATATCATGAGTTGGTTGTAAGTTGTGTTATGCTTTATTGAGATTTTATGTTTATGTTTATGCTTAATTGAGATTTTAATCCAACTGACATTGTATTATATACAGGGTGATTTTTCACAGCTGGCTTGGAATGACACGGGGGATATTCCAAGGAAGTTTCGCAAGTAGTTCAACAATAATGCCAGGAAGAAGTAGAATAACAATAAAATCATTTCCTGCGTCGTACCTTTGATCGCTGCCTGGGGTTCATAAATGATACTACTGCATTGCAGCCGGACAAAGTCGACAGTGAGACTTGGATGAACATCTTGTCGATATATGAAAAGAACAGGCAGGACAACAGGAGTGGATTGGTAAAATAAAAAAAGTTATGAATTGTTTATATATTATTATACCTGAAATTTACTGACTTGTTTATTTTTAAATTTGTAGTCGAAGAGGGAAAAATGTAAAGCCTCTCGCGCTGCAAATGACTTGCCACATAGGATGGGTAGAGACGCTCTTTCTATGTGAAGGAAAAATTTGTAAGTATAAATTTATATTCATTTAGTTTTATAGCATATTTGCTTTTTAAGTTAATTTATTTTTTTTAAATTTCCTGCATTTCTAATAGAGAGAGGCCCGCGAGAGAGAGTCGAAAGCAAAGGAGGTCCACAACAAGGAATTTCTGAAGATGGATGCGCTCGATGCTCTTGAGGGCGAACTTCCCATGCCTCGTACGCGGGGCAAGCCAGTCACCGACGAAGCCATGTCTGTAGGTTTAAGTATTAAAATTTTATTTATATATCCTTACGCTTTATGAAAATGATAGAAATCTAATTATACTTTTAATATCTTTGTTAATTTTCAGCTCTAGCTTGAGAGAAATTATGATGCGGCGGTAGCAGATGGCAGCGACACGAATGACCTTCGAGACATTTTGAATGTGTGATGAGGCTCAGGCTGCACATGGATGTTCCCAGAGGCACCAAGCCAGCTAGGAGGGTTGCCTACACTGCTCAGCTTGAGCAGCAGGCTCAGTCCATGAGGTAGGAATCTGAGACCCTGAGGCAGCAGTCAAATGCCGACCAACAGATGATCGCCAGTTTGGAGGCTGCTCAGAGAGAGATGCAATTGTTCATGGCCAAGTTTATGGCGAGTTCACAAAGCGCCGGGTAGCGTAGCAGCGGGGCGCGACAACACTAGTGACGGAGGCGACGACGAAGCTTAGGTGAGATATTGTGAGATGATTGTGATTTATATTACTTGTATTTTGTGAGATTTGTGAAATTACTTGAATTTGTGAGATTTGTAAATATTGATGTTATTTGGTGAGATAACTTGAATTTTGTGATATTTGTGTTATTTTGTGAGATTCGTGTTATTTGGTGAGATTATTATTAAAATGGTTGTGATTGATAATGGTTGCTTGTGTATAAAAATTCATTACTTAAATGTATGTGTGTACGTCTGCAGGTTGTGTGCTGCAGTTTTAAAAAAAAATCAGCAAATTGCCTCGAATTTAATTTTTGACGCAATATGTGAACCCATAATTGCGTTGAAAAACACAAAATCGACGCAATTTGTTGACACAGATTGTATTTTTACACCAAAATTTTCAAAATCTCTATAACTTTAGAATTAGATCTCAAATTGCGTCGAAAATATAACTTTTTGACGCAATTACAGGACATCAGTGTATTTTTAAACCAAAAGTTTTCAAATTTTGCGCAGATCTGGAAGCTGACAGATTGCGTCGAATACTTTTTTCGACGCAATATTTAAATTTTAAATTTAATTTATTTTACAATTTGCGACGAAAATGCGATATAATTGTAAAATTTATTTTTTTAAAAATTTATTTTATTTTACTAATTACAGCCAATTTTTGCCGCAAATTGTAAAATTTATTTTAATTAACAATTTGCGGTGAATTTAAGTCGCAAACTGTAAATATTGCGTTGAATTTTTGACGCAATATTTAATTTTCGCATAATTTACAAAAAAATTCGCGTCAAAAATTCGACGCAATTTTTACAACTTGCGGCGAATTTTTGACGCAACATTTGCATCGATGACTTTTGCGTCAAACTTTTTCGACGCAAAAAATCGACGCAAGCTGTAAAAGTTGACGCAATATGTTTATTTTTAACGCAAATGTTCGACGCAATCTTACATACTTTTTAGTAGTGTAGAGGGTGGAGTTTTTTAAGGTTAAGGCATGAGATTGTGGGCTGTCGACAGGCAGACACAGATACACCCTGATTGATGAATCGTGCTGTTGACAACAATCACTGTGGCTATCGATAGCGGTTTACCAAGAGTTGAGTTTGTTAGAGAAATGTCGACAATCCCTTAGGCTTCGACAACACAAAGATTCTGGGCGAATCCGAGTAAGCTTCTAATTTGTTTCTGATCCAAAATTGGAGTTGTTAGTTTCTTTTTCTTGAGGGACTCCATACATATATAAAGAGGGATAATTGTCCCCCTGATATTGTATCCTATAATTGATTGGTTTAATAAGAACTCTTTTCCCTTCTACCCCGAGGACATAGACAAATTACCGAACTTCGTTAAATCTTGTGTTATCGCTTTGTTCATTATTTGCTTTGTTCTTTTGTTTGGCGATTATTCTCCGGCGCATCTCTATTCTGACGCTGGTGGTTCCAATAGATTGTGAGTCATGGAACTATGCTAAAGAATTTCTTCTGTGAGAGGTAACAACATAATTAGTTACATGTATAAAGTTCTGTGCTGTTTTTTGATGCAAATCAATCAAGCAACAGACATGTTCATTTATTTAATTTTCATTTGGGCTATCTTTAAAGCTTAGCTATCTTCATGTTCAGTTAGTTAATTGAGCTAAAAAATTTCTTCAAGCTCCATTCATTTAAGGGCTAAATTACGTGAAATCACCATGAATTTTCGGCCATCTTACAAAAAAATTTCATGAACTTTCAAAAATACAATAAACTGCCACAAAATTTTTCTATAATTCTAAAAAATACTAACATCTCTCAATCAAATATTAGAAACCTTCATGTGAATATGATACGAAATTTTACAGCTTATGTGTATTTTAATTATAAAAATAATCACAAGATATCCACGTAACCCCTTTCTTAATGTTGGATTGATGGATGGCAGGTTTTTTGAAAATTAGTGGAAAAAATTGTGATAATTTATTTTATTTTTAAAAGTTCATGGCGATTTACTGTAAATGTGAAAATTCATTGTAATTCTATGGAACTACTCTTCGTTTTAGGTTACTATAAATGAGTTAGGTTCTGTGAGAAATGTCCGACTGGCCAAGTCGGGCCTAGGCCTCGAGTTATCTTTGGTTCATTTTCATTCGGCTAGGCTCAATGAAAGATTTAGTTAAAAGGCTAAACCAGAATGTACTATCTGGATTCAACTCAATTTCCCGCCCCATTAAAACAAGCCCAACCCAGTTGCAGTTAGAAAATTGAAAGGAAGTCGGCTCCGGGGCAGTTTGGCTAGGGGTTGAAGTGAGAAAGTGAGAAAATGGTAATAGTCTTCTTTGAAACTTGAGAATTAGTTAGTAAATTTTCTAGTGTTTGGATATTGTTAGGAAGTGTGATTTGAAAAATGTTATTTCTTTTCCGGTATTTAGATGGTAATGTGGAAATAGAAATGAAAAATTGACTACAACGTTAGCGCAAAATAATATTAAAATAAAAATTAATTAAGAAAAATAAAAATTAAACTGTAATTAAAATGCAAGTGATATTTATATTATCACAAAATTAACTGTTTTGTGTTGTAACTTATTACAAATAAAATTTACATGACCATAAAATTAACTGTAACACTCTAAAAGTGAGTGAATGGTCGTGTAAAAAAGAAAAGTTCTCCCAGTTCTGATATTTGAATAAACAGATAAGTGAGAAATGACATCATACTTCCGCCCACTTGAACCCAAGCAACCATCGATTTGGATTCCCAACTCCCTGCGAGGGTTTAGGATTTATAAGCGAATTCAGAAGACAATAACTCCGTCTCCAGCTTAAAAAAAAAATCGAATTTTTTGGGTTTTAGAGGCCAGCTGGGAGTTATGAGTTTCGCCATGGGAGGTGGAGGTCGGTCTCCTCCTTCTTCTTCTTCTTCACACTCCAAGCCCAAAGACCTCGGCCTCTAGTGGGTCTCCCTCCAGGGCCACCCCGTCTTCAAAACCCCAAGCGGCAGTGGCGGCGCCGCCCCTCTTGGCAACCTCGCGGCCTGGGACGCCTCATCCTCTCACCTCGACCTCTGGGATCCCAACTCCGGACGCCTCCACCGTCTCTATCTTCGCTTCTCCGATGATCTTCAAGAAGTTCGTGATGATGGCGACGGTGAGTCATTTTCTCCCTCTTCTTCTGCCCTCATCCTCGCTGCATCTCCGTCTGAGATTTTGGTGCCGGATTCTCCGATAAGATCGCCCATCCGTCAGATTTCCTCAATGCCGATGGTTCCTCGCTGCTTCTCCCCGGGCGTAACAGGTTGTGGCTCATGAATTTGTACTAAAGGACTTCTTCTTCTACTTCTTTGAGTGCCAGCAATACAATTAGCTACAGCTATGAAATTATTAGCTGCTTGCTAATGCTAATCAGTGTTTTCTGCTGCATTGTCATTGCCCCAGCTTGGTTTAATTTGTTAGGCAATGGCTGAATTCAAGATGGATTTTTTTTTTTTTGCAACATTCAATTTTGGGGGATGGTTTTTGGTGGAAATATTAGATTTTTTTTTTTTTTTTTAATAGGGATGTGGGAATCTGGGATGTGGGATGGGGTTAGGATTTTTATTTTGCTGGGAGATGGGCTTGCTTTCTTGTTTAGTTCATGGGAGAGTTATTGCAAGAATATTAGCTTTTGCTCAATTTTAGGTTCCTAATTTTCCAAGCCCTTAAACACTAACCCTTCAGAATGAAACCCAATCCAAATTCACCACCAAGGGTGTTATGGTTATTAATATTTCATTACCGCCAAAAAGACTGGTACATTTACATTACTGCATTATTCTGTAAATAAACCTTAACTTTACTTGTATATACATGATTCATGATCCACAAGTAAGAAATGAGAAACAGACATATAAGACTCCAAAGAGATATTTTGGTAAATGAATGGTTAATTCCCCTGTGATTTGATATATAGATCACCACACTCTGATTTTAAAGGCCTTTGCTCTCGACACAAAACAGATTACAGTTTTATGCTTCCCTGGATGAATTTGCAGGGAGCAATTTTTTTTGAGTTTTCAGTATATGTAATGTATGTGTCAGTATTTCCTATTTGTTGTTTTAAATCCAGTTGTACTGTACTTTCCCAAAGGCAATTGCATCACTAATGTAATTTCTGGTTGTTTCTAGACTTGAAGGACATGCCCTTTTATCACTTTTTAGATTGCTTCTTACCAGAATATCGAATGGTTGAATAATATATAATAATATAATGCAATCATAGAACAATGCAGTATGAATTGGGTGCTTATCTAAATCAACATTTGTTATGATGATTAGTTTATTAATCTGTTTTTATCATTTCACTCCATGGTGTATCTTTGTTGGTTTGCATACCAGCATTTGTTGCTTGAGGCTTTCTACTTTGATACTTTTTGTCTGTATATACATCTACAACCATTTCATATGAATTGCATTAATTCTTACTCCTTCTCTGTCCTTCATTATCAAATGAGATAGTGTTCTCAAGAGATTGCTAGTTGTTATTATAGTCCTTTCTTCCAACTTTGGGCTGCTGCAGCTTCAGTGTCATTAAATGTTTGCAATTCAGTCCATTTTCAAACTTATTTGCTATTATCTTCTTTCCTCTCTTCTGTTAAAGCAAATGGTTATTGTTGCTAACAGGACTATTAATGTTGGTTCTCAAATCTGTTCCGCTCAAGACACCGGCTTACAAATTTTACTAGTATCATGGCACCCTTACAGCAGCAGTCATGTGGGCATCTTATCATCAGATTCAGTTTTAAGGTACAACTTGACTATTTTTATAAATTTAATATCTCATTTTGTTGTGAAACTTGTTGCTTGCCATGTTAGAGTTCACTTTACACGTGTAACAAATTTCAGAGCTGTACATGCTTCTCTGTGTATACAATGTATAAAAAATTCTAGAATGTAATAAATTAATAATGTTATGGAAAGTAGGTACACATCCATATATCTGCTCCCCATGGTAAATCTAGCTTGGAATTCTGTTTTCTGTATTTGATTTTCTGAGTTTTATTAAGCATATGTAGACTTGTGTTTTTGAGAAATAACACACTCACCTTACTATGGATATTTCCCTACTCTGCCTTATATTTTCAAATTATATTGCAAGAATATGTCAGCCTATAACATGCGAAAATTGAATTAAAGATATTTTTGAGAATTAAAGCCTTTGATTATTTTCAAAAACATACAAAATAAAACTACCCTAACTTTATCCGTTTCAACACTATTTTAGTAAAAACTAAGTGTCTCGCTTGGCTAAAGATCAAATTGAAGAGGTTGGGCTGAAGAGATGCTTGTTATGTTGACTAAAATGAATAAGTTTAAGCGAGTTATATGCCATAAACTGTAGACAGAAACTTAACCTTCCATTAATTTATTTGAAATTCATCATTAGTCTAGTTTTTTTTTTCTAATTATGTTTAGAAAAATATAATTGCAAAATAACTCAAAAGCTTGCCATATATGAAATTGTAGTGGTCAAAATCTGACCCCGTCCAAGATGGCGACACATGTTTCTCATCTTTGAACTCTCCGAGAAGCATCAGAGCTCCCTTCCGAAGTCCATGCTATACCCGACCTCCTCAAGATCTTCTATGCTCTGAGGCTCCCTCCGTTCCGGAGACTTGAGCTCTGAGCCAAGAAGCTCCAGCAAAAGATCACCCCTGATCTTCGCCGATAATTACACAGTAACGAAGCCTTATTTTTCTCCACGTTCATAGCGTGTAACACCCTTCAGCGCGATCAATTATGGACAGTGGGGATTTCCCTGCATGCAATCCCAACCATCCAACACTGGTGATCACGGCCATTACAACAAATCAACAATGCAAATCGTGTGGTTACGAGGATCTCGCTTGTACTCATCTATTTCCATACTAACAACTCAGTCAAGTATAAGTAAACCTTCTCTTCTAACGAAAAATGGAGATTCTAATTCCAACCTGGATCTAAAAGGGAAAAAGATGCAGAGATACCTAACCTAAAATTGTGTACATATCCTCTAGATTCTAGTAATTCTTGTAACCTGAGAATTATAGTGAAGCTCCTCCTCCTCCTCCCCGTGGTTTTTCCCGATTAAGGGTTTTCACGTAAATTCTCTGTGTCACTCTTGTCCGTGCTGTGTTTTATCTACGTGCACTTTCCCATTTCCGTTCTCGCTTGTGAGGATCAATCATCCAATCACTTGTGGCGAAAAATTACCACCACAGAAATAAGAAAAAGGGGATGGTATTTATGGAGTTAGTGGAGAGGAAGTAGGTTCAATTTATTAGTGTTAGGGCATAGCAAAAATGGTAAGGAAGAAGTTGAAGGAAAGGAGTAAATATAATGTTGGTGGTGAAGAAGGAAATGGTGGTTCTGGATTTAGCAGAGGACGAAGAGGAAATATGTTCAATTCTAGTATGATAAGCATAAAGAGATCAACTTGGGTGAAGGATAGGATAGAAGGGTATCTATCTTCCAATTAGAGGGCAAAAGTGTCCAAGCTATCAAATTGTAAAGTAATTTTTTTTTTTTAAATTTATGAGGAACTTATGAAAATAAAGTGAGATTTTAGGTTATTTGTTGTAATTTGGCCTTTATTTTTGCAAGTTAACTCAAATAGACAAATAGAGAGTGCACACTAGTAAATATGGTTTAGGTCATCATTCTTCTCATTCTTTGCACTGTAACTTGTTGAGAAGTTCCATTCATGAATTCTAAAGTATCATCTTGCACAATTTTCTATCTATAACTATTGCTCATACTAGAGCCTGCAATGCTATTGCCCATACTGACGCCTTTGAAGCTATTTCTTCCGATTGATGTATTTTTTAGATTCAGAATTTCATTGCCATCGGTTAATGTCTAAACTCTACAATGGAAAATTGTCTAGTTTCTTTATTTAATGAAGTTGAAGATCCCGCCTGCCCGCCCGTCCGCTGGCTTGCACCCTCGCACAACATAAAAGAAAAAAAGAACAAAAAACAATTGTTGTTGACCCCAAGCCGATTCATTTACATAGGTGGAATTGGTCTAACTAAAGGTTGTAGCCTAACATTGTAATCAATGAGAAAAGCTAAAAAGCAAGGAAATGAAGCCAAGAAAGAGAGGGGAAAATGAAGGTGCATAGAGAGAAGGTATAATCTTGTAATCTAGGTGTAGATTCAAAAAGGTGAATACTCTTGTGGGATCAAGAGGAAGTTTAGATCTCTATTGTATCAAGTTTATTAATAAAACTTTCTCAAGTTCTTTCCCCTTGGATGTAAGTCAATTTTAACCTGAACCACATTAAATTCTTGTGTTATTGTTTCTACTCTTTTGTCTTGATATTGCTGGTAAGCTTTAATAGTTTTCCTTTTGCAAGCATTGTCATATTGCCAAGGTCTCCGCTGAGCACAACAGGTTCAGTCCATTAACTTACAACACCTCATGAATGTAGTATTGTGCATGCAGAAATGTAGGCGGACCTTTTTAAAGGAAGGGTATGCCTTACAATTATTTGTATCCAAAGAGGCGGGAAAGAGCTTTCTTTCTGTTTTAGTGTTTTAAGCAGAGATCCAAAAGATCAGTCACCGTGTTTTTCATTCTATTCTTCAGTTTGATGTTCTTTCTGTTTGTCATATTGTGGTGATTGTAGTTTATTTATATTCTTTATCCTATCAATAGTGATGTTAATCTTCTAAATTAAATGACATTTCTCTATTCATCAATTGAGAAATCTATCAAACAAGAGAAGTTTGTGCCTAGGTTGCATACTTTCTGTGATCAAACTGTTGTCTTTCGGCAAACAGTGAGTTTGTAACCCTGAAATAACCTTTTTCAAGTCTTTTGAAATATTTTAAGTTCTGGAAACATCTTAGTTTATCACTGAGTATTTCCATCCTAAAGTTTGCTTGTGCTTGTTTGTTTTTCTAGGTCTTTGTCGAGCTTGAGCACCATGAGGACTATCTGAAGACGATAATTGATGACCAAAATAAGCGCTTGCACACGCGAAGCAGTTGCTTTCAAATGTTGAAGGCAAGCAACAAGGCATAAAAGATTAGATTGGTCGGGCTTTCAAGGTTTATGAGCTTTTGGAAAAACGCCTTCAGAATTTCATTTTGTTACCTGGAGCAAACAAGAAACCATTGTCCAGAGCTGAACGAGAATTCAAGACCCAACTTGGTATGCAAGACTGCATTTCTCAAACCTTTTATATGTTGCCTTGTGAGTTGTGACGTCCCATTTGCAAATTTGACTTCTGTTTATTTGAATAATGCAGAAACATTTGCAGACGTGGAGTTGGACGCCTGTGTTCTTCCATTGAGTCTTTGAATGCGAGGGTGAGGAGAAGTTATCAGTCTAACCAAGTTAGTGCATTGAGCATAAAAGGACAATCACCTGGAAGGAGGAAAAACCTAGTGTTGGATAGAAGATGCAGAAAATGAGGTCGTCCATGGAGTTGCTTTCTATTATCAACAATGAGAATACGAAGAAGATAAATCTCATCGAGCAGGGACTGAAGAGCCAGGAAGAATAGGAGTTGAATGCCGATATGTACACAAATTTGTGCACAAATGTATGTTTTTATTGCCATCGTCTTTTTATTTTTTTTGCCTTGAGACAATTAACAGTTAAAATGTTGTAATATCAAGTAGCTCTTTGTATGTCTACACCTTTGCTGTAAAGAAAATTAAAAGTTTTCAACTGCCCTCCTTTCTGATGTTGTTTGTTTAGGTTCCAAGGCTATAAATCATTTGATTGTTTTCAATTAGGCTAAATTATCAGGCCACGCTCGGAGCCCACATCAGCTTATTTGAGTGCATCACTCAACCGGAACTGCACGACTATCTGGGACACCAACAACCAGTACAAGGACCATTCTCTGATCTACTCAAGGATCCAACACGATGACCCTCTAGAGCCTACTGCTCCTACGTTACTTACAGCTGGATAGCATGATTCCCGCGATTTAAGGATCCGAATAAGCCGTCAGATTTTTCTCACGTGAACGTTGTAATGCTCTTATATCAATGTGAGCAGTTATGAATGGTGACGTATATCTCTGCATAGTGATCCTACAATCAAGCGGCACTATCTCAATGGTTGCAAGGAGATTATAACGTGCGAATCACGTAGTTATGTAGCTCCGAAATATATGCACCCATGAAGACGATTTAGACGGGTATAAATACATCTCCTTCTCCAATAAGAAGGAGGTAGGAGAACAAAAATCTTAGGGCAACTGTAATCATAGTCTTAGATCCACTGATCTCTATTTGTAATTCTTGAAATCACCTAGGGGGGTGAATAGGTGATAATGCTAATCTAGAAACTAAATGCGGAAGCTAAAAACTATTTTGCAACACACTTAATATAACGCACAAGTGTAGCCGAATTTCCCGTGAAGGGCTCTGGACTAACTCCTCTTGATTCCCCTAGATAAGGGTTGAGGTGCTATATGAAGCTCTTGTGGTTAAGTATAAGTGAGGCACACACACAAGAAAGCCAAGCATATAAAGATGTACAATGTGAAATAATGCAAGGCACAAATGCAAGCAATAAGATATGAATGAATGAATGATGCTTTGCACAAATAAAAGAGAGAGAGAGAGAGTTGAGAGTCAATGGATCAAACGCAAAGACAAGATATGTTCCGAGGTTCGAGCCCCTAACTCTACGTCCCCGCCTTCACCGAGAAGGATTTCTAATCCACTATACTCCCACCGAGGGAACCTCCACCGAGGAGGATTTGTTACAATACTAGGAGTACCGAACTCCTCTCTCAAACACCGCCTCACAACCGAGGGGTAGACCCGTAGCTACTACAACCACAATCACCTCTACCGAAGAGAGATACAAACCACCAAGCTCCACCTCACACAAGAGGGAGCAAATTACAATCCTCAACCTCTACCAAAGAGGGAGCAAACACCAACCCAATACAACAACCTCAACCTCTACCAAAGAGGGAGCAACACAAGAAATGAGGGTTTACAACAAGTGATCACAAAAGATCACAAACTCTATTTCTTTTCCACAAACACAAGATCCTAAATAGATTAGGATAGAAGATAGCTCAAGTGTGGAAAAACTAGGTGTTTGGAAAACAAAAACTCAAAGAAAAATCTTGGGAAAACTCTTGGTAAAAGATATAAGTGAAGAACAAAACAAATCTCCCAATTTTCTATTTTTCTTTGATTTTCCAAAAACCCAAAACAATACAAAGATAAATCTTTTTGGCACAAAACTCTTTTGAAAACTCTTTTAAACAGTAGAGAAAGTCTGAAAATTCTGGCTCTAAAAATCTTGGCTAAAATCCCAAAGGAATGGGGTTTATATAGGCCAAACAGAAAACTAGCCGTTAGGCTGATCTATCAGCCTGACAGGCTTGCGGTCGACCGGCCCGGTCAACCGCCAACGGTCATAAATATGACCGTTGGGCCATCCCGGTCGACCGCCCGGCCGACCGCCCAGATACAGAGAGCAGAGCTCTCTGGTCCGGTCGACCGCCCGGTCGGCCGGCCCAGTGTCTGCCAGACGTGCACAAGGCTGTGCACGTCGGTCGACTGCAACGGTCGACCGGCCTTTGGTGCGGTCGACCCGTGCGGTCGACTGACCTTGCCTGTCAGCCACAGTCTGGGTGTGAAAACAGGTTTAAAAATATTTTAGAAATTCTTTTCTCTTCTAAAAATCCCAAAAATAGTTTTAACATTTTGCATTGATACATAAACATGTGATAAAAGTTTAACTCAAATATCAAGCAAGTTAGACTATTTTTGTGTTTTGAAAGTTTTACCAAAAACCAAAACTTGTATTTTATCAAACAAGTATTCTTCTACACATGAATAGGAAGGTCAAAATAAGTTTGTATAAGAAGTTTAAGCATGCATGTATAACTAGAATACATCTACTATACATATACACCATTTAAACTTGTTTTGATCAAACTATTCATGAAAACAATTCCATAAAACATAAAACGTGTGTGTATTGTGCACTTGAGCATATCAACTATTCTAAACTTTACACATGGATCTAAAACACACTAAACTAAAACTAGGATACCTAAGTCTTCTTGATGATCTTCAATCTTCAAGCCGACTCGATCCCAAACGTGATCCACCGAGTGCAAAGATATGATCTTGATGCTCGGGCACTGGAATCACCATGAAAAAGCTTCTAAACTCCTTGTTGAAGCTAATCACCAACTAATATCTTGCTAAATGATCTGAAACTTAAAATCACAAGATTATTAGTTAACATAACTACATGAGTTAATCATTATCAAAACTAGAGTGGAAGGCCTCTGGGCCAACAATCTCCCCCTTTTTGATGATGACAAAACTCATGGAGTTATATATACATGGATTAAAGTTAAGCTTCAAAGAAGCTCCCCCTTAACTCATGCATAAACAAATAAACAATAAATATGCAATGAATGACAATGCATAGCCATGCATAAACAATAAACATGTTCTAGATACCAAATGAAATTTACAAAAAACAAAACATGTTCTAGATACCATATATGCAAAACATAAATATGCATATAAAACTTAATATAAAACTCAAAATCTTTCTCCCCCTTTTTGTCAATCATCAATAAAGGGGTAAAAGCAAAAGCAAAACAATAAATTTTTCTCCCCCTTTTGTCTAAAACAAAAAGAATACCAATAAGGGGTTACAATCAATTAAGATATCAATTTAAAAATATGTCAAAGATAGCATCGTGATACCAATTGAAAGTGAAACATAGATCAATAAATGGTATATGCAATATACATTCATGAAGAGGAAGATGCTAAGTTAACTTCCCTACACAGGCATTACATGAAGAAGGGATGACAAGCCCTAACTCACATAAATACATGATATGTAATGCATAAGAGGAGATGTGAAGCTCCCCCTATACACGTGTACCACATAAAGAAGAGTTGTCAAGCTCCTCAATACACGATACACTCAACATGAATCTATATGTAGAAGAGATGTTAAGCTCTCCTTGCATATAGGCAATATAAATCAAAACTTTTGAATTTTTCTTTAAACAAAATTTTTAGATACCAATTTTAAAACATTCAAATAAACATCTTGATATCAAAAGAGAGTATTTTTCTTTTTAAGTATATGATATCAATTTGAAATTTTATTTTCTAACATAAAGTAAGGGAGTGGAAATGCAAATACCAATTGAAATATGAAAATCGAATTTTCTCCCCCTTTATGAAATACCAACTAAACACAATGCGTAGGCTTGTTTAAGAATACCAATTGAAAGCTAAATCAATTGAAACAAAGTTGAAACTCAAGCTCTAGCATAAACAAAATTTATACTCAAGATATAGGGATATAATAAGCACAAATAAAACATATATGTTGAAAAATTAGATACCAATAGAAATTGATACCATTAGACTTGAAGGCATACATACATAAACACATATGAGTATACAAGAAGATCAAAATTGATACCAATTGAAAGAGTTCAATGATACCAATTAAAACAACAATCATAGCAAGTGTATACCTCATATTACTAAACGAAGAATACGAACTAGTTAAAATGAAAAGTTTTGTTAACTAGTACGAAATCCTTCATGCAAGGAATAAAAATAAATGTTTTCATAAAACATGAAATTCACAAGATAATCAACACTCTAAGCCAATGAAGCATAAATATGACTCATGAAAACTAAAACATGAGTAAACATGAAGGTGAGTGTACAAATACAATGTGAAGAACATGATCATGAAAATATTCAATTAAGCTCAATATTCCTTAAACATAAAAACTCATCAAAAACTATTTAATCTTCAAGGTATATGTATGTCCTATACAAACTAAAGTATACATACATATCCAAACACAACGAGTCCACAAAATATATGCATGAAGGCACGTGGCTCAAAGGATGTATATGTATAACAATAATTTGGATAAAATGGACATATACATGAAGTTAAATATGAATTCATAAAACAAATTCAAAAATGGGAATACAAGTTTAAAATATATGGATCATCAAAACTAGACTATACTAGCACATTTAATGGGTTCAAATAAGCATTCAAGCTCAAACATATATAGATTTATTTGTGGCCCACTATATGTACAAGTATACATCCTAGTCTTAATGAAAACTAACATTTAAACAAATATTCAAATCATGAAGCATCAAAAACAAGATAAAATCATCATGACAAAACTAAACATGATTATTATGTAAATCCACATGTTATTAAACCTATGATAAACATGATAGCTAAACAAATGGTGAGAACACAAAATAATAGTCCATATTAAACATGGGTGTCTCAAATACTATATATGTATGCCATAAGTCTAATTATCATGGCATTTTCATAATAATCTAAAAAACAATAAATCATGCTATAAACAATGAATATGAAAGGCATGTAAATAAAAACGGGAGTAAAGGATTGTCACCAAAATCGAAGAAGCAACTCTCCTTGTCTCCAAAAACATGGTGGTCCTCTCCACCAAACTTCCCTTGAAAGTGATGCATCCAAATGATTTTCATGAAGCTCGGAACGCATCCACTCCAAGGTACCTATACTCTCACGTCATGTGAGAGCCCACACCTACATCAAAAATACGAGGGGTGGTCTTTGGTACCCATATCCTTTTGGGTCCATGGGGGTTAGTACCTTCTCTAACCCAAACAAATTTATTTGCTAAATTTGAAGCATGTAATCTATCAAAGCAAAATTTAGTAAGGTGGCCCATACGTCCACAATGTGTACAAGTGTACACATGAGCATACGTGTGATGGTGTCCGTGAGGAGCATGTGTATGCCGTGGAGGGTGTGCATGTATAACAGGAACTTGTTTCTTTCGAAACAAGGATTCCAACCGTGTGTGGCTCTTGGCACATTGGCTCAAAGTGGAGCCCAAACAATCAACACTCTTCTTAAGTATGGATATATCTTGTTCAATTAAAGAAGAGGTGGCACATGCAATAGGTGAAGTGTGTGATACTACCCTAGCATGGCAAACATGTGCATCAATATTATTTTGTAAAGAAACATTTTTCTTTAAACAATCTTCTAAATCCTTAGAAATAGAAGCAATTTTTATTTTCAAAGAATTATTTTCTTTTAAAACAAAACTAACTTTTGAAGACAAGTTTTCATTTTTCTTCAAAATTATTTCACAATCATTTTTAGATTTTAAAACTTTATTTTCCTTTAGAGTAAGGTCTAGTTGAGATCTCAATGAATCCCTTTCATTATAAACCACAACCTTCTCTTGCAAAACCTTGTCAAGTTTAGAAGACAATTTTTCATTTTCTTTATTTAAAGCTAAAGTCTTCTTTTTCAAAACATTATATTTTTTCTATCAATTTTTCACAAACAATAGAGAGTTCTTCATTCAAAGTGTTAGGATCAACATGCTTATCACAAGAAGAACTAGAATTAAAACTATTTAGTTGAGTTTCTGATTGTACCTCAAGGGAGTCATTCCCTTGGACCATATAGCATTGTGAATCGGATTCTCCACTAGACTCCTCCTCTTTTAGGATGGGCAATTGAAGCTTGGAGGTAGTGGTTGTGGTTGTCAACATATTCCACACTGCAAATGCGGAATCAAAGTTAGAAGCAAGCATAAGATATTCTTTGTTTAATGTGCTTCTAATGGCCTCAAGGGCTAGTGCATTGGCCTCATATGCTTGCTATCACTAAGGTAGGATTCCTTGGTAATGGCAAGGTGAACCTTATATCCTAGGGCTTGTAGGTAAATGGACATCCTAGTCTTCCAAACAAGAATGTTGGAAGGGTCAAACATAGGTGTGTTGGCCCAAAGGCCTATCACCCTAGTTTTGATGATGATCAACTCATGAAGTTATGTTTACTAATGGTCTTGTGTTTAATTAGTGACAGATTCATTATCAAGATCTTAGTAGGTGCATAGCTCAACAAAGGATAAAATGTCAAGATTTGGAGCTAGCACGGTGTGATCCAAGGAGCTTTTGGATCAAGCTTGGACCAAGTCAAGAAGATGAGAAGCCTTCAAGTGAAGACTTCAAGAAGATGAAGACTTGTGTCTAGGTATAAGATTTTGTTTTTATTTTAGAGTAAAATGTAAAGGATAGATAGTTGGTGGATTGCTCAAGTACATATGCACACACACTCTTGATAGAATTGTTTTCATAAAAGAATTTTCAGATTTAGAAAAGATTTTTCATTTTGGAAAAATACTATTTGGTTTTTGGTATTCATGTTTACATCTTTCAACCAAAACCAAGTTTATGCTTATTGTTAAAAATATAGATATTTCATCTTGATTGTGTAGTGGATCATATCCATACACACTATGCTTTAATAA
This sequence comes from Agave tequilana, assembly GCA_038442645.1. Classification (NCBI taxonomy): domain Eukaryota; kingdom Viridiplantae; phylum Streptophyta; class Magnoliopsida; order Asparagales; family Asparagaceae; genus Agave; species Agave tequilana. Next base: position 348,452 of record JAVJIF010032779.1, read on the forward strand.
ATTCATAATATCTTGTTTTTGTATCATGAAGAAGTTTGGAAAACAAGTTTTTAGAAAAAATACAAGTTTTCATTTGAACCAATATTTCCAACTTACAAAAATAGTCCAAATATTTTATAACATGCCTTGATTTTGTGCAAGCATGTTTGTATATCAAAGTATATTGGTAAAACTATTTTTGTAGAATTTTTATGTATTTATGGGATTTTATGTGAACCAATAGACTTAGTTTTAAATCCCAGAAAAACTGTTTCAGGCTTCAGCTAGTCGACTTGCTACCTTTATAGTCGACTAACCCTGAAGTCGGTCGACCGGCTCGGTCGACCGACGTGCACAGACGTTCACGCCTTTGTGCACTGGAGGACGGCCGACCGTACGGGTCGACCGCTCTAGAGAGCTCTGCTCTCTGGAAATTTCGGCCGACCGTACGGGTCGACCGACAGAGAGTTCTACTCTCTGCTCCAGTGGCTCGGTCGACCCGGGCGGTTGACCGTGGCTCCAACGGTCGGATTTCTGACCGTTGGCGGTCGACCGGCAGGCCTGACAGACCCCAACGGCTATATTTTTTTGGCCTATAAATTTGGGGGTTTGGTCATTATTTTGAAAGAAGATTTTGGAGACTTTTAGAGCCAATTTTTCCTATTCATTTCAAAGGTTTTTCTCCACAAAATTTAGAGCAAATACTTCCAATTAAAAGGAGAGATTTATCAAGAGTGTAAAAGTGAATTCTTTGAGTTTTCCTCCACCATCTCTTTCCTTGTTTTTCTCACACAAACACTTGAGCAATTCATAGACATACTCATCCTATAGGAGTGTTGTAGTGAGAGCTTTTATTGGTGATCAAAGTGTTTAGATCGCCAAGAGATTTCATTCTTGTACTTTGAGGAAACGGGTAAGTGTGCTCGTGGTGGTTTAGAGTTCTTGTGTGAACTCGGTGGTTTGAGGTGCGGCCTCGGCGAGCTAGTGAGCTTGCGTGTGTACGGGACTAGGGAGTCCGAGGGCTTGTAGGTGTTGCGGCACCGAGGAGAGATCCAGTGGGATCTTGCATAGTGGAAATCCTTCGTGTGTCGAAGGCGGGGATGTAGAGCAAGTGTGCTCGAACCTCGAAACAAACCCTTTGTGTTTGCGATTGCCTTTTCTCTCTCTCTCTCTCTCTCTCTCTCTCTCTCTCTCTCTCTGTCTCTTGTTATATCTTGCATTCAATTATTGTCTTTACCATTTACATGCTTGATATACATTGTGCTTAATTGATATACTTGCTTGGGATTGTTGACTAACACTTGTATTCAACCAAGAGAGCCAACGCGGCACCTCAACCCATTCAAGGGGAATCTAGAGAAGTTTGTCCAGAGCCCTTCACGGGGAATTCGGCAACACTCTTTGGTTATACATGGTGTTTAGTGTAAGAAGTTTTAATTTGGTCGTATTGTTTTAGCTTCCGCATCATTCATCATTAAGTGACCATTAGATTAGCCATCACCTATTCACCCCCCCTCTAGGTGAACTTATAATTGGTATCAGAGCTTGGTACTCTGATTTGGGTCTAACAACCTAGAGTTAAAGATCCTCATTTTTAGGCTAATCATAATATTTGTACACACACCATGGAGTTCATGTCACCACCCACCTTTGACATTCTTAACATCCAAATTTGGAAGGTTAAGATGTCTTTGTACCTCAAAGCCCTAGGCATACATGTTTATTTGCTACAACTAATGATGCATATATTAATAATAGCAAGTACATTGAGGCTAATGTAAAAGCCCTTCATGCTCTTAAGTTAACCCTAAATGATGATTATTTATCTAGGATTTCTAACATTGAATCGGCTTTTGTAGTTTGGAACATCATCACCTCCCTTGGCGAAAAGGATCTATGTTATGCCGGGAGCGATTCGGACGTTGGAAGCGACACCTCCAACGCATGCTATATGGTCCAAGGGGATAACCCCCTTGAGGTAACTACCGAATTCGAGGTAGATGAGGGTGTAGACATGTCATATGATGAGCTCACTACATTTTGCCAATTATTGCTTGAGAAATATGACATGATTAAGAAAGATAATAAAAATTTGAAAAAGAATATTGCTTGTATGCATATAAAACAAGATTCATTTAAATCTAAGATTGCATGTTTAGAAAAAGAAAAAGATGATTTGAAAAATGAGAATGTTTCCTTGATGTCTAAATTAAATGATTTATGTGAAGGGAACACTATTTTGAAAGATAAAATTATTTTGGTGGAAACTCAAAAGGAAATTGTTTTAAAAGAAAACACCTCTTTGAAAAGAAAAATTTTTGAAAAAGAAAAAGAAAATGGAAAAGTTAAAGTTTCCAAAAAGAAGAAAAATGATTCCATATCCCACTATAATCTTCATGCCACCATTGATGATAGTGAGATTAAATTTTTGAAAAATAAAATTAATAGTTTGAGCTCTACCTTGAGCTCTTGTGCATTTAATCACAATAGATTGGAGTCTATGTTTTCAAAGAAATAAACTCCACACATTCATGCACATTCACATCATGCATATGCTTATGTTGCACGTCATGACCACACTCATACACATAAGCATTCTAAGGTGTACAAGTGTACACATTGTGGCCGCAAAGGCCATTTAGCAAAATTTTGTTATGACAAGTTGCATCATTTTAATTTTGCTAATAAAAATGTTTGGGTGCCTTACAACAAGACTAACCCCCAAGGACACAAGAAAATATGGGTACCAAAACCCCCCACCTTTTACTTTTGATGTAGGTGAGGGCTCTCACAAGACGTGAGAGGATTGGTGCCTTGGTAGTGGATGCCCTTGGACATGATGGACATACTTTTGGGATGCATCACTATCAAGAAGTTTTGGTGGGACAACCACCATGTTAGTAGCTTTGGAGTTGGTAACAATCTCTAAACTCTTACTTTTATGTACATGCTTTTAATTTCATATATCATATAGCATGTTCATATTTTTGTGTGCTTCATGTGGTATTTACATGCTTAGATGTAGAATGTGTCAAACTTGCATTTATACATATATGAATAGTGAACTACAATTGACTCATATATATTTGAACTTCATGCTCATTTGTATCCACTATTTGCATATGCATAGTCTAGTTTTGATGATTCTCATTTATACATGCTTTGCCAATTTTTATGCTTTACTTCATGTATATGTATTTTTAATTCAAATCTAATAAATATACATGTATACCTGTGAGTCTCTTGCCTTCATGCAAATACATTTGATAGACTCTTTTATGTTTGGGATATGTATGTGTATTGTTAGATTTGGATAAATCATACATATACCATGAAGACTAGTGATTTATGAAAAATGAATTTTCATGTTTTGTTTTGTTAAAAATGTGACTTATGATCATTTTGAGCTTCATTGACTATTTTCATAAAAATGCTAGTTACATGATCGTTTAACACTCACACTTTTGTTAAAATTATTTTTGAACCTTATAGACCATGAGTGCTTAAATGTTTGTGTGTCTAGTTATGTTTATGAAAAACATAAGATTTGATATATTTGAAGGATCTTTAACTAGTTTTTCAAAAACAATTTATACTAGTTATTTATTCTTCAAATAGTTTTTGAGATTGACACATAATTCTATTTTTCTCAAAATTTATTTGATGCTTCATGATTTGAATATTAGTTTATATGTTAGTTTTTTGTCAACACTAGGATTTATACTTGTACATATCGTGGGCCACAAATAAATCTATTTATATTTGTGCTTGAATGCTTATTTGAACCCATGAAATGTGCTTGTATTGCTTGGTTTTGATGATACGTACATTTTTAAACTTGTATTCCCACTTTTTGGATTTGATTTATGATCATGTGTTTTCATTTCATGTATATGTGTATTTTGCCAAACTTTAAGATATACATGTATACCTCTTGAGTCATTTGCCTTTAATGCAAATCTATTTATATGGACTCAATTGTGTTTAAGAGATATGTATGTATACTTATTGTGTTGTCAAAACATACATATATCTTGAAATATAAATTTTATTTTTTAATAAAAAAAAATGTGTGATGATTTAAAGGAATATTGAGATTAATTGATATTTTTTTTTGCTTTATTCCTTGCTTGAAGGATTCCGTACTAGTTTTTAAAACATTTTCATATTAACTAGTGCAAATTCTTCATATAATAGAGTATATAATAAGCTTACTCTTCAATTGGTATCATTGGATATTTTCAATTGGTATCAATATGATTTTTATATACTCATATTTTGATTGTATGTATGAATGCTTTCAAATTTAAATTATATCAATTTCTATAGGTATTATCTTTTCATACATGTGATCTTTTGTGCTTTAAGAGAGTGAATAAATTGTTCTTAAAACACTATGTATATGCTAAGCTTAACTCAACTCTCAATTGGTAATTCTTAAAACTTATGCAATATGCTTTCAAAATTGATATCAAAATAAAAAAATATGTTTACTTGATATCTCAAAATGTGTTTTATTAAGAAAGTTCAATATTCTAAAGAAAAATTCAAAATTTTTGATTTGTATTTCCTATATGCAAGGAGAGCTTAATATCTCTCTTACATATGGATTCATATTGAGTATATTATAAATTGAGGAGCTTGACAACTCTTCTTTATATGATATACGTGTGTAGGGGGAGCTTCACATCTCCTCTTATGCATTACATAATATGTGTTATGTGAGTTAGGGCTTGTCATCCCTTCTTCATGTAATGCATATGTGTAGGGAAGCTAACTTAGCATCTTCCTCTTCATGAATGTATATCGCATATAAATTTTTATTGATTGATTTGTATTACCCCTTCTTGATCTCTTTGTTTTTGACAAAAAGGGGAAGAAAATTTTGTTTGATTTCACTTTTAACCCTTTGTTGATGATTGACAAAAAGGGGGAGAAAGATTTTGAGTTTATATACATGTTTTCATTGCTTAAGGGGGAGAAGTATTTGTCTTTCCTTGTTAGTTAATGCATATATGTTTTGTATTGCAAATAGGAGAAAAAGATTTTGATTTATGCTTGTTGCATGTTTTATCTCCATACTTGCATACATATTCATGTGCCTCATTGCCATATCTATTATTTATTTGTTATGCATGAGTTAAGGGGAGCTTCTTTGAAGCTTTACTTTAATCTATGCATATATAACTTCATGAGTTTTGTCATCATCAAAAAGGGGAGATTGTTGGCACAAAGGCCTATCACCCTAGTTTTGATGATGATCAACTCATGAAGTTATGTTTACTAATGGTCTTGTGTTTAATTAGTGACAGATTCATTATCAAGATCTTAGTAGGTGCATAGCTCAACAAAGGATAAAATGTCAAGATTTGGAGCTAGCACGGTGTGATCCAAGGAGCTTTTGGATCAAGCTTGGACCAAGTCAAGAAGATGAGAAGCCTTCAAGTGAAGACTTCAAGAAGATGAAGACTTGTGTCTAGGTATAAGATTTTGTTTTTGTTTTAGAGTAAAATATAAAGGATAGATAGTTGGTGGATTGCTCAAGTACATATGCACACACACTCTTGATAGAATTGTTTTCATAAAAGAATTTTCAGATTTAGAAAAGATTTTTCATTTTGGAAAAATACTATTTGGTTTTTGGTATTCATGTTTACATCTTTCAACCAAAACCAAGTTTATGCTTATTGTCAAAAACATAGATATTTCATCTTGATTGTGTAGTGGATCATATCCATACACACTATGCTTTAATGAATTCATAATATCTTGTTTTTGTATCATGAAGAAGTTTGGAAAACAAGTTTTTAGAAAAAATACAAGTTTTCATTTGAACCAATATTTCCAACTTACAAAAATAGTCCAAATATTTTATAACATGCCTTGATTTTGTGCAAGCATGTTTGTATATCAAAGTATATTGGTAAAACTATTTTTGTAGAATTTCTATGTATTTATGGGATTTTATGTGAACCAATAGACTTAGTTTTAAATCCCAGAAAAACTATTTCAGGCTTCAGCTAGTCGACTTGCTACCTTTATAGTCGACTAACCTTGAAGTCGGTCGACCGGCTCGGTCGACCGACGTGCACAGACGTGCACGCCTTTGTGCACTGGAGGACGGCCGACCGTACGGGTCGACCGCTCCAGAGAGCTCTGCTCTCTGAAAATTTCGGCCGACCGTACGGGTCGACCGACAGAGAGTTCTACTCTCTGCTCAGTGGCTCGGTCGACCCGGGCGGTCGACCGTGGCTCCAACGGTCGGATTTCTGACCGTTGGCGGTCGACCACTCGGGTCGACCGGCAGGCCTGACAGACCCCCAACGGCTATATTTTTCTGGCCTATAAATTTGGGGGTTTGGTCATTATTTTGAAAGAAGATTTTGGAGACTTTTAGAGCCAGTTTTTCCTATTCATTTCAGAGGTTTTTCTCCACAAAATTTAGAACAAATACTTCCAATTAAAAGGAGAGATTTATCAAGAGTGTAAAAGTGAATTCTTTGAGTTTTCCTCCACCATCTCTTTCCTTGTTTTTCTCACACAAACACTTGAGCAATTCATAGACATACTCATCCTATAGGAGTGTTGTAGTGAGAGCTTTTATTGGTGATCAAAGTGTTTAGATCGCCAAGAGATTTCATTCTTGTACTTTGAGAAAACGGGCAAGTGTGCTCGTGGTGGTTTAGAGTTCTTGTGTGAACTCGGTGGTTTGAGGTGCGGCCTCGGCGAGCTAGTGAGCTTGCGTGTGTACGGGACTAGGGAGTCCGAGGGCTTGTAGGTGTTGCGGCACCGAGGAGAGATCCAGTGGGATCTTGCATAGTGGAAATCCTTCGTGTGTCGAAGGCGGGGATGTAGAGCAAGTGTGCTCGAACCTCGAAACAAACCCTTTGTGTTTGCGATTGCCTTCTCTCTCTCTCTCCTTCTCTCTCTCTCTCTCTCTCTCTCTCTTTCTCTTGTTATATCTTGCATTCATTGTCTTTATCATTTACATGCTTGATATACATTGTGCTTAATTGATATACTTGCTTGGGATTGTTGACTAACACTTGTATTCAACCAAGAGAGCCAACGCGGCACCTCAACCCATTCAAGGGGAATCTAGAGGAGTTTGTCCAGAGCCCTTCACGGGAATTCGGCAACACTCTTTGGTTATATGTGGTGTTTAGTGTAAGAAGTTTTAATTTGGTCATAATTGTTTTAGCTTCCGCATCATTAGGCATTAAGTGACCATTAGATTAGCCATCACCTATTCACCCCCCCTCTAGGTGAACTTACAAGGTGGGGTCATGAAGTCCATGGGTCCAAACTATATGTGTGCAAACAAGCAAAATGCTAATGATAGATTAGCAAACAAGGATCTCACTCCTAGGATGTTAAGCCTAAGTATCAGGAGCGTAGGCTCTGATACCAATTGAAATCACTTAGAGGGGGGGTGAATAGGTGATAATGCTAATCTAGAAACTAAATGCGGAAGCTAAAAACTATTTTGCAACACACTTAATACAACGCACAAGTGTAGCCGAATTCCCCGTGAAGGGCTCTGGACTAACTCCTCTTAATTCCCCTAGATAAGGGTTGAGGTGCTATATGAAGCTCTTGTGGTTAAGTATAAGTGAGGCACACACACAAGCAAGCCAAGCATATAAAGATGTACAATGTGAAATAATGCAAGGCACAAATGCAAGCAATAAGATATGAATGAATGAATGATGCTTTGCACAAATAAAAGAGAGAGAGAGAGAGAGAGAGTTGAGAGTCAATGGATCAAACGCAAAGACAAGATATGTTCCGAGGTTCGAGTCCCTAGCTCTACGTCCCCGCCTTCACCGAGAAGGATTTCTAATCCACTATACTCCCACCGAGGGAACCTCCACCAAGGAGGATTTGTTACAATACTAGGAGTACCGAACTCCTCTCTCAAACACCGCCTCACAACCGAGGGGTAGGCCCGTAGCCACTACAACCACAATCACCTCTACCAAAGAGGGATACAAACCACCAAGCTCCACCTCACACAAGAGGGAGCAAACCACAATCCTCAACCTCTACCAAAGGGGAGCAAACACCAACCCATACAACAACCTCAACCTCTACCAAAGAGGGAGCAACACAAGAAATGAGGGTTTACAACAAGTGATCACAAAAGATCACAAACTCTATCTCTTTTCCACAAACACAAGATCCTAAATAGATTAGGATAGAAGATAACTCAAGTGTGAAAAAACTAGGTGTTTGGAAAACAAAAACTCAAAGAAAAATCTTGGGAAAACTCTTGATAAAAGATATAAGTGAAGAACAAAACAATCTCCCAATTTTCTATTTTTCTTTGATTTTCCAAAAACCTAAAACAATACAAAGATAAATCTTTTTGGCACAAAACTCTTTTGAAAACTCTTTTAAACAGTAGAGAAAGTCTGGAAATTCTGGTCTAAAAATCTTGGCTAAAATCCCAAAGGAATGGGGTTTATATAGGCCAAACAGAAAACTAGCCGTTAGGCTGATCTGTCAGCCTGACAGGCTTGTGATCGACCGGCCCGGTCGACCGCCAACGGTCATAAATATGACCGTTGGGCCATCCCGGTCGACCGCCCGACCGACCGCCCAGATACAGAGAGCAGAGCTCTCTGGTCTGGTCGACGCCCGGTCGGCCGGCCCAGTGTCTGCCAGACGTGCACAAGGCTGTGCACGTCGGTCGACCGCAACGGTCGACCGGCCTTTGGTGCGGTCGACCCGTGCGGTCGATCGACCTGGCCTGTCAGCCACAGTCTGGGTCTGAAAACAGGTTTAAAAATATTTTAGAAATTCTTTTCTCTTCTAAAAATCCCAAAATAGTTTTAACATTTTGTATTGATACATAAACATGTGATAAAAGTTTAACTCAAATATCAAGCAAGTTAGACTATTTTTGTGTTTTGAAAGTTTTACCAAAAACCAAAACTTGTATTTTATCAAACAAGTATTCTTCTACACATGAATAGGAAGGTCAAAATAAGTTTGTATAAGAAGTTCAAGCATGCATGTATAACTAGAATACATCTACTATACATATACACTATTTAAACTTATTTTGATCAAACTATTCATGAAAACAATTCCATAAAACATAAAACGTGTGTGCAATGTGCACTTGAGCATATCAACTATTCTAAACTTTACAAATGGATCTAAAACACACTAAACTAAACTAGGATACCTAAGTCTTCTTGATGATCTTCAATCTTCAAGCCGACTCGATCCCAAACGTGATCCACCGAGGGTAAAGGTATGATCTTGATGCTTGGGCACTGGAATTACCATGAGAAAGCTTCTAAACTCCTTATTGAAGCTAATCACCACTAATATCTTTGCTAAATGATCTGAAACTTAAAATCACAAGATTATTAGTAAACATAAACTACATGAGATAATCATCATCAAAACTAGAGTGGAAGGCCTATGGCCAACAATTCTTTCAAATTAAAATAGAATTTCTCTCTCCTATGTGATTTTTTCCTTTCGGGTTTTACGTAAATCTCTGTGTGTTTGATGTGATATTGGTTATTCATTCTTTGCAATTTTTGTGCACGTGGGAAAGTCCTTGGAGAATTTTCTACTGCACAGAGTCTGAGATTGATTTTACCTAATGATTAACTGCTATTTAATTTAATCATCAATAATAAAATCCATACCTTAAAAAATTTATAAATAATTGTTAAGTAATAACCGCTTTGGTAAGTATTTATTATTTAACAATTACTATTAGAATATTTATTACTCCAATAATTTTACAAATCAAGTAAAAGTAAATTATTTTTTGAAAATTTTCCACTAGAAAAACAGGACATCAACTAATAATCTTCATTAACATTCTTTCTAATCTGATTTATTAAAAAAAAGTAAACTTTATTGATCAACTTATTTTCTAAATCCTACTTGTTTCTTCCCTCTTTTTTTAAAACTCTTTTTTATCTAGTTATTTATTGTATATTTTTACCAATAATCCATTAATGATAGTTATTTTTATTATTTTTTTAAACCAATAATCCTTTAATACCTAATGTCCTTTAGATATTATTAAAAAATATTTTCACAAGCAATTTTTTTAAATTCTTTTTTAATTCTAATTCTAAAGACAAACCGTCTAAATTTCATTGTAAAATTAGATCTCTGACATGCCACATATGCGTCGCACGGTTACGTCCCGCCCACGTTACCGATTGTAGCTCAATGTCACGTCTCGAACCTAAAATTATAGCTAAATTATTATTGTAATAAATTAGTTTTAAAATATTTATAAAAAAATAGCAAATATTTTCCATTGAAGGTAAACAAAAATGTGTTGTTAATCTAACTTAATTCTATATTATGACAGTAACATCAATAATAAGAAATTGCATTATTTTAACTTTTATATCTGTATAACTTAATTTTTCTTTTTTTAAAACATATGTAATTCTAACGAAAGAATATTATACATTGTTTTAAGTTTTTCAAGTTATATTGATATTGATATGTTATTTCCGCGTTAAAAGTGATAATTACGTGTATTAATATAATTGGAGCCCTAATTAAAGCAGCTGTCAGTTTACGCGCAAAGCCCCCGTTTCACGCGGCGCGTAGAACCAACGCGATTGATTAGAAAATTTGAATTAAACCCCCACCGACTCAGACTTTGTTTCCTTTATAATTCCAATTCTCTCCCACAATTTCAATTTCAATTCAATTCGCTGCTCTCTCATCATCATCATCTCGAGATCAGCGCTCGCCATCGAAAATCATCATCGCATTCAGCTTCTTCGTTTCTGGCTCCTGTGATCGATCGATCATCAAGAAAGAGGAGAAGAAGAAGACGCTCGCTCACGGGCTTCCAGAATCTCACTGCGATCGTGTTTATCTTATTAATTTGCTTTCTTTCTTGTCTCCTTTGTTTTGCTTGCTTGCTAACGGTTCCTTTTGTGCAGGGTTTCTAATTAATTTTTCGTTTCTGCAAGAATTTACTTATTCTTGATTTATTTTGCTGCTAAATTTTAGCCATGGATACGGGATATATTCCTCTTTCAATCTCATCGAAGAGAACCCAATTTGGGTATGGGCATTCTGGAGATTACGGCGACAGGTTCATTCCGAATAGGTCTGCAATGGACTTTGACATGGCCCATTACCTACTCACAGAACCAAGGAGTCAGCAAAACAGGAGAATCATGGCCCTCCTCAATCAATAGCAAATGGGGCATACAGAGAGCTCCTGGCAAGGTTCTGATGATGGACAGGACTCGCATTTTCTCTTTCAAGAACAAACCAAAGAAGAAGCCCTGTCTTGAACAAGAGTTCAGTTGCAATGCTGCTTCCCTCCAACAGCAGAGGCAGTCTCGGTGGCGTATTCCTCAAACACCAGAGAGGACATTTCTTTGCACAGGCTTGCTGGATGACTTGTGTCTCAACTTGTTAGACTGGGGGAGCAGGAATATCCTCTCTGTTGCGCTTTCTGATACAGTCTACTTGTGGAATGCCTCAAATAACTCTCCTTCAGAGTTGGTGACGGTGGACCAAGAGATTGGCCCCGTCACCAGTCTCAGCTGGGCGCCCGATGGACAGCACATTGCCCTTGGGTTGAACTCTTCTGACATACAATTGCTGGATTTCAGCTCTGGGCGCTTGCTGAGGACTTTGCGAGGGGCGCATGAATCTCTAGTCGGGTCGCTTTCTTGGAATGATAACAACCTGCTAACAACTGGGGGAATGGATGGAGGATAGTTAACAATGACTTGAGAATCCCATCCCATGTCGTCCAAACATACCGAGGACATCAAGAAGAGGTTTGCGGCCTGAAATGGTCTGCCTCAGGACAACAGCTCGCCAGCGGAGGAGACGATGGATTGCTGCACATATGGGACCTTTCCATGGCCTCTTCCAACAATCCAAATCAACACCAATGGCTGCACAGGTTCGAAGAGAATACATCAACTGTCAAGGCCCTTGCTTGGTGCCCGTTTCAGAGGAATTTGCTCGTTTCTGGTGGAGGGGACGCTGGCCGTTGCATCAAGTTCTGGAATACACAGACAGGAGCTTGTCTCAACTCTGTTGCTACTGGCTCTCCAGTATGTTCCCTCCTTTGGAATAAGAATGAGAGGGTATTGTTGAGTTCTCATGGGTTTATAGAAAACCAACTGATTCTTTGGAAGTATCCGAGGATGGTCAAGACAGCTGTGCTTACTGGCCATACTTCAAGTGTTCTGTTCATGGCTCAGAGCCCCGATGGGTGTACGGTGGCAACTCTATCATCAGATGAAACACTCCGTCTGTGGAGAGTATTTGGAGACAGTGATGCTCCAAAGCCTGCAAACCAAACAACAAACAATGTGCCATTTGCGAATTTCAGTTTTATAAGGTAAGAGCAGTAGGGAAGAACTTTGGGAATAGATGTACAGAGTCCGAAGACTTCTCTCTGCAGTAATGAGAAACAGCCAACCAAGAGGTGCATTAACCACATTGGAGATGAAACCTTGCGACATACAATCTGCATTTTGGAGACTTCACAGGAAAAGATGAGTATCTTTATGACCGATTCCTATTAGTTTTAAAATTTTATTCTTTGAAGTTTAAAATTGATGTTTTAAGTTATAGTTTTGTAGGTTGTGACTTTATGCCATTATTAACATTTTGCAGAAACTTACGACTTAATCTCTGCTTCTAATTTACTTAGTATCTGATATTCATCTTGTTTACTTTAATTAGTTCGTTTGATATTTAAAACTTTGGGTGCTTCTTAACAAGGGAATTTTGTGCAGTTAGTATTTTATAGTTTTAAGTTATAGTTGATAACATGTGAATGGAAAGAGAGCAATGTACTCTTTACTGCCTTTAGAATTCTGATATGTAACTTCTCTTCTAGTTTTATTGCTGTTGAACACCTAAATAGATCTATTTATACCTGTGATCAGATTACAGGATTTTCAGAAGCATTCTTGATCATGCTTGGGGTCAGTTCGGTAGTTTGAGTGTTTTTGTGTGTCTTTCCACCTTTATTTTTTGTGAATGTTCCAAAGTTGGATCCCGGACCAATTGGACTGTGAGATTTATAATTTGAACTGTAAGATTTAGATATAGGTCACAAGATCCAAACATATTCCTTGCTGATGGGAGGGGAAAATTCCTTCTTTGTTTTTTTCAATCCAATCGCATGGTTCAAACTACAAATCGGGAATTTAAGTTTTCAGTGGTACATGAGTATTGCTCATATAGTTATAATTAAGATGTAGACAATTTGTTTTTTTGGCTCTTAAAAGCTGTGTTTTTGACAAATTTAGACCCGATTCAGATATTTTAAATGCCATTTATTAAATTTAAGGTACTCAAGTTTTTTTAACCGAAAATACTTTTAGAGGGTCGTCAATACAGACTGTCACCTTTTAGTGAGATTGTTCGTGACATTTTTACAGTCTTACAATTTCATGTCAGTTTTTGTCTTGTCAGTGCATGTTAAGGAGAGGAAACTGAACAATTCAACCGTCTAGTCCTTAAAAAAGGATGCAGAATTTGCCAGTATTGAAATCTAAAAGAGATCTTGGATTTGGCTAATATAATATCTAGTAAGTATTGGAACTATGGATCTACTGGTTCATCCTCTGATTGTGCTGGTAGGCATGACAAAGACACCATGCATCTTAGGAGGTGCCAAACTGCTAGTTGTTTTGTTATCTACTGGAATACCATGGTTTTTTTTGTTAATTTTGTCAATCTTGTCTCTTTTTCCATTAAGCTGGTTTCACATTTGATTTAAATATGAAACTTATTTTCTTTGTTATTGCATTACCCTGGTAGACGGTAGTTTATGATTGTTTCTTTGGTGAAAATAACTATCATATGCAGTGAAAGTAGTTTATATCTTTACATTTAGTTTGTTTTATATTTGAGTTCTATGCAGTATACACCTACAATATGAGTTCTATGCGAATTTCAGTTTGATCAGGTAATAGCAGGAGGGAAGAACTCTGGGAATAGATGTACAGCGTCCGAAGTCTTCTTTCTGCAGTAATGAGAAACAGCCAACCAAGAGGTGCATTAACCACTTTGGAGATGAAACCTTGCGACATACAATCTGCATTTTGGAGACTTCACTGAAAAAGATGAGTATCTTTATGACTGATTCCTATTAGTTTTAAAATTTGATTCTTTGAAGTTGGAACTTGATGTTTTAAGTTATAGTTTTGGTAGGTTGCGACTTTATGCCATTATTAACATTTTGCAGAAACTTACAACTAAATCTCTGCTTCTAATTTACTTAGTATCTGATATTCATCTTGTTTACTTTAATTAGTTCGTTTGATATTTAAAACTTTGGATGCTTCTTAACAAGGGAAATTAGTGCAGTTAGTATTTTATAGTTTTAAGTTATAGTTGATAACATGTGATTGGAAAGAGAGCAATGTACTCTTTACTGCTTTTAATTCTGATATGTAACTTCTCTTCTAGTTTTATTGCTGTTGAACACTTTAATAGTATACCTATGATCAGATTACAGGATTTTCAGAGGCATTCTCGATCATGCTTGGGGTCAATTCGGTAGTTTGAGTGTTTTGCGTGTCTTTCCACCTTTATTTTTTGTGAATGTTCCAAAGTTGGATCCCGGACCAATTGGACTGTGAGATTTATAATTTGAACTGTAAGATTTAGATATAGATCACAAGATCCAAACATATTCCTAGCTGATGTTGTAGGAGGGGAAAATTCCTTCTTTGTTTTTTTTCAATCCAATGGTAGGGTTCAAACTACAGATCGGGAATTTAAGTTTTTAGTGGTACTTGAGTATTGCTCATATAGTTAAAACTAAGATGCAGACAATTTGTTTTTTTTTGCTCTTAAAGGCTGTGTTTTTGACAAATTTAGACCCGGTTCAGATATTTTAAAAGCCATTTATTAAATTTAAGGTACTCAAGTTTTTTTAACCAAAAATACCTTTAGAGGGTCGTCAATACGGACTCACCTTTTAGTGAGATTGTTCGTGACATTTTTACAATCTTATAATTTCATGTCATTTTTTGTCTTTTCAGTGCATGTTAAGGAGAGGGAAACTGAATAATTCAACCGTCTAGTCCTTAAAAAGGATGCAGAAATTTGCCAAAATTGAAATCTAAAAGAGATCTTGGATTTGGCTAATATAATATCTAGTATAGTACTGGAACTATGGAACTACTGGTTCATCCTCTGATTGTGCTGGTAGGCATGACAAAACACCATGCATCTTAGGAGGTGCCAAATTGCTATTTGTTTTGTTTTCTACTGAAATACCATGGTTTTTTTTGTTAATTTTGTCAATCTTGACTCTTTTTCCATTAAGCTGGTTTCACATTTGATTTAAACATGAAGCTTATTTTCTTTGTTATTGCATTACCCTGGTAGACGGTAGTTTATGATTGTTTCTTTGGTGAAAATAACTATCATATGAAGTGAAAGTAGTTTGTATTTTTACATTTAGTTTGTTTTATATTTGAGTTCTATGCAGTATACACCTACAATATGTATCTTGAACATTTTGTTTTATTGTGCAGAGTTATCAACCAGAAAGCCTCTTTTTCCTAGGAAAAATGTTGTTCGCCAATCGATCTAATAAATGACAGATCTCTTGCACCTGCCGAAGTCATTGCCAGAGTGCAATTTTATAAATTCTGAAGTTTCACTTCTAGTTTTAAGGCTAGTGTGTTGTGTTTCTCCATGTAACCAATTTATGTATCCAGAAGCATTACTTTATAGTAGTTGCTTTCTGAAACTTGCACATGTTTCCCTTCTTTTCAGATTCGGTTCATGTGTGTGAACCACACACACATATTATAAGAGTACCAATCTCGCGTTGACATGTGGAAAAGATGTCGGGTTTTAAGGGGACAAAACTTTAACTTCTTTGAACCTCTTATAATATTATAAGAGGGTCAATCTCACGTGTCAACGTGGGATTGGCTGGCCCTCTTATATATGTGTGTGTGGCTAACGCACATGACCGAACCCCTTCTTTTCATGGTCTAAAGGTTTTAATTGTTGGCTGTCATTAACATTGTTTATTTTATTTAGCAAAACATAGCGATTCTGATTGATGGGTGATGTATTGCTGTGTGGGTGCATCCATATAAGGTGTGAAGATTGTTTTTTTCCTCATTGCTCCTATTATCTCAAAATACTTTCTAAACCTTGTCTTTCAACTTTTGCCTTGTAACCAAGTGTCAAATCTGAATGTCCATTTTGTTATTAATTTATCTCTTTAGAAAAAGATTTGAATCTGATGGCTTGGAGAACGGTAATTATTTCCTGCACGTTCGATATAAATTTTCCATGATAAATTACTTTGAAGCAGAAACATGTTTATTATGAAGCCAAACGCTTCTTTTTTTAAAGCACAAACACATACTGAACAATGTTGTGGTCACAATTGGGTTCTTTCTTAGAGGAGTAATTTGGAGTGATCAAGGGAGATGGATCTATGGTGGAGAATGAGCTCACTGGCAGAGTCATCAAGGAAATGGATCCATGGTGGAGAATGAGTTCCACTAGTTGTAGCAATCTCTCATCTTTGTTTTTTTGTAAAAGACTATGAAGCATGGATACTTCTATAGTGAAGTTGTGTGCATGTTGTGTATCACACATGTCATAATTCATACATGCATGACACTTTTTTTTTTTAACAAGTAAAGATAAGTTGATCGATTCATATAACTTAGTATATATGATACATGCTTAAAAGTTGCTTGTAATGAGGCCAATTGGAGGAAGAGAAAGGGAGAGGATCATACCCGTCATCTTTTACTCACCTAAACCGACCTAATTACCAAACACTTACTAGGCTCACAATTAGATACATTGATACCCCAATAACATGGAATAGCATTGGAATTTTGATTATTCTTTGCCTTCCAGTGTCAAGTTCTGAGTGGATATGCGGATTCTTGTCAAGACTTTTGAAAAGAAGGATTTTGTGTCTTGATTTTCCCTGGAAACCCCTAGTGTTTCTCTTCTTCCAAACATGTGATACAGCCCCCAACCCCCCCCCCCCCCCCCCCCCCCCGCGCAATACCAGCCTAGCTAACATTGTTGCTCTGTGTTTACCGCTAAATGTGTCTTGAATTAGATGTCATTCTTCAGATAAAGACCCAATAGTAGAATCCATTCCTAATTTGAGCTTGCATAAACTATAAGACCATATGTATGCTGAATATGGGAAAGAGGAGGGGTGGTTTTTTTTTCCTCTGGTGACATGAGTCAGATTGAGTGATACCTAGCGTCAATAGCTTATCCCTAGTGAACAGCTTATTGTGCAAAGCTCTTAACAGACAAATACACATTTTTGGAGTGAAATTTGGCTGCCAAACCACATAGAAAATCTAAAAATGATGCATATTCCTGACTAAATTCCTTGCTAACAGGCATATGCATAGGCCTGATTCTGTATCAGTCCAGAACCATGTGTTAGATTTTTATGCAATGTTGATCTGCTGAATGAAATGCCAAGTTCTCTGCAGTGTAGAACCTTACGAACCCAGGAGTTTGCCTTATAATTTCAAAAATTGTCCACATATTGAAATAGCCTGGAGGGGAGGCCATACCTGATAGGTTGAGCAATTTCACTATTTGAGCCAAGGGTCATGTCAAAGAAACTGGTGCTGCCATTTCTTATCAATTTTCTCATATTAGTTAGTGCCTGATCCCCGCAATGCATAATAAATTTCTAAGTCTCGGAATCAAGAAAAGACAGTTCAGTAGGGATATAGGTGTTTCCTTACATAATTCTCTTGCATCCACTTTTTTGCCCATGGGGAGTTAGATGTGAATAGTCTCCCCACCAATTTTACTCCAGCACCTTGAGATATGTCATGGATTCTTCTTAAACCACTCCCCCTTCGCTGTTGGGCTTGCATAAGAAGCTCCAGCTCCAAGCATGCATCTTGCCTTTCCAGACAAAATTAGAAGCTATCCTGTCTTATCTCTCTATAATAGAGCTAGGCTAGGCAACTGAAAGAATGAAACCAGTAACTAAGAAAATTCAAGAAAACTGACTCCACCAACTCAATTCTGCTAACAAAAGGTAAGAGCTTAGTCATCCAACCGTCTACTCTCAGCCTGAATTTATCAACCTTAATCTTTAATAATTATGACATGGGGTATCCTAAGTATTTGATTGGTAAATGAGCTACACTTAGAAGCAAGCTCTTCCATGTTCTTGCAACCTTTGCTTAGAAACAAGTTGCTCTGGCTAATCCAGTGTTTAAATATAAAGGCTCAAGCAAATAAGATAGAAGTTTTATTACAGAACGACAAAGAGAAGATGAGGGAGATATTTGAGAGGTGCCTGTTTACCTGAAGCTAGAGAGAGATTCATATTGTTACTCGGACATTGTTGTTTTCTGTGCCATTTTAGGATTTGCTCTGTTGGTGTAGTGTCTTGAGTTATGTGCGTATCAGAATATTCGTGGCCAGCTTTGAAGCATGCTTACAGACAGGAGACATGAATACTTTTAAGATACAGGGCACGACTATATGACGTTGCATGTAAAGATAAGTATATTACACATCAAAGATAACAACGTGTTCTATTAAAAGTAAAAGGAAAGAAAATTAAAAGATCATAATGGTTTAAACCCATAGCTTCTAATCAAGTAAGAAATTCAAACAAGAAAAACTGAAAATTCAAATAATAAAAACCCATAATATAGAGGACTTGACTTCTATGCTGCAAAATGTGCAATTTTCCAAAGAGAGATGAGCTGCCATGGAGATGGGATAAGGTTGTTTGTTTTTTCAGTACACTTAAGCTACAAGTCTCTTTTTTCAGCACACTCAAGTTACTGGGATGGATCCTATCTGGAAGGGCATGATATCCCATAAGATCAAAGCTTACACTTGGTTGGTGTACAACAACATGATCCTGACCAAAGTAAACCTCCAGAAAAGAGGTTGGAAGGGGCATCTTACATCTTTTTATTGCAGTTAAGAGGTAGAATCTACAAACTATCTCTTCTTGGAATCCCAAAAGTTGCTGAGATACTTGGTGCCTACCTCCAAGCTTTTCAAATTAGTGAGGTAGGACATTGCATTCAAGCATTCCTATGGGTGATCTGGTATGACAGAAACTCTTTGATATTTGGAAACAGATCTTAATCTGCTCAGGTTCTTATATGTAAAATTAGTTCACTTGTTAATTTTTGGGTTGCCACAGGAAAATATAGAAAGATCAAAGAGGAATGCACAGCTGGGAGGCTTCATTAAAAGAGAAACAGCATCAGCAGCAGCAGAGGCCAGAGAATGATTCATGCAGTAAAACTGACAGGGTAAATATGTACTAAGTCTGAGAGGGAGAGATTTTTTTTTCCCCTCAAACATGTCTATGTAGCCAACAGCTGGTTGGCAATTTTATCCTATATACTTTCTAATATATAAAACAGGAAGTGGGCTACATTGCCCTATTCAATTTCTCAGAAAAAGTACGCAACAGTGGTTCTTAACAAAGCAAAAAGCTTGTGGCTGTAATGTAATATCTATTTGTTATTTGATAATTGTCATCATCCTTGTTATATCTCTTTATCATAGATACATTTAATCCACGTTCCTCCCAACCAAACTTAATCTGAAACTCCAAGTAAATTGGTTGTAATTCCTTTTTCCCTGAAGTACGAAGTGCCCCGGACATTAAAATTAAGTGTACTTTAGGAATGTAAAAAGCTCAATATCTGTTTTTATTTCTGAGAATTGTTTTCATTCCTCGTCTTTATATATCCAAGATAAATTATTTCTGCATTCTTCCGCAAATTTAATCTGAAGTTCCTAGTAAAATTGCTTTAATTTTTCCCCCCCATCTGGTATGAATTATGTGAGACATTATTGTCGAATTTGCACCTTATGACTGTAAAATACTTGTGTTTACCATCTAGATTGTTACTAATTGTTTTCATTTCTTGTTTTCTTTATATTGCTGACATATATGTACATTCTTTCCAAATGTAAGGTGGACTTCCAGGTAAATCTTCTGTAATATTTCTTCCAGAAGCCTCAGTTACCTTAGACATTATTATCAATTTGCCCCATGCTCCAGTTAATTATATTATTATTTGAGTAAATTATATAATTGCGGCTATAGGTGGGGATTTCATATGTATATCTGACCGAGCTTACATAAGGACAGATATTAGCCATGGAGAAGGCAATTCTTAACAGACTGGCATTGGAATGAAGCCTAACTGTCCCAACTACATATGTATTTCTCTTACTGTTTAGTAAGGCTGCAATGCGTGATAAAGAGGTGAGATGAAGCAATAACTATTATTAGTCACATCTGCTTTATGTCTACTTATTCCCAAATGCTCAACTTCCTGTAGTTCTGTAAACAGATGGAGCACATGACCTTCTTGTTTGCTGAGGTGGGTGGGTCTAATTTGTACTCGATGATCATGTATTCCCTTCCATGGTTGTTGCCTCAGCAGTCTATGCGGACCAATGCATCATCAAGAGCCATACTGGGTTCTCTGAGCCACAGTTATTTGTATGTTCTTCTCCGAGGCACAGTTGTCGTATGTTCATTTTAGTTAACAAATTTGTGTTACAGAGTAGCTAGTCCAAATGGTCCTGTGCACTCAAATTGATTTTGTTGCATGGTGCAGGGATTGTGCTGGAGTTTTGGTTTAACTCTCACCCAGCTGCTCGAGACTGTAAACTGAGGTAGTGTACAAGAAATGCTCAAGCGAGAAACTTGGAGCCTTGGCATTACATCCAACCACAGTGAAAATGATGGAGGAGTTGAAGGCTTCTTCAGCTTCATTCTGATCGGGAATTAAAGTTACTGACAAAATCCTGCGTGTTTGACTATTTGATATTTTGGTTTGTGCGAAGGAAGAGAAGAAGGATAATGTATGTCATCTACTGATGATGAGAGAGATTATGTGTTTATTTATTTGTATTTTTATTCATACTCTTTTCTGTGAGGAGTCATAACATTTTGAATTTAATCTGCACTAGTGTTCACAAATGAAAAGGATGGCATTCAGATATATTGAATTGATCTCATTAGTTCATTTGAATTCCAAACGAATGCATCCTGTTACTCTACTCTTTGAACGGAATTCTTATAGCTCAACTCTTTATCAGAATTACAAATCTTTCCCTGCACCTAATTGTGGACAAAATTCAGTTTTTCAAATTATATGATTTAAGTTGCAGATATTTAAGAATCTCACACAAATTACGGTACTAATAAACCAGTACCTGCAC
Organism: Agave tequilana; assembly: GCA_038442645.1. NCBI lineage: Eukaryota > Viridiplantae > Streptophyta > Magnoliopsida > Asparagales > Asparagaceae > Agave > Agave tequilana. Next base: position 369,656 of record JAVJIF010032779.1, read on the forward strand.
GAGGAGATCAGAGTTTATATTCTGCAACAATTAATCTTGATCCATATCTGAGAGATGTCAAGAATTCTAGAATTTATATCTCTCTTCTAAATTCCGATATCACGACGG